>JAQGDQ010000835.1:0-90304 GCA_030141605.1 Tubiluchus corallicola | reverse complement strand
TTGGTGGATATATAACCGACGAGGCTATAGCTCCAACTACGGCACCATTCTCGACGATCTATACATCAAGCAAAAGGTCCGGACCCATAGATTTTTCGAATCACGGCCCACCGGGAGAAACGGGGGGTGAAAAACCTCCAAAAATGGTCATTTTTGCAAAACTTATATCTCTTATTTCTAGAGATCCGGAAGGGCCGTGGGTGATGCTGGTAATGGTTGAATAGTACATTTATAATTACAGAATTGACTACAACCATCATGTGGGTAAAGCAATGCATCAGTTCAGTAACTTCAGTCGTTTTACATGGACTTTACTTAATTATGCAAGGTCAAAGATTAAGTATACCACAGCAATGGGTCTTGATTACAACCGTCACGTGATATGTTGGTAAAGCAATGCATCAGTTCAGTTGTTTTACGTGGACTTTACTTAATTATGCATTAGTCTGCATAGAGTGATTTACTAGCAGGATCTTGTTTGGGTAAAGCAAAGTGTCAATTCAGTAACTTCAGTTGTTTTACATGGACTTTACTTAATTATGCATTGGTCTGCATGTAAAGTGATTTACTAGCAAGATCTTGTTTGGGTAAAGCAAAGCGTCAATTCAGTAACTTCAGTTGTTTTACATGGACTTTACTTAATTATGCATTAGTCTGCGTGTAAAGTGATTTACTAGCAAGATCTTGTTTGGGTAAAGCAAAGCGTCAGTTCAGTAACTTCAGTTGTTTCACATGGACTTTACTTAATTATGCATTAGTCTGTGTGTAGAGTGATTTACTAGCAGGATCTTGCTTAGGAACAAGAAAAAATGAACTAGGTAAGGTTCTAGTTAGCTGTTAAAACTGTCACTATTACAACAGCATGGACTGCGAAGCGTTGTCAAGTGTACACAAATGCGTCGTCTGGTACACTTAACCTTTGACCTTTTCACGACCAAACCGCTGGAACTGTAAAATGGCTTGAACAATTCAATGACAAGCAAAACTATATATGATGTGTATGCTGTGTTGCCTTGCCAAGTTTGTAGTTTTTTTTTTGTTCATATTGTAACTTATTTGCAGGAGTTGAAGGAGTCAAACGTCACTGCCTCATATCAAATAAACACACGAGGAAAATGCCAATGTGCCTTAGTAGAGAGACGTCCAATTCAAAGCTTGAAATTTGCTACTGTAGTACTGACCTATGTAACAAGACACCACAGATGTATAGTCCTTGTAGAACAGTTATGTTGTTGTTCTTATGGATCAGCCTCAGATATTTAAGATTAATTTAATTTATTTAAAAACCATATTTTGCATGCCGCAAATTTTTCTTATTATTGTGATTAGTTAGTTAATTTCATATGTTTGTAAATAAATAGATATATTGAGAGGGCATGCCATGTGACATGTCTTTATGGTGGATAAACAGATTTAAGATAACTCGCGAAAGTTTTGCAATCAAAATTTGAAAAAGTTAAACAGAAAGATATCCACTTTCCTGATACAGACTTGGCGTTCCTACCATTGTGTTATCAGAAACGTTTTAAGTTTTTCATTTTACTCCGAGTTGTACATTCATATTCTGTGTTTAATGATTGTCTTAATTGTAAAATGTGTATAATAACTATTGTACAATTCTAAAATTACATAGCAATGCGATTATATGCGTGCTTGCAAACCAAGACGTCCATAAGTCGGCATAGTTAAAACTAAGTTATGATGCTTCAAAGCAGAATGCACCAAAAGTTTGGTCAAATGTCGATTTTTTATTTTTTATGAAAACAAATGCTACATATACTGGACTTTTACATTCTAGCATCAAATTATCAAGAAAGTGTTCAAAAAACACTAAAAATCTAACGTAATTAACGGATTTAAACGTAACTTCAATGTGTTCTTGTAAAATCCATAGCAACTACACTTTTGTACGGTTGCTAAGTGTTTTGTAGAGACATGACAAAAAACAATGGCTGACTTTAACAGTGATTTCCTCAAGATTATGTTTTTCCCTGTGCAGCCTGCACCTCAACTTCAATGTGGATTAATTCAGCTTAGGAATAACATAGAGCGATGAACTTGGTATCAAAATGATCTTCATGAAATGGAGATTCAGGATATGTGAATAACTAAACTTATGGACGATTTTGCTATGCAAGCACACAATTATTCTATTTCTTTTATTTCCTTGTTACTGAATTTTTTATTAACTGTTTATGACCTTTATTGCTAAGACTTTCTATGTGATTTTCTAAATATTTAATATAATTAGGTAAATAGGACGAACCTGCTTGTTACATAATATATGATCCACATAAAAGTGGAGCCTCAAGATTGATTCTACAGATGGTAGCCATTTTGGAATTTAAAATAAATTTCTGCACACACCAAATGTTCCGTATCATAAATTAAGACAATTTGTGAAATATTTAATAAAAAGTTCCGAAAATATTTTTTAGAATGCAAGTTTTTAGAAAAATGAGGTAAACAATTTATTTGCAGAATTTAAAAGCCAGTTGATACCCGTTAGTTAAGTAAACTAAAATAAACTCTAAACTATATTTACTATCAGAAATTTCAACAGCAAACAACAATGCAGCATACCTAGTAATGTAACGATGATTTTTTAATGATAGGAATTTTTTTGCAAATGCAAAATGAGCGCCCCTTTTTCACAAGAAAACTTGGTTTTAATGAATTGTTGATATTATTACAAAAATCTGGTTTCACTGCTTCACTCTTCAAGATATTTCTTGCCTCTAGTTTTGTACTTACACATATATTGTATTCACTTTACAGTTCTGTTAGAAAACTTTGTGTCGAAAACCAAAACAAAGTGCAGTCAACCTCGGATACAAGGGACACCTCCGGACCGGAAAAAGCCATCCCTTGTATCTGATGTCCCCTATAGCCGAAGTTGAATCAGACCGAGGGTGCATCTAGATCTGTACTTTTACCCATATTTTTATGGATTATTGCTACACATTCAGTGCAAACGGTATGTACGAAGCTCCGTCAGTGATGCGAGATGTATGTGACCATGGAAACCGAGTTGTTGGAAGGCCGAGTTTGCGAAAAATTGAGATTAAAAATCGATCAATTTCGCTTTGATCAGAGGGTTCCTTATATGTGAGGTAATTTGCCTGGGTTTCTATTACGCAGCACCTGAAGACTTCGTCCCTTATATCCAAGTACCTTATATACGAAGATTTTTACATAGGAAAAATGTTACGAAAAATCGGGACCAGTGTTGGTGGTCCCTTATAAGCGAGTATCTTATACCGAGGTTGACTGTATATGTACCTTTGCGCTACACATATTTGTCAATAGTCATACTAAGCATAGACAGATGGCAACTGAGTAGAGTCTGCAGTAGTGTTGCTGTTGTCTGGGCAACTCAGGATCTCCATACACCTTGCCCAGGCGTGCGCCCTGGAGACGTTCAAGGATCGCATTGCTCAGCCACAGTCGACGCTGCAGCTCCATCAATGTGATCAATAACTGACTCTCTTGGCGCACACTCCATTGCCTTCCGAGATACAACGATGCCAACTACTTGATACACTTACTTGATGCAGTCATATAAAGGCATATTTTTTTCATTTAAAAGGTAAAACGCAATAATTATTATAACATTCTTCTCTCATGGAACGCATTTTTCCACGGCTAACTCTTGGCTAGGGTTGCCGTTTTGTATGATGCTTATTGTATTGGAAGCTAAAAGTGTCGAATTTTCCGCCAGATCGGTGTATTAACAGCCGAGTAGTGTTGCCGCTTATACCATAATTATCAGAACATACGTTCATGATACAAAAAATAGACTATACAATAATCAATGATTACACAATAATTTAGTAACGTGAAACTAAAAAACAAAGCTTGAAAAAATGTCTATTGAAAAAATTTAAAACATTACTATACGCTTAATAGGTTTTCGAATAATTTAACAGCTGAAAAATAACTAAATAAAATATTACCAAAAAACTTACGAGATCATTTTAGCCTATGTCTGTGTTTTCAAGAAGAAAATTTTACATACATCTTTTTCCGTTTGTATGTGGTAATACAGCGTATCTTCGGGCTAGGTCCTTTAAGATGATAGATTAAATGAAAACGCTCTAAAGTTTGCAAAGATTTACCAATTTTTCATTATCCGAACTGATCAGCATATTGGATCCGAATTTAGCTAACCTATCCGGTTATAATCCGAATCCAAAAGTCAGTTTGAGGAAATATTCGATGATATCCGGTATTCGCTATCCGGTAAAAAAAGTGTAGCCGGTCTCCTGTGTATCCGGTCTTCAGTCTGCTGTGCCACCGCTATAATTTGTAACTTTTAGAACTGTAAACCCGCATGCCATTCTGAATGGAAGATCTCGCGTGCTTGGTTAAAAGTGCATTAACATCTGTCTTCTCGGCAGTGAGGTCTCTGGAAAAGTACGAAATCACTCAATAGTGACAGCAAAGGGAGACTGGAACTTGACAAAAAAAACTTGACAGTTTTTTTTTCAATTTAATTCAATTCAAAATTTATTTGTCTCTCTTAGAAGGATTACAAAAGTACTATAGTTAGCGAATTATATATATCAACAAAATGGAGGCAGTTTGGTGAAAGACCAGGGGTCATCTCGTTAGTGAGATCCGTACCTTTCTTCTCGGTGGTGAGGTCTCTGGAAATGTACAAAATCACTCAATAGTGACAGCAAAGGGAGCTGGAGCTTGACAAAACTTGACGCAGGTTTTTTCAATTGAATTCAATTCAAAATTTATTTCTCTCTCTTAGAAGGATTACAGAAGTACTATAGTAAGCAAATTGTATCAACAAAATGGAGACGGTTTGGTGAAAGACCGGGGTCATCGAGCAGCCACCTCTATATGAATAAGTGAATTTTAGATACCACAGTTTTTTTTATATGATAATATATGTATATGTTATATTGTCTGTATCAGTTAGTTGTGTATACTGTGTGCTGTTGATTTAAACTTGTCTGAAACAAAAATTATAATTGCGCAAATAATTATAATCAATTTAGAGATTTTTGAAGTTTATGGTGGACAAAATGATGAAAAATGAAGCAATGTAATGAAATCATACAGTACCGATTAACCATGCATTGTAAGATAAAGTAAATGAACTATAATAAAAAAAAAGAAATTGACAGAAACCATATCAAACATCTATATATATATAGTCAACCTCGGATATAAGGGACACCTAGGGGCCGGAAAAAATCGTCCCTTATAGCCGAAGTTGTGTCAGACCAAGGATGTATCTAGACCTGTACCTTTCTGTATTTTTACCCATATTTTTATGAATTTTTGCTACTCATTCAGTGCAAACGGAATGTAGGAAACTCCTTCAGTGATGCGAGATGTATGTGACCGGATGACAGTAACTTGTAAAGCTGTTCACACTTGCGAGTTTGTTGTCAAATAACTCGAAAGCATGTTCAAAACTCTCTGAGAGTTTCTCTCCAACAGTAAACACGAACTGAGGCACGTTTTTTTTCTATTCTCTGCAAGAAGAGTAACTCACTGAAGCATTCACACTAGACAGCAAATCCACTGGCAGAACTGTTGGAGAGTTTGCTAGAACTTGTAACTTGCTGACAGTAACTTGTAAAGCTGTTCACACTTGCGGGTTTGTTGTCAGAAAGAAAACTAGTAACAGAAAACTCGCAACTAGGAAAGTATCGCAAAGTTTGTAAATAATGTTACGTGTACTGATTTAAATCTAAAATAAATAAGACACAAATAAATAGAATTAATGCTGCAAAATATTTTTAATATCAGGGTTAAAAAAACTTACTCAATATAAGGTTTAATTTCTTCTAATGTCCATTTTGGCTTCGTCTTAAATAAAGCTGAGAATCTTTCCTGTAAATCCGTAGGTAGTTCCGAAGCGGGATAATACTTCACTACTTCCGGTTTAACGTTTCGGTCCACCAATGCAAGCCCCTGAGAAGTAAACAACAGCAGCAAACTTACCGTATATACGAGCGTACAAGTCGACCTTATGTACAAGTCGATGTGCATTTAATACCAAAAATTGCATCATTTTATATATTACCTGTGTACAAGTCGACCATAAAATATTAAGATCTTCCAGAGTAAATGATGTCAATAATGGCTGAGTAATAAATCAATAGCCTACTGTGTTACTGTGTAAGATACGTGCAAGTGCCTGGGCCGAGTATATTATACCTTCGCGATGTATATATATTCATGTTGAGGGCCCTCAATGGAATCCATGAAAATACAGCCTAGCCTTTCATCGTGCATAATTGTTTGTAATGCCTTTAACTCTAGGATATCGCGGCCAGGATCCGTCGTAACATTTCAATCGCTGATTTCTCACTTAAAACTAAAAACCCATACCTGAAACGTCACAGTTTTATACAGTAACATCATTGGCGATTTCCATGTTCTGACCGAGTGCTCCGTCGCTAGTTTATTTACCGGTAATATATAAATTTTAACTTAATTTTTAACTTTCACATACATTAAAATAAATTACAGTAATATTTGTTAATTTTGTGAAGTAATGTCAAGATGTGAACATTCTCTGATGTGAAGTATGAGTGTTCATTCAGTCCAGCGTATAATGAAGGATTATTTCTTTACATATTCGTATTGTAAACGACTCTTTAGCGACATCTCCCAAAAACATATCGTAAGTACAAGTCGACCCCAAAAATTTCACCTCAAAATCGCCTCTCAAAACTTCGACTTGTACATAAGTATATACGGTATATCATTCATAGATCAGGTGTATCAAAATTTACATACCTAAAGTACATAGTTCAACAATGGATAACGCAAACAAGAATCCATGGAGGGAGACATTTGACCCTGGAATATCCCTCTATGATGAGCTACCAAACCATCAGAGGTGTCTCAGCCACGCTCCAATGAGACTGTTTTATTTATGATTGACACCACTCAGAGTGAGTATTGAACCCACGGCTGTTACATGTCTATACATTCAGCCATGAACGCTATCACATTCTATCTTTGAACTCCTGAGTTCATTTTTGTATTTAACTACATAACAGGTACTTCACTAAAATTAAAATATTCAGCTTATCTATTTGCATGAAAACATTTTAATGAGTGTTTTGAATTTCTTATAGGTGCAATAAGGCCTATCTTTCGTTGTCACACAATGTTATTTGTAGGAGCAATAAGGCCTATCTTTCATTGTCAGTTTGCAGTTTCCCTTACTGATGTATATGGAAACAGCACATCTAGTTATTTATTATTGTTTATTTTTTGTACATTTGTGGAGGTCGATGAGAAATCAAGGATCCGTGAAAGTGTCAATGGTCCAAAAGTTTGGTGACCCTAATTCATATATGGATAATTAAATATTCTAAATTTTCACAAAAAGACAGATTCACGAAAACGGTAAATGCTTCTTAAGGAAAAGATTAATTTTACGAGAAACGAGCAAGCGGGTCATGCTGGATCCAAACACCTCGGTGCTTGCATTCTAGCTGGCCATAAAATGAATAATAAGTATCGGGACATCAATAGCAACGAGTTAGTTCTTAATGGCAAAAATAACTGAGATCAATAAAAAACAATCAAACCATATTACAACATCAACACTTGTCAATCAATAAAGAGCTACGTTGTCGGCATGGCAAGGTGGTCAAGCTGGTGTAGCTGGTCAAGCTTTGAAATAAAATTTGCTAGGAAAAGTCCGATTGCTTCATACACTTACCCTTATCTGGTCCAAACTTGTTGTCATGTCCTCTGGTACAGTCTGCTGCCAACTCCTCAGAAATTCTGACAAACTAAACTGTAAACATTTACAGACTTTACAATAACAGCTTATTTGCAATTTTATCGCGTGACTTCACTGTGACGTTTTTGAGAACAAGAACAGAATCGCAGCAAAACAGATCACTTTGTAGAGTTACTTTGCAAGTAACCTAATGACCAAACAGTGAGACTGCAGGTCAAGAAACAAACACAAACATTTAAACGTGAGAGTTCTTCAGAAACTTGGGGTAAACATTACTTATATATACGTGAGCAAGACGGGGCATAATACGTGAGTAAAATTAAAGTCAAACTCAACCCTCAATATAATATAACTTTTACGACTTGAAATTCTGGTCTCATTACGAATACTCAATTTATTTTATCATAAACTTACTGAGAAACATATTTCTTTTGATTTTTTATTACTTTGCTGTTAGCGGTATTAAATTTGTAGAAATGCCAATTTCGCTGTGCGAGACTAATGACATTTTGAGTACAGTCACCAAAGATTGGCTGACAAGCATCAGCAGTGAAAGACCCTGTACCGCGTACGCCATTCTCGCTCACTCGTGCCAAAGACGCGAAACATGGTGATCTTTTGTGTAAAGTCCCTTTTGTTTAATAATAACTATGAATTCTTTGTGTCACCATAACAATGTGTTTAAAAAACTCATCTGTTGGGGTTATATAGGCCTTTAAGGACAAACACAAACTCGAACTGAATCGAATTTTCATTTTTCAAACACAAACCAAATCGAATACAGTGACTGAATGATTAGAATTAAGTTTCTTTAATTATGTCTATTAAAATTTCTCTTTCCCGCTGCCTCACTTTCATTCTTCTATTGTGACACGTTTAGCCTCAATAATATTGTTCATTAAACTAGGCCCCGATTCAATAACAAACAGCTTGCAGAAACTAAACCAGCAAAATCCGTTTGGATAAACCAAATTTTCATAAATGAACGCAGTTAAAGTGAATAGGCTACTCTTAAATTTTTTATTTTTTATTCGATAACCCGAATGCTGCAAACAGAAGTGAAGATAGTATTAAATGAAGTTTCAAGTCAAGAATAAATTCAGCATCCAAATAATTTTTTGTCTATTTCAGAAACAAGCTGACAAAAATTGCTAACTCTTGCTGAAATTTCTTTTTTATTTTCACTTCACTCCATATAGTATAAGACTTAACAAATTAGACAAAAATAGTCAAATGCTTAATGTTGCTGCAGAACTGTGTCGTTGTCACTGAGAATTATGCGCATTTGAGCTGCTTCATAGAGAAAATGCTTCACTATTCAAAATCATTATTGTCAGAAAATTCGGCAGCATACGCTCGACATTTTTAACATGTTCAAATTGTGAGAAATAATCACACAAAGGTTTGAGGTCTGTGTGAAATCACTTTCAGGTTAGGTTTAAAGTTAAAAATTTTAAATTTGCCATTGGTGAATAAAGTTTAGAGCTTCAAGTTGAGCTGAGCTGATTTTGAGATTGAAATTTTTTAATTTTTTAATAAAGGTTTCCATTGGTCAATTAAAAAATCTTTTAGAGGCAATTATAGAAGTAATTATTACAAAAAATTAATTATAGCTTCCAAGCAAATTTTGTCAGATTTTAATGACTTATAGCAAGTAAAAAGTTCTGCATTCATGATTTTAGTGTAAAAACGTTTGTGTCCTTTAAGCAATAATGGAAGTTTTTGGCAAAGATATCGGTGTGTGCAATATAGGAGTAAGTTACTCTGCAATCAGTTGGTCGGCATAATAAAACAAGTGTGAATCGACTGATCATGTGGTAAGCTACAGCTTACAGAAGATGACATTTACTGTAGGTACTCTCTTAACTGCCCTCGAAGCGAGCCATCGTCTGATTTCAGCCTCAAAATATAATTATTATAATATAACATGATAATGGCTTTCATAAGTGAAGAAAAATTTAATATCGAGTATGGAATTAGCGAAGAGTCCAAAATAGTGAGCCGTGTAATCCTAGGCTTATTTAAAAGAGAGACATAACCCTCCGTTTTTCATCTTTGAGTGCTTACGTCTATAATGTCACGTGTTTTCTGTTTAATATAATTTTTAATCAGAATTTCAGGTGCAAATAGTACAGTGTGCATTACATATTGTACATTTATGACAGTCGAACAGTGAATTACCTATGAAAATACAGTTGTTGAATGTGGCCTGTTTAAATTAAATTTATCACAAAAAATTCTCATACATATTTTTAGCATTGTGTTAATTTTTTATCCTATTTCCACACGTCTGCCTAATCAGTTCATATACTTAATTATTTACATGATTCCTACACTCACAGATTTTAGCAGTGCTAGAATAAATTCTAGCAGTGCCTCTATTAAAATTTAATACCTGCAAATATCGCATAGCACAAGGGTTCTACTTTTCGAATCACATAAAAGTTGTGTACAGTGTTCCCTCGCTAGTTCGCGGTTCGTTTATCGCAGACTCGCTGTTTCGCGGGTTTTCAAAAATATTAATGTAAAATATTTATCGCGGTATTTTCGCTGTTTCGCGGGTTTTTGCGGTACTCCGTCTAAAGTATTTTTGCACATGCGCAGTACGTATAGTACAGTCATGTATAGATTTGATGAACTTTGCATAAATCACAAAATGTATAAGAATATATTAAAAATATTAATTCTAACATTAAAAGAATATTATAAATCATAAAAATTACCATTTACAGTAAATAGTGTATTTATTCGGCGGATGAATACACACCAAAAACGAAATGTAGTACTTGCGCCCGCTTGACATGGTACTTGCCGACGTGAGATTATACACAACACATATCAAATTTTTAAAATTACATATCTAGGTTTAAGAGTTTAAAACATTTAAGTAAAGTTTTTTAAAAGGTACATGTACAGCATGGGAAAAGTTATTAAGGGAATGGGAAAGGGTTATGTATAAGAGTGTGGGGAGGATTTATACAGACTTAAAATAATGTATAATTGCTAAAACAAGTATAGCGTCCCTACTTCATGGAAATTCACTTATCGTGGATGGGCCTGGAATGGAACACCCGGGAACACTGTACATCATATACACTCTATACTAGTATATTGGTGTGTAATTAAGAGTCAAAAGTTTGAGGTGACATAACGAGTTTTAAACTATTGCAACTAGCAACATCTTAGACTATGTTTAAATTTATTTATTGATAATTCACAGTCAATAGGACATGCTAATTATCGTGCTACTTACGTTTTGGGTAGGACGGAGAAGTTCTTCCGCAAAAAACCGGCAGATTTTATCTTCGTCTAATCTATAAGTCACATCTTCTGCAGATACAAAAAAATTCAAAAACAATCTCATTTAGCAGAAGTTCTTGTCAACCAGAAAGACAGAGATCACAAGACAAAGTGGAAATTTCAAATGTTTTAAATAACGGAAGTTCTATGATAAATAATCAAAGTTCTAGCCAAACTATTGAGTTTATCTTGTGAAAAAGTGGAGAAATGAAGCAAACAGGACAATGTAGCTGCTTTATGAAATAATTTGAAATAATCATGAAATAATTTGTGTAACTTTTACCTAAGCAGATATTATGAATATAGTGATTTATGCTCTTTTTCATATCTATGACTGGCACTTCTCATATCGTGCAGCTCGCCGACAGTGCTTGCCGATCATTTTTCATGATGGTGCATTACTCATTCAGGAGTTTAGGTATTAAAGAGAAATTTCGCAGATTCTTTGTTCACTCAGCGACTAAACGCAGCTGGCGTTCAGCAGCAAAAGATTAATGCTCTTGCCGTCTGACAGTAAGTGTTGGTTTAGTATATTATGAATCTACAATTTATTATCATATGATTATCTAGGGTGTATGACGGTGAACGATTGTTCATCTGAAAGATATATAAAATCCGACGAAATGAGAGATTTTATAATTCAACTCGTTAACGTCATTTGTTGGATGTGTAAATAAATTAATTATGCTCTAATGCCACGCTAAAAATTTGGTAACCTGCACTTAGAGAATCTGGTCTACTAATTAGAAGGAGCATTTTCAGATGAACGATTGTTCATCTGAAAGATATATAAAATCCGACGAAATGAGAGATTTTATAATTCAACTCGTTAACGTCATTTGTTGGATGCGTAAATAAATTAATTATGCTCTAATGCCACGCTAAAAATTTGGTAACCTGCACTTAGAGAATCTGGTCTACTAATTAGGAGGAGCATTTTCTGTTAGACAGATAATTCGAATCGGATTGAATTTTTGACTTTCAAACTCGAATCAAAACAAATTTCAAGAATACAAATTGTGAATCCGATACAATTTCGAATTCAGTTTCAAAGATTTTCAAATGAATTTTTGAATCGTTAATAAAAAGCAGTCTCACAAAGATCGTGCATATTGCTTGATTTTGTGCTGCAGTAAAAACACTAATAATTCTTTAAAATTTGTGCACAGAAATTACAACTAAAAAGCACAGAGTAATGTTTCAAACATTTTAAGGATAAAGAATCAATGTAGTTGAAGTGCTGAATTTTTAGAATCCATAATTTTAGGTTTGAATCGAATTCGAACTAAAACAAACTCGTTTGAATCGAAGTCGAGTATTCAATGCTCATCCCTATAGCTAACTCAGACTAAAACAGTTCTACAGTGTGGCAGACTCAAATATGACTACACAAACCGACTCTGTACAAAGATTTACCTAAATTTTCCATCGATGCTTCTTGACTTCCAAACACGTCCATACAATGCTGTAGGAGAACCCTGGGTTCTAATTCTTCTAGGGTATCTAGCGTTGGTGCTAGCGGGATGCATGTGTAATTCCACGAGTTTTCTTCCACGAAGGAAAGTATTCTGTTCAGTAATACAGACATGTAATCAAAGTCCAGCATTCTCCAGTGACCTAAAATCATTCACACATTACTTCAGGGTGAACGAAATTACAACACTGTTCTGACCAGCATATTGCAAAAAAATCTCACTATATGTGTGCTTGCAAAGCAAAATCGTCCATAATTCGGCAATTAAGCTTTTCTAGTTATTCACATATCCTGAATCTCGTGAACAGAAAAAACCTGAAGCAAAATGGCTGCTTCTACGAGCCTCAATCGCTGTTTGAAAATACAAGTTTTTTACAATTGCAGTACTAGTTTCAAGATAGAAAAGTGTGTAAGGAGTTATAAAATTAGATTTTTAGTATTTTTTGGACATTTTCCTGTTAATTTGATGCCAGAATATAAAAGTCCAATATATTTAGCATTTGTTTTCATAAAAGTAAAAAGTCAACATTTGACCAAATTTTTGGTGTTTTCTACTTTGAAGAAAGATAACGTAGTTTTAACTATGCCGACTTACAGACGATTTTGGTTTGCAAGCACGCACATATCTGAAAACATTTAGATTATTACCGTATCGATAGAAATTTTATTCGTGTTAAATTTATTACCTTTTCTTTTTATAAATCGTTCATATCTCTTAACCCACAAGCCTGTTTATACCAAATCACAGTAAAAATAGCGCTATTACGTTTTTGGTCAAACACTATTTAAAGAAAATAATATTCACCAAGTTAGTTAGAATGTTTTGTTTAATAGCTCCGAAGAAAAATGCCTACTTACAAATATCAGGTACTAGGTTCAAATACGGGCTCTGGTAAAATCATTTGTAGCAATTTATTTCCTTACCATGAACTTGAATATAATTCGTGTGCTTGCAAACCAAAATCATCCATAAGTCGGCACAGTTAAAACTACGTTATGATGCTTCAAAATAGAAAGCACCAAAACTTTTGACAAAAGTTGATTTTTTATTTTTTATGAAAAATAATGCTTAATAAATTGGATTTTTTATATTCTAGCATCATATCATCAGGAAAATGTCCAAAAATACTAAAAATCTAATTTTATAAGTACTTACGCACTTTTCTGTCTAGAAACTAGTACTGCAATTGTAAAAAAACTCGTATTTTCAAACTCAGATTGTAGCTCGCGGAAGCAGCCATTTTGCTTCGGGTTTTTTATGTTGACAAGACCAGATCTCCGTCAGGAAGAGCCATCTACTGGATTTAAATGTAACTTCAATTTGTTCCTGTAAAGTTCATAGCAACCAATGTTTGTACGGTTGCTAAGTGTTTTGTAGAGACGCGAGAAAAAACAATGGCTAATTTTAACAGCGTTTTTCTCAAGGTTAGGTTTTTCGCTGCATAGCCTCAACTTCAACGAGGATTATCTCAGCTTTGAAACAACATAGAGCAATGAGCTTGGTATCAAAATGATCCTCATTAAATGAAGATTCAGGATAAGTGAATAGTTAGAAAAGATTAATTTCAACTTATGGATGATTTTGCTATGCAAGCACACATATTATAAGAACTCCGGTATTCATTATAAGTTAAAGAACAAAGAAATACCAAAAGTTTTTACTTTATAAACTAAAACACCAATTATTATAATCTTAATGTCAGAATTATCATTAAAAAAGTTAATCTAATAAGTCTAATGTGAACGATCTAACTTTTGGAAATGTCAACTGCATTTGAATGGTCAGGTATAAGGGATAAAATTGCTGTTCAAATTATCTGATCCAATCCTATAATAAATAATGTTTAAATTAAGAGATAAAATTTGGAATGCCTGAACCACTGGGAGATACAGTGGCCTAATGGTCTAAAACATCTGACTTTCAAATAGAAGGTTCCTAGTTCAAATCCAGGCCAATCATTCAAGTTTGATATCAGAATTTAATTAATTGTGAGCTTGTACAGTCACTGAAATATGAAATTGTGCATATAAGAGTAGGAGGCTTTGCTATCAACAGGGTCAATGTTGTATGAATTGTCACAAAATTAGTTCCCAAAACCTACACCACAACTAAAGCACATCGAAGAAGAAGCAAGAAATAGCGAGACATGGGTGCAAATGACGACTAAAAGAGCAAGAAACACTTATGGTCTAACAAACATGGCTGCTCGATGATAACATAAAAGAAAATACAGATTCTCACCATCAATTTTGCAAGCTGAAAGGTCGTTTAATGCCTTGCGCAATTCAGCTTCGCTAGCTTGTACCTTATCCAGAAGATCTGCAAACGTATAGAGCTACAAAAAAATAGAATTTATGATAAGTAAAGATGTTTAAGCTATCAATAATGTAAAAGCAGCGTGAAAAACGACTTATTTCATGTAAAATAAACATTGACAAGTGACATTGATAAGTAGATAGCAGTGTAAATCATCATAAAAATCAAAGATTACACATGACAAAATAAAGTGCAAAGATAATTTTCATAGTGAGTTATATTTTAGTGGTGGGATGTCGGTTGTATTGTCGTAATCAGTTAAAGGAAGACAGGATGATTTTTCATATACCCAATATTCAAGTCCGACAAAATCTAAACATTTTAACACAATTAATACTGCAAAACGTTTCTGATAAGTAAATAATTAATTAACGGCGGGCTATTGATGACATCATAAACTAACATAATTTTCAATAGCAAAAATATTCCACGAGCGTGTTGCACGTGTTTGAGAGAGCAAAAATTGAAGTGCAGTGCTACTGTAAGAGGTTCAGTGTGTTGTACTAAAACTAGGCAAGTTTTAAGATAAAAACACAAATGGCAAAATGCATGTAGCAGCGAACTAGTGGAAACAATGTGAAATTGCATTTGTGTGGTAATAATTCTTTCACGTAAGGCATTATTTAAAAAATAGTATGTTTCCTTTCAATATTTTTAAAAAGAAGATTGTTTTGACTTGCGGTTGAACATTGGGCCTGGTTTTGCTTTAACAGTGTACAAAACCAATAGGAATCAATCGATAATCGATTATATTGCTCTTTTACGCCAAAGCAGACGCACACAAAAACCGCGTGTTCATGCTTATGAGAAACCTTTGTGTCTAAGAGACTATGTCAAAGCATTAAGTTACTGCACAGGGACGCAGTCCTGTTACTTGATTCTGTCACAATATTTGTCGAGCGATTTTTGGCGACAGTTCTCCAAAAAATAAGTTGACAATAGTATCGGTAATACAAATGATTTGCATCGAAAGCTGATAAAATACTAGAGAGATTACCTTTAATTAATGCAGTTGTGTTACCATTTTTAGGTCCCCTCACTCACATAGGTTTAATGCAATTATAATTTAGTTAGTCTTAAATTGTTACAGAAATGCGCAAGTACATATTTGTTCAAATTTTTATAATTTGGTTAAACAAAATAAATCTTGAATCTTGAATCTAGATGACTGGATGATTAAGTCAATTAATTGGTGCCCCAATTACTAGAAAACGGCACACTTGGCCGCTAGTACGTATGCCAGATATGCAAACATAATTGAGCAATGGAGGAAATCTTTGGTTTATACTGTTCTAACAGTTTGGTAAAAAAACGAGGAGTTTAAAACATGGAGTCGACACATATTCCAGTTGCGTAATCAGCAGCAGACAGATGACCATGACACATGCACAACTTTTGCTCAATCTAAATGCACTCAGTCAGCCGTAATTTATAGCATGTCAGTGCATTTGAGATGTAGAGTAATGCACTTTGCATTGTGACACCTACCTTTACAGAACTGTCATCATCTTCGTACTCTCTTCCCCTGTATAAATTAGCAGACAGCAGTTGCTTCAATTTTGCAGTTTTCGGTTTACAGGGTCGCATTTCGTAGTACGTGTGTAACATTCCAACCACCTGCAATACAAAAAAAAATCAATGATCATGAAATGCATTTTTAAGACTTGCATTTCAAAAAAATGAAACCGTATTAATATTAAGAAAGACATAATCCTAAAATATTATGAAACATAAATGTAATTACAGCATAAAAATATATTCTTAAATCTCAAAAACATCAGACAAATGTTTTTACACAGTCTGAACTTTCTAATATAATAACTTATAATATAATATATATACTAATATATAGACCAGTAAAGGCAAATTATCAGGTACAAGTAAAATCCGTTTTGAGAACAAAAAGCAAATTGAGTTTATTTTAATGTTATCACTTAAAGCAAAACCGGACCCAATCTTAAACTGTAGGTCAAAACAATCTACTCTTTAAAATACTGAAAGGAAACATACTATTTTTTTCAAAAATGACTTACGTGAAAGACTTATTAC
Organism: Tubiluchus corallicola; assembly: GCA_030141605.1. Taxonomy (NCBI): domain Eukaryota; kingdom Metazoa; phylum Priapulida; class Priapulimorpha; order Priapulimorphida; family Tubiluchidae; genus Tubiluchus; species Tubiluchus corallicola. The sequence goes on along the minus strand of JAQGDQ010000835.1, from coordinate 73,435 downwards.
CACACAAACACAATTTCGCGTTCGCACCACTATTTTTTCGCTGTTACATGAATTTCGCCATTCGCTAGTTAGACGGGCACTAGTGCCTGCATTTCGGAAACTCATTGCACAAAAACAGGTGCCGACCTCTCAGTTCAGATGTACTAGTTTGTGACGAACTACACATGTTCGACAGTTCATGCGTGAGCACAGCGGTAAATTTGAAATTGAATTTTTATCTTAAAACATGCCTAGTTTTAGCACAACACACTGAACATCTACAGTAGCACTGTACGTCAATTTTCGCTTTCGCAAACATGTGCAACATGCTCATTGAATATTCTTGCTGTTGAAAATTATGTTAGTTTGTGATGTCATCAATAATTGGGCTCGCCTGCCATTAATCAAGTTTTTAAGAGTCATTCCGTGAGAAAATCAGCAAAATAGTGGAAGGTGACAAATCACCGATTTTGTTCATATTCACAGGGTTTGATGGTCCCCTCAGATGTACTCCACAGCCAAAATATTAGATTTCAGAAATGAGCCGTTTCTGAGAAAAGCCGCCATTTTGATTTTTTCGGATTTTGGCCATTTTGGCGTAAAAAATTGCCCATTATTTCTCACGTTATTACAGACAGTAAATGAGCGATCCAGCACTAGTTAATTGGTGATATATATAGTAGGGGTCTTACCCTACCGTACCATTATCGTTGCCAAATTGAACCTCCTTTTCAGTTGGTGTCATCAGATTGCAAAAGATACGTGTCTGCTGCTGCTGAATTTAGACGCCATTTTGAAATCCCCATAACTCCACTGGGGCGGGTATTGGGGGACTAATCAATATATTTTTATTTGCAGCTTGACTAGTCCTACAAATGCATGAAATAAAATTTTGGCCAGCGATCTCCCAAGAGTCCAGAATTTTTAGCCAAAGTTGCTCTTTTTTGCCATTTTCACAACCTTGACCTATATTTAGCTATTCGCTTTGGATGACGGTGTTGCCATTAGAATCGATACAAAGTGCAGCAACGTCAATGTTTATAGTAATAATGGACTGGCTTTACATGTCTGGGCACTCCTAGCAACCAGGCCCCTCATCAGGGGCCGCATTCCCTTCGAAGGGCCCCTGTGACGATTACAACATAGTGATTTTTATAATCTGTATAAAACACGGAATAATTTCATGTACATAATAACAGTTTCGTGTACAACCTGGGCACTCCTAGCAACCAGGCCCCTCATCAGGGGCCGCATTCCCTTCGAAGGGCCCCTGTGACGATTACAACATAGTGATTTTTATAATCTGTATAAAACACGGAATAATTTCATGTACATAATAACAGTTTCGTGTACAAGTGCTCGGGCTATATACCTATGGCCCGTGGATCAATACGGGGGCCTCGGGAGGGCCCCACTGTCTTGACTGAAAAATAGACTTCAGTCAAAAAGGTTTAGTATCGCTTTGCTAAACAAGATTCTAAAGTAAGGCGGGCAAGGCGAGACAAGGCACTATTTGTGAAATTGTGTTGAAACCGCCGTGAGCATCGAATATAAGATGTTGCGAGCCAATTTTTAAAACGCGCACAGCTTTGCGTGGTCTTGTATTCAACAGGCGAATAGTTGTCAGTCCCTGATATTTTTCCTCAAATCAATTCAAGTTAATAGTTAGTTAGTTACTAATACCTTGGTGTGGCAACTTCGACAACCAGACTTCTGCTTACTAACAACGGGCGTTAACAAAAAAACTAGTTAAGAAACGCAGCAAAGGCCAGTACGACCCTGCCTCGGACTCTGTGTAACGTATGTTTCAAGCCATTCGCTCATATTGTATTTAACCGCCAGGTTTCCACCGTCTCGTAAAGATATACGCATATACACCGACTACCATATTCAACTAAACTCTAACGAGAATCAGGGCGCTGACGCTTATAATCGCAAATTTTCAAAATAGCAAAAAGGCAACAACAAATTCTTTACGTCCACGACTATTTTTTATTCGCCAATATTCAATGAAAAGTCGCACTATAGTAAATAATAATAAGCTAATAATTGATAATACATACAGTAAGCTGCTACTATGTGTTGCTATGGTAACCTCCTTATCAAAAGAGACAGAGAGAGACACAGAGAGACAGAGAGAGAGAGTCACAGAGAGACAGAGAGAGTCACAGAGAGACAGAGAGAGACACATAGAGATAGAGACAGAGACACACAGAGACAGAGAGAGACACAGAGAGAGAGAGACACACAGAGAGGCAGATGGAGACACAGAGAGACAGAAAGAGAGACACACAGAAACAGAGAGACACACAGAGAGAGACAGAGACAGACAGAGACAGAGAAAGAGACACAGAGAGAGACAGAAACAGAGAGAGAGAGAGACAGAGAGAGACAGACAGAGACACAAAGAGACACAGAGAGACAGAAAGAGGCACAGAGAGATGGAGAGAGACACAGAGAGACAGAGAGAGACACAGAGAGACAGAGAGAGACAGAGAGAGACACAGAGAGACACAGAGAGACAGAGAGAGACACAGAGAGACAGAGAGAGACAGTGATAGACAGTGAGAGACACAGAGAGACAGTGAGAGACACAGAGATATTTTTTTTAATAATAATAATAAATCTTTATTAAAGAAATGAATATATATACACAAAGGTGCCTCTTTTTGCAGGCTCAGATTAACAATTTACATTTTCACATAACAAATCTTTTAAATCCAGTTTCACACTATGTACAACGAATAACATTTTATACTTAAATTAGATATAACTTCAAACGAATCACAAGTATTATACAAACAAATTAACTTTACACAACTACATAATTTATTTTTTTATACTGGAGCGGGCCTAAATTAACAGTTACTTAGTATAAAATTGTCCCTGATCAGGTTAGTGAAAGCCATTATTAAATTTTTATCAGATTGAAGCATAATATTACGTGTATAATTGGCATCAGCTATTTCCATGAACGGCATTCTTTTTGCATTATCTATTTTATTACATCTGAATAAAATGTGCTGAGGAGTTTGCTCTTCTTCTCCACATGGACATAAACTAGTATCACACATATTAAGTCTATACAAAAAGCTGTTAAAATTCCCCTGGCCAGTTAAAAAGGACATGGCAATGGATTCTATTTTCCTTTCATTATTTCCAAGTGGCAAATTTAAGGGTGTACATTTTATATTCTGTATTTCAACATTATCTCCTCGAAATTGCATAACATGCCTATATTTAGTTGCCCAGGTATAAGAAACATAATCTGTAATTTGACGTTTGGTATAAATTAACATATTTTCAGGAATTTGTTCAAGATCTGTATTACGAAAGTTTTCATTCCAGACAAATTTTAACAAGTTTCTCACAGTCTGCACATTTGTATACATAATATTTTTATAAATATGTCTTCCTGTCAGACGTGCACTACCATACCGCAGAATCTGTTGTTTTACTAAATCATCAGCGCTCTGACATAATGTCTTAAGACATGATTTAACCACAATTACATTTAGTTCAATGTCTAACGGTGGAAGACCACAAAGTAATTCCAATTTAGTACGATCTGGTTTAAAAGCCAACCCCGCAGAAACTTTCATTATATCATAGGTTATATCTTCAAATACAGTAAGTTTTTTACCTAACCATACAATAGCACCATACAGTATAATCGGCAAAATAGTAGTTTTATAAATATTTACAATGGTAGCAAGTCGCAAACCTGCATATTTACTGCAATTGTTTTTTACTTTCAACCATCTATACCATACCTTTTTATGAACATTGCCCGCGTGTTTAACAAATGTTAATTTCCGATCAACAGTTAGGCCTAATATTTTGCTGTCTTCAACAAACAATATTTCATTGTTACTAATTTTTAAATTGTCTGGCTTGTTATTTTCATCCCATGCCCCTACTAGCAATGCTTCTGTCTTACCAGGTAACGTATTTATCTTTAAACGCCATTTCTGGCACCATTTGTGAAGCACATCACAACAGCTTTGTGCAATTGTAACACAGGTTTGCGGGTCTGTATTTGACACATGCAAAGATCCATCATCAACATACTTGTACTTTTTAACAGAGTCATGCATATTATAAAACATATCTGCAATGAAAAATATAAACAGTATTGGGGCTATAACTGACCCCTGTGGGAGTCCTAAATTGCATCGATATTGATCGGACATATAATCATTTATCTTTATGCAGATATTGCGATTTTGTAATATATATAATAGACAGAGAGAGAGACAGAGAGAGACACAGAGAGACAAAGAGAGACACAGAGAGGCAGATGGAGAGACAGAGAGAGACACACAGAGACAGAGAGACAGACAGAGACATAAAAAGAGACAGAGAGAGACACAGAGGGACAGAGAGAGACAGAGACAGAGAGAGAAACACAGAGAGACAGAGAGAGACACAGAGAGACAGACAGAGACACAAAGAGACAGAAAGCGACGGAGAGAGACACAGAGAGACAGAGAGAGGCACAGAGACACAGAGAGAGACAGAGAGAGACACAGAGAGACAGAGACAGACACAGAGAGACACACAGAGAGAGAGAGAAGGACACAGAGAGACAGAGAGAGACAAAGAGAGACAGAGACAGAGAGAGAGACAGAGAGAGACACAGAGAGACAGAGACAGAGAGAGAGACAGAGAGAGACACAGAGACACAGAGAGAGAGACAGACAGAGACACAGAGAGACAGAGAGAGACAGAAACTGTAATTTATCGTTTCTTTTTGAAATTTTCATTTTTTATTCAGAATTATTAATAATTCGTACTAATTTTTTTCCGATTTATGTCACATTCAAGATCGAATCTCGTCAATTTATGGACGAGCTGGCCAAAATTTTATCAATGATCTAAGTATGCCTGGTCAAGCTGTAAATAAACATATATTAATTATACTTCAAATACCCGCCCCAGTGGAGTTATGAGAATTTTAAAACAAGGTGTCATTCAGACTGTAGCAGACACGCATCTTTCATGAGCTCATGATACCTACTGAAAGAGAATCTCAATTCATCAAACTCAATGTGGCAATAGGGCAAGACCCCTACTATATATACCACAGAGCAACTAGTCCTGGATCATTCATTTACTGCCTGTAATGATGTGACAAATATAGGTCATTTTTTTACGTCAAAATGGCCAAAATCCGAAAAAAATCAAAATGGCGGCCTATCTCCGAAACGGCTCATTTTTGATATCTAATATTTTGGCTGTGGGGTACATCTGAGGGGATCATCCAACCCTGTGAATATGATCAGAAATCGCTGATTTGTCAGTATTACACTAGTGTTAAAATGTACTTTTTCATCGGACTTGAAAATGGGGTAGTACATTAAAATCCTGTTTTGCTTTAAATTTAGAAAAATATAACAAAGAAATTTGCAACAAAACTTTATATAAATAATAAAGTTACGTTATATTACTGCTGCATAGAAATTTTCAGGTATGGTGGTAGCCGCCATTCGCTTGTACATTATGATGTAAATCGTGAATTCCATGACATTTTGTAAGTGCACAGTGGCTTAATTTGAGTAATTCTGCAGCTTACTTAATGTCCAGGCAAAAATATCACAAAATTACCAATTTAAGTTTTCAAAAAAACTTATTACACTTTTGATGGAAGTTGACAGTGTGGCGTTTTCCTTCAGTCGACGAATAACATCATCGGTGGAGGAACGGTGGTTCAAAATGTGAGTGTTCAAGCATGGAATGATCATTTATCACGGCTTTAAAGTGATTTTACTAATTACGTAAGGCGCTTATCGCAATTTTACTGCTAAATCATTCTATCATTTTTCGCAATCGTTTAAATAAGCCTAACTTTGCTGAACATTTTGCCTTTTTTTAAAAATTCAAACGGATTTTAAACGCAAACCTCTTTATTTTTATATACCCACTCAAGCTGGAATCCAGAATTCAATGGCAGGTCCTACTCAAAGCAGATGACCGTGGCAATACCAGAACCTGACTCATTATGAAAGCATGCTCTAAAATGTGCGACTGTCGCGGCACAGGTGTCTTAGGCATGTTTGAATGTAATACAACATGGCTCTACGAGGTGAACAGCCACGGTCAGCATGGCAAATGAAACCAATCAGAACAAGAAACAGGTGATTTATATATCTGCTCACTGACCGGCCTCAGCAACATTTTTAACTTCGTCACGAAGCAGGGTGCCTTAACCACTCGACCATGTCCCCCCTTTTGCTATGAATTTAAAGAGAACTACATCAATACCTCTCGTGGTGTTATCACTCTCTCTGAGTCTAGCCTCTCCATGTCTTGCGGAAGAGTGCAATGTGGTAACAGAAGTAGTGAATTTGACGTCTCTGCCTCTCTAAGTTCAAATGTCTTGGTTTCTGTGCACACAACTGCTGTATCGGTCTCATCACCTCTTAATATTAAACTAAACAGAGTATAAAAGGCAATATATAAGCCTGCCATAAAGCTAATGATACATTTGCGTTCGCAACTGGTGTGCACGTTTAGCATTTCGGGTAACACGTGCTGCTACAGGTGATACAATAGGGCAACTGGACTGGCGCATATGCGTGATAGTAGAAATACAATATTTGCTCATTTGGGGGGAATTTGTGTTATCTCATTAACTGAGGGCCATGGAAAATAAAAAAAATTGTTTGCTTGATGACTATTCGATTGTTTAGATGAAAAGGGAGAAGAAGAAATAGGATAATTTGGCAGCATGAATGGCAAGCTAAGAGGTATAAACACGGGGCTTACCACAAACTGTTACCTAATTTACAATCTTGTGACTTATTTGCGTATAAACTTTTTTTACGAATGGATGTTCAAAGATTCAGTGAACTAGTTGATTTTGTTACGCCTTTCATTGAGCGTCAGAACACCAAATTTCGATATTGACAGTAGAAAAGTGACGTCATCTCGGCAGATGATTGGCTGCTGCATTGCTGACATCACACACGCAAGCAGCAGCTGCTCAAAAAATAGTACGGCCAACTATTTCTCGCAAGCAGTCGTGCGTCTCAAGTCGCGAACGCGAGTCACAGCTTGCCTAGTCTATCATTATAGCTTGAGAGCAAGTATTTCTATTTTAGGCGCGACCAGCTGTCACACGTGCACGCGAGTCGCGAACGCAGATGTATCATGGCAACAGCTACAACTGTAGGTGCATGAGCCGTAAAATACTTTCTGCACTCTGAAAAATCAGCAGACCAGTTTAACAAGTGACATTTTGATTTCTTAACGTATCATTTGCTTTGCCATTCATGCAGTAAAGTGTACCGAGTAGTAGCCCTTTCACTATTTAACAGGGCCACATTGGCTTTCACACATTTGACAATAACTCCTCGTGGTGCGTTACTAAAACAGAATCATGCAAAATAAACAAATAGCCATTTGTTTTTAAAAACTAAAATATTGAATATTAGTTTAATGTATACATGTGCACACACATATATGCACTCATGCATGCACACACAAGCACACCCACATAAATAAGCACATACTTATATTTAGACGCCAATTTTCGCAGAAGTCCATATTACTAATCCATAATTCACACTTATTTTATAAGAATGCAGAACAAGTGACTAAACACATTTCAATAACTATCAACAAGCAATTTTGCACGAGAATGTACTATACAGCACAGTATTATGGAATGCACCTGACTTCAGATCTGATTGGTTGGTTAGCGTTACTTGTTGCGGAGCAACCCCAATCCTACGGCTGTTAAACTTTTCTACAATGTTTTTGCATGGCCGTAGCAGTGAAATAAACAGACCCGGGTAACTACGCTTAGCAATGAGCTCGGGCAGCAGTCTGCTGCCTTCCGTAGTGAAAGGGTTAATGGCTTAACTAAGACGGGAAGACCCGGGTAACTACGCTTAGCAATGAGCTCGGGCGGCAGTCTGCTGCCTTCCGTAGTGAAAGGGTTAATGGCTTATCTAAGTCGGGAAAGACACTCTTGATACAAATAAAGAATGTTTTTTTGAATCACACAGAGGTACTTATAAATAAAGTAGCGCCACAGTCAAGCAATTTAAACTTAGTTTTATAAAAAGTTATTTTGTGTTTTTTCATTTGTACACTTTAATCTTCGTGCATGAAAAAAAGCCAGTGTGAGTCATGTGACTTAAGCTTTAGTTCAGTAATATACGTCAGCTAACAATCACGCCTGCGTTTTATACGTAGTCAGATTTTCTGTGATTCGCGATGCTTATCATCCTGTTAACTGATGCCTGAATTGCTTCATCAATTTTGTCATAACTGAACAGCCAATCAGTGGTATTTTATCAAGACAAACTTGTGACCAGTAAATGGTAAATGTAAGCTGATAACATCTACTCTTCTTAAATGGTCACTAATTATCTCACTCTGGAATCGTAAAATAGTGATCTCTGTTTCAGTCCTATGAAATTTAATTTTGTTTTCATGCTGCCCAAATAGTAATTAATCTGTAGCATGCTTTTAAGCACTTTTGTGTGTGTGTGTGTGAGAAAGAGAGAGAGAGAGAGACAGACAGAGAGAGGGGGGAGAGAGAGGGGGAAGAGAGAGAGAGAGAGAGAGAGAGAGAGAGAGAGAGAGAGAGAGAGAGAGAGAGAGAGAGAGAGGGAGAGAGAGAGAGAGAGAGAGAGAGAGAGAGAGAGAGAGAGAGAGAGAGAGAGAGAGAGAGAGAGAGAGAGAGAGAGAGAGGAGAAAGAGAGAGAGAGAAATAAAATTATACTAGATTTGATTTTTGAGAGAGAGCGAACAATGGAGAGGCAGAAAGAGAGACAAAAAATAATAAAAAAGGAGAATAGCCGAATCTGAAAAATGTGAACCACTAGAGAAAAAAATGGTTAAGTATCTATTGCAAACAAAAGAAGGACAATAAATCCTGTAAACAAACTTGTAAACTATTTTGTAAAGATAGATAATAACATAGAAAAAATAGTGTTTCAAACAACCCTCGTAACAAAACTTGAAACTATTTTATACAAATTTTCACATGCTTACTATTCCCCAAATTTCAAACAAGTTTGAAGATACTACAATACATACCATTGTCCTTCTTGCACGAAATCTACAACACCTGGATCAAGTTCAAGTAGTTTTACTGTATCATTATCAAAACTCTCGCTGAAATGGAGTGGCTGGGATACAGGCAACAGCTCGTCAATGCTTAGCTTAGCGTTCTTCACAACAGTATGTATTTGCTCAGCAGTTCGCTCAATCATGTCTTTTAGCTAATGCTGCTTGACGCTTTGCTAATTGCTTGTATAATAATGTGGTTTCAGACGTGCAGCAGTCCAACTAAATTCATCTATTTAAAAGAATCCTGCAAGTGAAATTTCCAAGTAAATATCACTTAATGCAAATGTTGATATCCACGTTAAAGACACCAACTTGTTAATAACAAGACAAACTACAAAAATAATTTAATTAAAACTGATAATAAAATTAAATCTTTCAAAAATATAAATCGATAAACGGGGTTTAACAATTACTCAAGAAATGCAATTTGACGCATTTCCTAGAGGTCTTCTAAGCAAACTTTTAAAGATAAGATGACCGTGCCTATCAAAAATGAAGATTTATACACTAGAACGAAAGAATGCTTTAAAATCTTGTAAAAACCAGCTGGCAAACCAAAAACAACTTGGATAGCTAAGACAAATAAAGATGTTCAACAACTTCAACCAAATCTAGCTTTAGAAGTACTGTTAGCTGCAGATAGGAGCGGGTGGAATACTCTAATAAATATTAATGTCTCATTGTCTACAACAAACATTGAAAAAGAAATGACCTCAATGCTCTACAAAATTATGAGTAGATATATTTATCGTGTTATTTTACATGTAATATAAAAGTAACAATTTAATAAACTACACTTAATAAATTTAATAACAATTTGTGTTCTTCTATGATCTTCAAAAGAAAACTTGATTTTACATCAAAAACTCAGTTTTTCAAGCTTCTTCAATTACATACAAGCTTTTCTGAACATAATTACTATCTTTATAAGATGGGAAGCGTCGATTCTTCACTATGTAAGTGCGGTTTAGTGGAATCTACAAAACATTTTTTGTCTGAGCGTGCACTTTATCATAATCAAAGAGATGTGCTGTTATACAACATTCCCTGCCATGCTACCATAATTTTCATTTAAATTGAAATTGGTAGATTTATTATCGCGTGAAGAAGCTGATTGAAACAATTTTAATTTTGATACTATAATTAGAGACCTTTGTTCTTTAACTTCTTTTAGAAATAGGACTGAACGTTTAAACAAGAGGATACCATTACAGTACCAATGCTTCGTCAGGGTTAAAGTCACATCACCATAAATGTTTTTCCACTTTTGTAAAAATCTCCCATTGTGATAAACTTTCCCTTTGGTGTTGAATAATGCATCTGCGTGAACATTTTGTCAATAGACTTTGATGTGAAAAGTGTGTTTTACATTTTCTCTCTTGATGATTTGCTTTTTTTCTCTTTTCCATGATAATGTATTAACTTCATCAAGCTGAAGGGGTTAACAGATGTATGGTAGTCCTTTTCTTACATTAAAATAAAAATAAAAGCAAATTGTTGGAAGTGTCTGAAAGTATTTTTAATAAGCTTTAAGTGGATGCGACTAATATGTACCATTTGTCTAACATGTACATATTCTAAGTACTATACTAGTACTATTAGGACGTTTCTTCTTGTAACGCACGTAGACGAATTGAACACTAGGTCATGTTGTCAGGGTTAAGATTAACTGTTTAAAAACGAAATAAATTTTGATTCATAGCTCACCAAGGCGTCCTTCGAAATTACCAAAAGATATTTAATTAAATTTTCTTGCGCGGAATCAGTTCAACAAAAACACTGTTTTGACTTCAGTTGGTTTTCGTAGGATCTGTTAAAATTTCTTGCTAATTTTCCCGCATTAAGATTTAGCAAGATGGAAAATCTTATGTATTTTAAGTTAAAACTTCGAAAGTCTGACTTCTGGACAATGCGCCGGCTAAGGTGGTTGTTAATACAGTAAAAAATAGACACATGCGTACGTTGATGTAGTTAACCAAGGCTCTGATGTAACGTGATTTTTTAAGTGAAATCATCGTGTAATGCTATAAAATATATATTGATATACCGTTACCCGGTAAAATACAACAGTAAAATTCGTCTTTACAAGCAAGTTAAAAATTTCATGAATCATGACTAACTTGTTTGTCTCGTACGGTTAGTGTTGTCGGTATCATTTTCCTTGGCTTTCATGTGTAGGTTTCCTTTACGTAAGTTAGCAGTTACAGTTAATCAGTTTAAAGGGGCTATCCAAACGTATGTTAATGCCATTGAAAAACGAAATGTAGATTGGATTCACTAGAAACACGTCTGCAAACATTGAGTTTTTTCTACAGCATAATACTAGTACCCATGCCATAGTTATAGATGCCTAGTTTTTTGCTTTATGTATGTGTATATGGTGTACATAATGTATCAAGTAATTACAATCCTTGTAGTTAAAGTGTAAGCGCCAAAGGAAGTTGTTTAAAGATTGAGTGTGTTGGGAAAGGAGTAGGACACTATCCGAAGTAGGACAATTGGCATTTTAATAATAATTATTGAAAACGTCAACACACGTTGACTAATTTTATATACATCTGATAAAATAAAAGAATCTTATTCTGAGCTAGCAGAATGGCCAGTATTAAATTTGGTTTCAATATTAATCTTTTTGAAGTGAAATAAGTCCGCTTTTTAGGCGATTCCAACATTTACTTAAGGTATATCGTTTTTTATTTTGTCTCGCTTCACAGACAAGTGATCCGTTTCACTATCTCTTGGATATATAATTGTTTTCTACTAAGTAAGTGGGCCAGCGAGCTATTTGCCCTACATAGTTCTCCCTTTAAAGCTTTAGATACTTAGTTTAATGCTATGATGATATTAATGGAGCTAACAATAATGATGATATTATTGTAAAAAATACATTTGTAAATTGTCAAGGACTTTCTATCATTATATAAAGTTACTTTTTTTCTAAAACAAATTTAGTTTTATGTTTTATTATGTCATAATTCTCGATTCTCGACAGAAATCGATAGTGCCGTACTTGGGCTGCTCATGTACGACATCATTTGAATCACGCCTAACTAATTGAAAACGGCATATGTCTATTAACAACAAACCATCATCCTATGGTGTCCCTAAGGGATCTAATTAGGACCACTTTTGTTGTTACTCTACATTAACGATTTACCTTATTTTGCTAACTTGTACCCAGAAATACTACTACTAGGCTACTAGATTTGAACCCGCAGTTTCCGGACTGTCTAGAATCCAGAGGTTAGGAAAATCAAGAGCTAACTACTTTAAAATATAGGCGTGAGAGACAGGATTTGAACCAAACCTTCCTCATCTTAAAAGGTTTTGACCACATTGATGCTAGCAAAATGGTTCCATCTCAGAAATATCGTGGTACTAGAGGACATCCTTACAGTATCAAGAAGACAGCAGCCTCTAACAGGTGGAGCAGAAAATGAGAGATTTCTTTCAATGCGGGTGGTTGATGAATGGAATAAGTTACCCAAAATTGTAATCAATGCTGCTAACCCTTCTCTTTTTAAGTCCCGATTAGATCGATATTGGCAGCACAACCCAAAAAGATTTGTCGATCCTAAACTGCCTCAATGGCAGCAAGATGCTTTGTGATACAGTCCATGATCATGGAGTGCCACTGTTTCTTTTAAGACATAAATATAGAATTCAAAGAAGATTGGAGAAATTTACAAGCTATTTATCAGCTTAACCTCTATCCTTCGATGGTAACAGTGTCAGAAATGTTTTCAGACGACACTAACTATATGTCCCACCCTGATACCGTCAAACTAAACAAATTGGTTAAGAGTAAACTGAAAAAGATAGAAATGTGGATGAAAGCGAACCAATTATCATTTAATTTGGAAAAAAACTAAATTTATACTAATTTTAATGACCAATAAAACTTTTTATGTAACAACAAACAATAGAAATTATATGCAACAGAAGATATTAAATATTTAAGAATATTAATTGACAACAAACTGGCATGGGGAACACACATTAAACATATAGGTTAAGTCGTATTATCGAGAATTGCACTAAGTCTAAGGAAATATATAGGATAACAAATCTTAAAACTTATGCCCAGTCACTAGTATATCCTTACTTAAGCTACTGCATTTTGGCCTGGGGAACGTTACCATTTTATTGTGTTACTAATGATCTCAGGGTTTAATAATACAACAAAAATAAAATCGTCAGACTAATAACATTTGCTAGAAAATACGATATCATACACCTCCGTCATTCATACAACTAATGATACCAAAACTTTGTGATATTTACAACATAGAATTACTAAATTATTATTATGTGTAAATACAAGCGGCTTTACTGCTCAAAATTTTTAATGATCATTTCACGTCACTCACAAAGGTTCGTTCTTGCCAGACAAGAGCTTTTAGTAGCGATTGTTTTTTTCGTAGGTGCGGCTGTAAGACTGTTAATGCAAAGTGAGCTGTATTATAGAAGTCACCAAGAAACATCACTACTGTCATTTAGAATGACAAAAAATCACTATTAGACAGATATTTATGGGTTAACATTAGAGTAATTACAATTTACGACTCTGAAATTCGGCGTAAATTAGTTTAATCTATCTAACTTGAGACATGGCGACAATTAATTTCATCTTCATCTATTCGTATCATTTATTGTCATTTTTTAAAAAACTCCCAAAACTTATTTTGTGTAGTCACCAAGTCTGATTGCTTGCATACGTTGATATAATTTACCTGCTTTGCTAGCGTTTTGCATTTCTCTTAAAAGTGTTAGTTGCTAAGTAGCCGCTGTGCTAATGTTTTCTGTTAACTTCCTGTCTTTTTCTTTGTCATTTTGAATGTCGAGATTTGTTTTTTGCAACAAAGAAGGAGCTTTATGGAGTATTAGACTTGTTACTCTATGCTGAATTGCTACCAACTTGATGTTTTTAAGATCTTCCGATATGGTAACTCCTAAGTCTGATTGATTACTGATAGCCTATAATGTATTGGCATCAATTTTCTTGCCTTGTAATTGCTTTCCATGTCCTTTGTGACAGACCTTACATTTAATACGGTGAAATAACTGTGAAATGTTTTCCAGAAATGTTATGAGAAACACTTAAAGTGACCTAGACGGTTGGTGTGTTGAATAGTGAGGCTGAGTGGTGAGCACCATGAACACAGATGACAAAAAGAGCCAAATTGGAAAAGAACGTGAGATAAACGTAGGAAAAGGTCGTGTAACATACAAAGTTACAGTTGATGAGCGTGGAGAACTGGTCATTGAAAATCCGTATGTAGATCGGTACCAGTCTTGCAAATGCTGCAACCAGTTTTATTGGTTTGGTTTACCGGCGGCCATATTTGGATCAACTCTTGTTTATGTGGCCGTCCACAGTGATTATCCAGCAAGTGTTTACTTTAATGTCTCAGGGATTGTGATCATCGTTCTTGGCGTAGTTTTCTTCTTTTTTGAAACGGTGAGAAGAAAGCTGTTTTCACCTTCAGGCGACATAATCCAACAAGGAATATTCTAGCATTAAAGCCTAAGTTTGGTGTTTGTTATAAACTTGTGTAGGGCAAATAATTTATTAATAATATGTATTTACAAAACGAAAAACTGATTTTGATCATTACAGGTTGGACTGTGATGAATAAAGTTTAATCACACTGATTCACCACAGTAAAAGTGGCAAAGAGCCATCTGTATTCTTTAGCATATTAACTTGGAGCTAAATAATATATGTTTAACTTTCTAGCAGAGCATCGGATTTTCAATTCCAATTAATAGAAAATCCACCTTGAAGAAATGAAAATATATATGTATCAATCCACATCTTGCCGCTAATAATTATTTCCATGTTATATTTTCAATTATATCGTTCTTTTTCCCAAAAATTACAAATAGCAATACCTTGTTGAACCAACTTGTAGTCTTTAACATTCACATTGTACATTTTCTGTTTGTGATTCTTTGTTTTGTAGTTTGTATTTTGATTTTATATCTAGTTTGTAGTTTGTCTTACTTCAGACGTCGATCATTTTCAGCTCACTTAATTTAATTGATTACCAAATATGCACATAATATATATATTATATACATTGTACATGTAATTTATATTTTTACTATGTTAGCTGTCACAGTTATGATGGAATCAAATGTTCCATGATTCTATCTGCATTTTGACTTCAACAAAGTTATGATAAAGATTATTTTCGAAAAAACCCAAGACTGTCAATTCGCAGTGGATCGTTATGAAACTTTACAGGAATATACTAGAAGAACAAGTACCACATCGACTGATTGAGCCACATTTTTGAATACACCATTTTGAATTAAAATTGGTGGCGATAACATTCGTTTTTAAAAAAGCCAAAGCTCTGCCAATTTGTAACGAATTGTTATGAATCTTTACAGGAATACCAGTATACTAGAATGAATTCTAGGTTTCTCAAAATACTGAGATTGATAAAGTTATTTGAATTGTTTTCGTCTAATAACAAATACTAGTAAATGTGTAAGTTTATTATGTTTATCTAGTTAATGCAAGAAAAAACTTAGCACCAGAAGCAGTATTAAACCTACATTATAATTTATGTTATTTTTCCAACAGATCTGTAGTTGTTGATATTCATTGAGAAGTCATTCACATCAGAACTTTCAGAACTAAATTATAGTTCATTCTTGAAATTATTATAGATTTCACTGCAGCCATGATGTCTAGATTTACTCCAACAAAGGTTACCTTAGATACATAATTTACATTTTTATTGCACGTCTATACATTATTTTCAATTAATGTGTGATTATTAAATACGCTATTTATAATTTTTTTATGATACAGTATGATAATGTTTCAGAAATTGCATTTTTAAATGCAGCCCTGTTTATAACTCGAAACAACTCATAATCGTGCTTTAGTCATTATTTGTCTCACATAGTTTATTTTATTCTTAAAATAAAAATGTTTTAAGTTGTGTATAATTTCACTGTTGATTTATTGTTGGAAATGTTGTTTGCCATAAACTTTGTATTCTTGGTTAGTTTAAGGCAGGGTGTGATGGTTTTATTGCTGCAGATTTTACCAGTTGTTGACCTTTGTGCTGAGCAAACAAATGCTTAGTCTAGTTTGTGGTATATATACTGTCGTGGTTTGACAATGACCAATAGAATTTTGTTGACGTCAATTTGTGGGTGTTATGGCAAAACTGTATTAAAATGTAGTTTAATGTTATTTTGCGTGAACACATAGAAATTTTTTAAATTGAGCAACATAATAGCAATTGAATGAGTGTTTATGTGCATACCTGCGTGCATGCCTATAAGTACATGTAATCTATAAGTTACATTAGTAGATGTATAAAGAAACATTTATGCAGAACATTTTCTTTGAACGTGTTCCCAGAAGTCACTCTGGCATGTTAATAGCTACTCACCTTTGATTACCTGTAAACTTGTGCCATCCAAAACAGTGAATTGGTCAACATTAGTTGTGAACACACATAGATCACAAGTATTTTGTTTATGACTTGCTATAGTCTTGTGGTTATGTGATCAAACTGTGCGTTATTGCATTTTGATCCTTGCTGAATGAGATGCGCGTGAATTGGCCGAGAGCACAAAAGGTTTTTTATGCAGAAAAGTGTGATTCTACATAGTTCCACCGTGCAATAAAAAACATGACGAGCCCTTCTGTTATACCTACTCTGCACGCCTCAAACCGACAGGCTCAGGCTATTGGCAAGTGTGTTGTGGTATCTGGTGGCCTCATACTTATTGCTGCATTCATGCTCATTAGTTATGGCACTTTCAATGCCAAAGTTGGACTAATATTTGCTGGTACTGTAATTTTTTTCGTTGGCTTTGTTTCACTGGGTTATGGCATACGCACATCTATTAAAGCGAAATCTGCACTAGACCAGCACCGCCGCGAACGTGCCATCACATCACGATATGGAATGATGGCTCCTGTTCGATCTACGAGACCCGTTGCTCACACGCGTGCCGAATTGTGTGAAATCAGCAGATCAACAAGCAGAGTTCGTACCATTCGCCTTTTCTCTAGTCATCCTCGTGCTCGTGCTGGTATACAGACAGATGAAATAACAGTCAATGATGATACTACTGATGTTTTAAGTGCAATGGGTTTGCCTAGTTATGATGATTCCCAAAGAATTGCGTCTACGGATGTTCACTCGGCGTCTTTAGAGAGACCCCCAGAATATACAGCCAATACACCAACAGTCTGGACTGTAGAATTTGGCTTGCGCGATGAGCCTCCGCCATCTTATGAGGAAATTGTTGGAGCGCAAGAAAGATATGGTTAAACTATTTCATAACAGTTATTAACAAACTCGTCATGATTCTGTGATAGCAACTGTGTTCATTATAATCAATTCTGCCAGTAACTTAGCATCGTCTGAAGTAATAATACACATATCAG
Organism: Tubiluchus corallicola; assembly: GCA_030141605.1. Classification (NCBI taxonomy): domain Eukaryota; kingdom Metazoa; phylum Priapulida; class Priapulimorpha; order Priapulimorphida; family Tubiluchidae; genus Tubiluchus; species Tubiluchus corallicola. Next base: position 55,947 of record JAQGDQ010000835.1, on the reverse strand, counting down.
AAACATTGCATATATAAAGAACAATAATGCGGCAAGTGAAAAAATAATCATTTTGTTGGTGTGTGTGTGTCAGCTTTAGAAAATTGTACCAGTGCATTCTTGCTAGTTTAAGGTACTTTTTTGATCCCACAAAATTGTGCCAGTGCGTTCTTGCCACTTTAATGTACTTTTTTGAGGGTGTTCCCACAAAATTGTGCCAGTGAGTTCTTACCACTTTAATGTACTTTCTTGATGGTATTCCCACAAAATTTTGCTAGTGCATTCTTGCTAATTTAATGTACTTTTTGATGATATTCCCACAAAATTTTGCTAGTGCATTCTTGCTAATTTTATGTACTTTTTTGATGGTATTCCCACAAAATTGTGCTAGTGCGTTCTTGCTAGTTTAATGTACTTTTTGATGGTATTCCCACAAAATTTTGCTAGTGCGTGCTTGCCACTTTAATGTACTTTTTGATTGTATACACACAAAATTGTGCTAGTGCGTTCTTGCTAGTCTAAAGTACTTTTTGATGGTGTTCCCACAAAATTGTGCCAGTGAGTTCTTGCTAGTTTAAAGTACTTTTTGTGGTGTCTCCACACCATAAGCTTTGGAAATGTAGCTCTTAAAATTAACCAGAAAAACTAGTTTCTTGTTTAAATTGTTGAATGGCTTATTTATTTTAAAGAAATGCTATTCGTATTTGAAAATGTAGCAAAAAAAGCTTTAATTTTTCTGTCTGTTCTTTCTGGATACTCACAAAATTAATGGACTTTTCACACTGTGATAGACTATTTCAATCAGTTAATAGTTTGGTTAATTTTTGTATGATAAGAGTGTATTATAATATGTATACATATGTATTATAATATGATATATACATACATACATATACAGTGTATATTGCTGAATGTATTTAAATTAAATTAGAATAATGAGTTTACGATGAATTTAGTATTACTGGTCATTAGTTAGCACTCGGCCTATCCGTGTAGCTCGTTGTCTTTGATCATGACTAATTTCATGCCACTTAAATTGCGTAATGGTTGTCAAAAATGCCTGTGAATCAATGTGATTGATGAAAATTCTCTTTTATTTTTTTTTAGTTCGGTGTGCAAGTAAGTATGAGTAGGTAATTGGTGTGTATTTGCAATTAAGTTTTGTTATTTTTTATGTCATATATTGTAAATATTTTTACATTGTTAAGTTTTTTAAAGTTTAATTTAAATGAGAATAATGCAATTGTTATTAAATTTTTTAATAAATATTTGTACACATCTATTTCCTCTCTCTGATTCTGCATGCTTGGGTCAGTTTTGACATTAACTCTGAGAATGGTGTGAATAAAGAACTAGCAGTGTTTTTGTAAAGAATGACAGCTTGGGTTTCTCGCTATTGTGTTGCTGCTGATGCCCACCTCTTACTGTTGTTAGCTTGCTACCTCTAAATGTTGTTATGTTTTTGTTAATACTGTAGTCAATATTCCTGTGGTCAGTCTTGTTTTTTTTCACTGCTTATAAATTCTAAATTACATCAAGCCACTATGATTCAATTAAATTCAATTTCAATTTATTTATCTCTTTATCGTACTACAATAAAATATGATTGATAAAAGAATTGCTAATAAGTTTTGAAGAATGGTTAAAATGAATAGAGACAGCTCTAGAACTAGTGAAAGAATAGCGAAAAGACTGTAAAGTCACCTAGTCTGCTATCCTTTACCGAATATAGATAAAATGATTTTTAGATGCTGGTGGGCATTAATGTTGTCACTTTAATTTAGGAAACGTTAATAATTTTTAAAATTATGACATTTGCTATCCAGAGCAAATGATAGTAAATAATAGTAGAGCGCTATGACAGTGGTGCTGTTGTTGACTTTACTGCCACTGTTTCTGTTGCTGCTGTTGTTAGTGGTTGTCATTGTTGAGGATATTAACAACTATGATAAAAATTAATTACCCTATAAACGACAGAGAAATGATTGCTGGCTAAATGTCAATTTTCATTACCTAGACAGCCTCGGCTGAAAGTAAAATACTGATATTATAGTCATATTTCACTGAATATTCACATAGTCTGGAAAAAAATTCAGCATTATTCTTATTGTTTATCGCTGACCCACTTTCATTATGTTTACTGTAAACAAAATGTTTACAATTTGTTCAATGTATCTGCCATTGACGTACTTCGATATTGCTTTAGTTTTTTTTTTGGTTGTTCCTATGAAGTCTGTCTCTTGAGTTAAATCCAAATTTTTGCTTTTGCTATTTTGTTAAGTTAAATATTGTTTCATACCATTTGCTATATTCATTGATTTATGTTGCCACTTAATTATAAACTCATCTGAATTCATTATACTAATATCTCCCTAGTTATTCATCTTTATTTTTTCTTTTTATTTTTTATATGTTGATTATTATAATTTTCCCTGTCTGTACTTGTCAGATTATATAATTCCTTTAAATTTGGATAGAGGTACTTGACCTGGTGATGATTTACTCATGACTTGACATTGCTTCATTTTTTTGCTTCTTATGTTGGTTTGAGTTCTTGATTTATATGTAATTATTAGTTTTGTTTTTGATGAGTTTAAATTTTCCCTTTTGTTTGCTAATTTAAATTTTGCCTCTTCTCATTGCCAAATTTATTTACTGTTTCTAAATTTAAACTCATTTGAGCTTGTTGCCTTATTTATTTATTTTTTATTTTGTTAAGTTGCTGATTATTTTCATTTGTACATACCTTACTTGACAGGTCACTTAATTTTCTTCAGTTTGGATAGGGGTGGTTGACTTGGTGATCCTTGCTCTTTTTGCTACCCCGTCTCTTCTCCGTCTTTATTTTAGTTTTTAGCTTTTGTTTATGTTTATTTTGTATCATTCAGAGACAAATAATTTTTTTTTACCTTACTTTAGTATTTGTTATTACCGGAAATAGTTGCCAATATAAATAGCACGAAAAGATTAATATTATAATTATACATCACTGATTATTATACTCTATGCCTTTCTAACTTTCTTATGGTTATGGACAATAAGCTGATTCGTCATGACATGGCACGTCAAAGAAGCACGATTGTGCAAGAATGAAGGAGACAAAGATTTTTCATGTTGCTGGCAATAAGTGCTGTGAACCGCTTTGTTGTGTTTTTGATTTTTCCTGTATTTTTTCATTTTTGTGAAATGCCATAGTTATTAATTAACAAATATACATACTGAGCGGAGCAGTGAATTTGTTACTGTTGGGTACTACTTATATTGCTTAATTTTTATATTGTGTAAAATTAAATGCAAGCTTTTAGGTAAAAAACAAAATATGGTAATTATATTATATAATTATACGGAGGATTCATTGTGAATTTAATTCTTTCGAGTGAATGGTGCGCTTGCTGTCTTTGGTGGTGCTGTGCACTTACGACCCATTACACAGAATGCCAACTATTGCGAAGATTCTGAAAACGCAAATATGAAAAGTTCTAATCAAAGGATTTGTGTAAGTGGTGCAGAGCAGGCATATATTTGTAACCATAACTCGTGAAAGGGCATTATTAAAGATTATATATTAGTATGTAAATTACGTAAATGTACGTGTTCAGTCTCCCAGATTTAATCAGCAACTATTCAAATTGGTTAATGAAATTTAGAAAAAAAATTGTATTCTTAGTTTCAAATTTATCTCTTAGTTATCTTTCGGTTTGACATCTATTTCACTGAATCTTCGCATAGTCAATTTAAATATTGTTTCATACCATTTGCTATATTCATTGATTTATGCTGCCACTTAATTATAAACTCATCTGAATTCATTATCCTAATATCTTCCTAGTTATTCATCTTAATTTTTTATTTTTAAAATGTTGATTATTATAATTTTCCTTATCTGTAATTATCAGGTTATATAATTTCCTTTGAATTTGGATAAAGGTGCTTGACCTGGTGATGATTTACTCATGGTTTGACATTGCCTCATTTTTTGCTTCTTTTGTTGGCTTGAGTTTCTTGATTTACATGTAATTTTTAGTTTTGTTTTTGTTGAGTTGGACTTGATTTTAATTTAAATTTTCTGTTTTGTTTGCTAATTTCAATGTTGCCTCTTCTTATTGCCAAATTTAGATACTGTTTTTGAATTTAAACTCATATGAACTTTTGTTAAGTTGCTGATTATTTTCATTTGTACATACCTTACTTGACAGATCACTTATTTGTCTTCAATTCAGATAGGGGTGATTGACTTGGTGACCCTCGCTTTTTTCGTCACCCTGTCTCTTTTCCATCTTTATTTTAGTTTTTGCTTTTGTTTATGTTTATTTTGTAAAATTTAGAAACAAATAAATTATTTACTCCCTTACTTATTATTTTTATGTGTAGTTTTGCATGAACATCTGGACTGGAACTCTCATATAAAAATGATTAGTCTAAAAATAGCCAAAAATATCGGTATTATGTCCCATATTAGATACAATTTGTCCATATTACGTATACTTACTCTTTATTATTCTTTAGTCGCTCTTTATTTAAATTAAGTTAGTTCCCTTTGGGGAGGTACATACATGAGAAATCTTAACCCATTATGTTGTCTTCAAAGAAAATTTCTTTGTTTATATTTTGGATAAAATAAATTCACTCCAATATTTAACTCTTTCTTTAAACAATGTAACATCTTGTCTATTCATAACATAGTGTTTCATAATATTGCAAATTTCATGTATAAAACTAATAGCAAATTATTACCCAAGTTCTTCAAAAATCCTGTCAAACTGAATGCAAGATTTCATAATACACGATTTAATCAATACTTTCTACCGTATGGCCGTACGAATGTTGTTAAGCATTTCATTTCCTTTACTGGGCCATTAATTTGGAACTATCTACCTAATCATATAAAATCATGACATAAGGTTGGCAACATTTATACTGGGGCCCTCGGCTACGCAGATGATGTATCATTGCTCCCACCTACTGCTAAATCTTTGCAATATATGGTAACTATATGTGAAAATTATGGTAATCATTTCAATATAAATTTCTCTAATATGCAAAATAGTAAGGTAAAAAGTAAGTGTATTATTTTTAGAAATGGTAAATGTAAAGTAAAACAAAACAATTAATCATCTAATTTTACTTGAAAACAGGCCATTGCCTTTTTGCAATCAGGTTACTCACCGGGTCACATTTTAACTTTTGATTTACAAGATGATGATGACATTTGTGATAAACTCAGTCATTTTATATACCTACCTAATTATGTTATTGCTAATTTTTCCTACGTATACACAGATTTAAAATCACGTGTCTTCCGTAGCTACTGTCACAGTTACTACGGAGGTCAAACCTGGAAACTCGATAGTAAAATTTCCAAATTAAGTACAGCTTAGACTGTTGCAGTAAGAAAACTTTGGAATTTGCCGTTTAGGTCACACAGATACTGTCTTCCTTTTATATGTGGTATTGTTCCTCCACTTAAACAACTACAAAAACGATTTGTTAAATTTTACCATAGTTGCTTATATAGTGAAAATCATATAGCCAATTTCTTTGCACATAATTCTCAATTTCATGCCTCTTCTATAATGGATTCTAATTTATTATCTATTTATAATGAGTACAAAACTTTTTACACAAAATGAAAATTTTCTTTCCAAAGTTTTTTTTTATACATCAGATGTAAGAGGTAATGCTAGCAATGAACAAATACGGACTGTAAATTTCATTACAGAAGTTATATGGGCTCTAGAACGTAATTGGTTTGATGAAATGAGTTGTATGCCATACTAACATATCTTACTCTCACTTAATTGTATATATTCACATTGCTTGCTAATCTTGCTAATTAATGTTATTTTGCTCGTTGATCTGTTTATTTATTGGATGTGATTGTACCGCGAGTACGAATAAAAATGATACACATATATATATATATATATAGTTTTTATAAATATAAAAAAGCCTCAAACTTTTTATTATGGACCATAATCCAAACATTTATAATCTGTAATGTTTCATATCGCACTCAAAGGTGAACAAGAATGGACTATACTCCACAACAAGAAGAACTAAAAGAAATTTTGTAGGTTGGTGGACATAATCTGACTCCTCTCAACATTTGCAGTTGTGTTTGCCTTGCTGATTTGTTTACATTTTTTACATTCTTAGCTCACGTGATTCTAATTTTTTACGTTTTTATTCTTTTCTCACTTTTATATTACATTTTTCGTGTCCTTTCACTTTTCGTACTCTTTCCCATCAACCACCTTTTATTCTTGCACCTACGTTTTTCTGTTTGCCATATTGGGCCTGACCTTTACAAGTTTTCTTTTTGGACAGCCCCAGCAATCCATTAATCAACTTTATTATTTACATGCTTGTTTCTTTTAATTCTGTATTTTGTATTTTCACCATATTTATGTATTATTTGGTCATGGCAAATGGAATAAATATAAACTAATAAACTAATATTACCTAGATTACCTATAAGTAGGCTTTTTGCCGATAGTTGTCTCTCTTAATAAACCTCTTCTAATAGTTTTATCACAAGTTTTCTCTCTTATGTTTAACATTTATGTTGTCTCACAAGTGGAAGTTGTCATGGTATGATCAATATAGGGTACCAAATTAATTCGACATTGGGGAGGCAGAATTCTAAGGCAAAAGAAATCTGCCCTTCAGACAGATACACATAGCAATAATCCAGCAAAAAAACTACACACTGCTGTGCTAGTTGCTTCATCACCACGTCCGAATCGAATCGTTTCACTGCATGCGCGCATGCCATGCAAGGCATGACCAAATCTTCGTCTTCAGATTATTAGTAAAATGCGTGCTTGCAAACCAAAACCGTCCATAAGTCGACATAGTTAAAACTACATAGTTAAAGATGCTTCAAAGTAGAAAGCACCAAAAATTTGGTCAAATTTTTATTTTTTATGAAAACAAATGCTAAATATATCGGATTTATATATTCTAGCATCAGATTATAAGGAAAATGTCCAAAAAATACTAAAAATCTAATTTTATAACTCCTTACTCACTTTTCTGTCTAGATAGTATTGCAATTGTAAAAATCTTGTAGCTCGTGGAAGCAGCCATTTTGCCTCAAGTTTTTTCGTTGACAAAACCAGATCAACGTCAGGAAGAGCCATCTACTGGATTTAAAGGTAACTTCAAGTTGCTGTTGCAAAATCCATAGCAACCACACTTTCTTACGGTTGCTAAGTATTTTTTATAGAGACACGACAAAAAACAATGGCTGATTTTAACAGCATTTTTCAGTGCCTAGCCTGCACCTCAACTTCAACGTGGATTATCTCAACTTAGAAATAACATAGAGCAATGAACTTGGTATCAAAATGATCCTCATGAAATGGAAATTCAGGATATGTGAATAATTAGAAAATCTTAATTGCCGAGTTATAGACGATTTTGCTATGCAAGCACACAAATTATATAATGATTTTAGTATGCTGACTGTCAGCTTATTATTGTTAATTTACAGGTACCATTAAGATACAGTTGAATTATTCAAGCTTCTTAACTAGCACAGTGTACTTAAAGAATTTTAAATTGATTCAGATTTTTGTGCAGTGCTGTCGTAAAGTCATAGAATGACATAAGTTGTAGTTATGACGCAGACTAATCCTACATTCACGGTTGATCTGCCGGGCATTGGCGGCACGGAAGCGCAGGCCCTGCTTCAGAACTTTTGGACAAAGCAGGCAGACAAGATGCAAAGCTTTGGAAATGTAAGTTACTAGAAATGCTAGTAGGACATGCTAGATATAAGTCACTGAATGCAAATTTGACAATTTTTTCCACCGGAAATGCGGCGGCATGTGAATTAAATGTCTGTTACAATGTTTTCAATATGTAGAGAATTGTTTACAACTTTAATTTTGTAGTTGCTCATGTTTTTCTGCCTTATCTGTTCTTAACTGTAAATTCCTAGAGCCCAGAATTGAATATTTAATTTACAAGTCTCTTTTGTTTAATAATAACTATGAATTCTTTGTTTAATCATAAAAATGCGTTAAAAAATTTCATTGTTTTTTGGGGTTATGTAGGCCTTTAAATAACAAATCCAGAAGTAGCTTTGGATCTGTCGCATGACCTGACATGGTTAAGTTTTGAGCCTGTCATAGCTCCGATAATAACACCTTCACTACCTTATCATGCGTCGTGTTATTTGAACAGAGCCTACAAGATATACAAAACATCCGATTTGATGCAGATTTCAATAAACACCATCCTGTGTATTTTATACAGACTGTAAATATTGTCAATAATAACAGATTCGTTTTCTCAGTAATCTACACACAGTACATTTATTAGACGTAGTCTGGCTAATGAATAGCATTTGCTACTTATAGCTGCTCCCATATCTTACTTCTTAGGAAAATTACATTTCAAGGTTATGAAATGTCTTTAAAGAAAGACAAGATGATTTTTCATATATTATCCCATTTTGGTGTCCGATAAAAAATGTATATTTTAGCACAGTTAATGTTGCAAAAGCGTTTCTAATAATTAAACAATAGATTAAAATCTTAATTAATGGCGGGCGAGCCCAACTATGAAATGCAAGTTGGTGTAATGATGTTCGCATACAAATACTGAATCTACACGTGAACATGAAATGCAAGTTGGTGTAATGGTGGTGGAAATTTGGAGGGTCATAGTTCAGAACCCGCAACAAAAATTTCCCTGAAACTACGTGGTTTTCCCTTGTGCCTGTAGAGCTGTATTTCTTCCAAGTTTTCATCAAAATTGTAGATGGTAAACCCAGGAGTCTTTGACTTACTTGACATTGACCTTTCTACAAAATATTCAAATTTATAGTTTACAATATAATTCTGATATACTTTTTTGACTAGATTATTTACCAAAATAATTATAATTGTGATGTAAAAATATCGTAGATATGTAATTATGAATTGAGGTCTCATTTGACAGAAATGTTAAAGGAAGATAGGATAATTTTTTATATACAACCCCATTTTCAAGTCCGATAAAAAGTATACATTTTAAAACCAACATTATTGCAAAAGTGTTTCTGATAATTAAATAAAAGGTTAAAAACTTAATTAGCAGCGGGCGAGCTCAACTATTGATGACATCACAAACTAACATAATTTTCAACAGCAGAAATATTCCACGGACGTGTTGCGCGTGTTTGCAAAAGTGAAAATTGAAGTGCGGTGCTACTGTAAGAGATTCAGTGTGTTGTACTAGAACTAGGCAAATTTTAAGATAAAAATTCAAGCTTTAAATTTACCGCTGTGTTATGCATGAGCTGTCGAACTTGTGTAATTCGTCACAAATTGGCATATCTGAACTGAGAGGTACAGCACCTATTTTTTGTGCAATGCGTTTTTGAAATGCAGGCTCTACTGCCCATCTAACCAGCAAATGGTGAAATGCATGTAACAGTGAAAAACTAGTGGCGCAAATGTGAAATTGTGTTTGTGTGGTAATAATTCTTTTTACCTGTTCAAGTACACAGTGTTGAAATTGAAATCTTCGTGTTAATAATTCGGAAAGTGAATTTTAAAAATGCCTGTGTCTGTACATTTTACTGCAAATTTGTAAAATATAGCACTACCCTTCTGTCTGTATGTTTTACTACATGCCTTTTCAGAATGATTTTAAAATGCAAGAGTTGCCACTTGCCAGAATAAAGAAAATTATGAAGTTGGATGAAGATGTAAAAATGATCAGTGCAGAAGCTCCAGTTCTTTTTGCAAAAGCTGCAGAAATCTTTATTGAAGAACTGACGCTTCGATCTTGGATTCATACTGAAGACAACAAGCGGCGAACATTACAGGTTAGTTAAAGGAAAAGTGCACAAGTTTTTCACATGTTTGCAAAGTTGCTAACTATTCCTTTGAATCCTCATTTAATTTAGTGGTAAATAAAAATATAAGCTTACCGTGTAAATTTCAATTTCCCATCAATAAATAATATTGAAGTTATACATAGCCTTTGCATAGTGGGCGGGGTTCATGGCTGAATGGATACTAGTGGGCGTGCGGTTAGACATTTTTCTCTAAGTCAAGTACGATTACAAATATACAACTCGAGTTAATTTGATTACCTATATTCAATTTAAATGGCACTTTTAAAGCAAAAGCCTAAGTGCAATTAATGTAAAATAAATCCTTTTGTCACCTTCAAAATGTATACTGTAACAAAGCGAATTGCCAACTGTTTTTATATTTTGGTCTGATAATGGCAGAGTTGTATTGGGACAGCTGAAAAATAGTTAATAAAACACTCAAAAATTAAACAGATACATGGCATCTAAAATTGTTTAACTTGAAAAGTTTAAACAAGTTTTAGAAAAAGTATCCAGCGCGAGTCTTACCACAATTCTAAAATTATTATTTCACTCGTGCCTTATACCTCCCATCCGAGGCTTTTTCATTCCAGCGCCGCTATCTTACTCGATGAAATGATTTACCAATATGTGCGACACTTGGTAGGGGTAGGGAGAACGTAACTTCGCTTGATTAACCGCTTTTCATTTGTGGACAGACTCACACGCTTTATGTGATTGTCATGTGACTGTCAGGGTTCAATACTCTCTAGGCAGCGTTATGAGGTAAACCTTGGCTGTCTACCATGTGAATTGAGGATGCATATATGTGTGCTTGCAAACCAAAACCGTCCACGAGACGGCATAGTTAAAACTACATTATGATGCTTCAATGTAGACTGCCAAAAATTTGGTCAAATGTCAATTTTTGTTTTTTATAAACGCTAAATATATTGGACTATTATATTCTAACCTCAAATTATCATAAAAAATACTAAAAATCTAATTTTGTAACCCCGTACCCATTTATCTGTCTAGAAACTAGTATTGCAAATTGCATAAAACTTGTATTTTCAAACTCCAATAGTAGCTCGTGGAAGCAGCCATTTTGCTTCATGTTTTTTCTGTTGCCAAGCCCAGATCTTTGTCAGGAAGAGCCACCTACTGGATTTAAACATAACTTCACTGTGTTCTTGCAAAGTCCATAGCAGCCAACCTTTTGTGCGGTTGCTAAGTGTTTTATAGAAACGCTACAAAAAACAATGGCTAAGTTTAACAGAGATTTTCTCAGGTTATGTTTTTCAGTGCACCATAAATTCAATGTGAATTATCTCTGCTTAGAAATAACATAGAGCGATGAGCTTGGTATCAAAATGATCCTCATGAAATGGAGATTCATGCATATGTGAATAACTAGAAAAGTTTAATTGCCGACTTATGGTCGACTTTGCTATGCAAGCACACATATGCAGAAATACTTCTGCTAGTTTAGTGGCTCATGTAAAGAGGGATCTTCTAGCATCGAACCAGAATCCAGTCAGCAGAACTAATGACTTGTTTATTAGGCCATGCTTTTGAATGTTAGATTCTGTCTTGCGTTGTGTAGGAGTGTATGGTTAAATGAATAAATTCTGGTATCGTTATATAATATTATAGTAATAGTAATTTTTCTATTTTATTATGCTACGAAAAAAATTTAATTAAGAATATTTTAATATCATTGTCTGTTATAAGAGTTTGTGACTTCATTTTCTGACTTGTGCTTTCAGCTTTACACGGCACAAGGAGTTTTCAACAAAAATTTCTTTTATACAACTTTGTGACATTGAAGCGTTTAGGGTTAACAAGGGCCTGACAAAATCTAAATCTTTTTTTAAGATTTTGGAAAGTTTTTAGGCAGAGCGTTTAGCGTACACTGATGTCCGACCTAATAGACTTAATTACCTTCATTAATTTTTTGACTTTGTGCAGAGAAATGACATAGCAATGGCCATTTCTAAGTATGATCAATTCGACTTTTTGATTGACATTGTACCAAGAGAGGAGCTCAAACCTCCATCAACAAAAAGAGTAAGTACCAAAACAAAAAACATTTTAGACTAGACTAGAGTGTCAGTGATAACCACAGAATTCAATTATTGGTGAAAAATCGTATCGAAAATCAAAATTTCAAGTTACGATCATCTCTCGGTTTGCCAATCCTCGATTTTATGGACATCGGAAGAATCGAGAAAATTAAGCAATTGATTCTTCCCGTGAGTCTAATACAATGCACCTACTGTATTAGCTCAGTATCGGTAAATACGGATAATCGGCAAATTCGAACCGTGTTTCCCCACTTTTGTTCGGCAAACCGAGATCTGAGCGTATAACTTTTAATAGTCATGAGATAGGCTGACACTCGGTCTTGCCTAACCCTTTCCTGCCGTTGATGCAGGCAGCTGTTAAGAGTTTGTGAAGTGCATCAGAAAGGCAGCTTCTTTCAAGTGACGCTGGGCAGGGCAATTTACTCGGCTTTATCTTAAAATAAAACCGGATGATTGTGTAAACATTAGTTCAGAATAAAGTATATTGAAAACTACAATAGCTTATTTTAAATCAAAGCTTAGATTAAATAATAATTACCTCGGCTACTCAAATTTTGTTCAACTTTCAAAGCTACGCGTGTAATGTACATCATTTTTCATGTCATCATTCATGTGCTCAGTGAATCTACTAAGATTGGCAACGGCGCCTTTTTGTCACATTCGCGTGGTCGACAAATAGAAGGCGGTACCATGATAAGCACAATCATGAACTGCAGTGTTAGTTTCTGACGTCATATGATGTAAAGCCCATTTTCAGGACATCACGCATTTAAGCAGTAACACTTATGCAAACGTGCTTGACGCGCAGAGAAGATGCCTGCCATTGCACAAACTGTGGTTAGTTTCTGATGCAAGCAAGAGCTGTGCTCGGTTGCCATTAATTAACTTTCTAAGCTAATTATTCAAATATAAGAAACAATTGTTAACTTTTATAGGCCAGAAAATATATATTTTGGACAGTAAATTAAAATGGGATTGAGTCTAAACAATCGCCCGGTTTTTCTTTAATATAGCAAAACATATGCCAACAGTTTTTTCACATTTTTTGTTCAAATGTGTTTGACGAACTATGCACTTTCGACAGCTCGTACGCTTGACAACACAGCAGTAAATTTGAAATTTGAATTTTTATCTTAAAACTTGCCTAGTTCTAGTACAGCACACTGAATATCTTACAGTAGCACTGTACTAAATTTTCGCTTTCGCAAACACGTGCAACATGCTCACGGAATATTTTTGATGTTGAAAATTATTAGTTTACGATGTCATCAATATTTGGGCTCGCGCTCCGTTAATTAAGTCTTTAGTCTATTATTTAATTATCAGAAACAATTTTGCAGTATTAATTGTGTTGAAATGTTTACTTTTTATCTGATTTGAAAGTGGGGTAGTATATGAAAAATCATCCTGCTTTCCTTTTAATGTTAAGTGAGGTGTGAAAACCGTCTGATATTGTAACAAGTTTAATGAACAGACACTAAAGCTTATTGATATCATACACGGCATTTAGTAGCTAATTGAACTTATTTCGCATTCTAACTGAGACTGTATTCATTGTTTAATAGGAGGAAACTACTCGTACTGCATCCATGGTTCCAGAACAAGTACAGTACTACTTTACTCTGGCACAACAAACCCAACAAGCTCTTCAGCAACAACAACAACAACAACAACAACAGCAGCAGCAGCAGCAGCAACAACAGTTGGCTCAAACGGTAAGTTTAACTACAGTCAACCTCGGATGTAAGGGACAGCTCCGGACCGGAAAAAATCGTCCCTTATATCCAATGTCCCTTATAGACAAAGTTGAATCAGACCGAGGGTGTGTCTAGACCTGTACTTTTCTGCGCTTTACCCATATTTTTATGGATTATTGCTACACATTCAGTGCGAACGGTATGTAGGAAGCTCCTTCAATGATGCGAAATGTGTGTGACCGCGGAATCTGAGCTGTTCGAAGGCCGAGTTTGAGAAAAATTCAGGTTAAAAAACGATCAATTTCGCTTTGATTATACGGTCCCTTATATGCGAGATATGGTACCTTATAACCGAAAGTCCCTTATATCCGAGTACCTTATATACAAAGATTTTTATAAGGAAAAACGTTACGAAAAATCGGGTCCGGTGTTGGTGGCCCCTTATAAGCGAGTAGCTCATACCCGAGGTTGACTATATTTCGTATATTATAACATTAGTGGATTATATTATTATATCTTTCTCGATACTTGTAGCAAGGTTGTAGGAGAGTGGATAAGGCGTTGCACTACGTGTAAATGGCCTGGGTTCAGTATAGGATTGCCAGATTAGAAAATTAGAAACACGAAAATCTCTCTCTATATATATAAATTTATGTATGTCTTCACATTAATTCTCTAGGTCACAGCAATTGCAACAACAACAGAATCCAGCACTGCAGTACCAGCACAACCAGTACAAACTATAAGTGGTCAGCAAATCTTACAGTTGGCCGGCGGTCAGACGCCCGGTGCACAGATTATACAGCAAGTCGGAGGTGGTGACGATTTACAGCAAATTCCAGTAAGAATTGATTATTTTCTTTTTACTGTAGTAGTGTTAGTCTAGAATTTTACTAGCAGGATACTGGATTTTTCCAAGCTTATTTTGATAATAATATCATGTTGCTAAACTTGCTAGAAAAAATATAATGCCGGTTTTTTTTGGTATATTGTCATCATCTTGGGTTCAGAAGATGATTTACTGACAGATAAATCAGATTTCCTCACTTTTGAGAATGGCTGTCTTAGAAGGTCGAAGTATTGAGATATCTGTCATGAAACTTTAGCTTTAATTTTTTAATAGATCCTGATGTGTTGTATTGCTTGTTGTATGTTTATTTAATAAAAAAAATACATTTGTTTTATATTTTTGTTGTCAGTTGGGTTACCACTTGGATTTCTAAAATGTAAGTCCCTTCTGGTCTTATTTATGGGTTTTAATTTGCCAGGGGTGGCTACTAGGACAGCTGACATGTTCAGAATAAATTTCACAACTATTTTTACTGTGTCGTTCATGTTATTATATCTGATATAAATAGTAAATGAGAATTAAGCAGGTTAGTCATAAAGGAAAACCGGACGATTGTGTAAACTCGAGAATAGCTACAATAGCTTTTTTTAAATCAAAGCTTAGATTAAATAATAATTACCTCGGATGCTCAAAATTTGTTAAACTTTGAAAGCTACGAGCGGCCCAGCGAATCTACTAAGATTGGCAGCGGCGCCTTTTCGTCACATGCGCGTGGCCAACAAATAGAAGGCGGTGCCGTGATAACCATGATCATGAACTGCAGTGTTAGCTTCTGACGTCATACGACGCAGAGCCCATTTTCGTGACATCACGCGTTTAAACAGTAACACTTACACAAACATGCTTGATGCACAAGGGAAGATGACTGCCATTGCACAAACTGTGGTTAGTTTCTGACGTAAACAATAGCTGTGTTCGGTTGCCGTTAATTAACTTTCTAAGCTTATTATTCAAATACAAGAAACAATTGTTAACGTTTATAGGCAAGAAAATGTATATTTTGGACAGTAAATTAAAATGAGATTAAATCTAAACAATCGTCTGGTCTTCCTTTAAGTGTATTTGGCTGTAATTTATCTCAGAAGTGACTTTCTTTTACAGATACAGTTAACCCAAAGTCAGCTTCAAATGATTCGCATGCAGCTAGGGCAGCAGAGCGCAAACCAACCAATCATAGTACAGGTACCTCAACAGCAGGTGTTACAAACAGCTGGCGGTCAAGTGCAACAGGTGTTACAAACATCGGGAACGCAAGTACAGCAGGTTGTTCAAATGCCCGGTGGTCAGCAGGTAGTTGTGCAAGCGCCTCAACAAGCAGACCAAAGTGGACAGTTCAGTGCCGGGCAGGTACGTAATGTTTTTTAAGTAGTAAATGCAGTAAATGGGCCTGATTTCGTGCAAAAGTACGTTACACTTTGAGACGACATACATAGCCGAGTGGTCACGGTGTTGTATATTTAATGACCGTAAATCAGAATGATGCTGAGGCTGGTCAGTAAATGGAATGGTGATCTGCATGTTACTCACTCTCAGTGGTTTCATTTACGACATTAATTCTCGCTTTTCGCACATTGTAGAGGAAGCGTATGTATGTATAAAATGGCTGATGATATCAATAATAATATAATTAAATCAGCCACTAAACCAGCAGACGTGCCAAAGCCACATTCCGTGCCACTAAACTGGCAGAAATTTCTTGGCCACATTTGGATACAATGGTGCAATGACATGTATGGCCAGGCAATTTCTGCCAGTTTAGTGGCATCGGAACGTGGCTTTGGCACCTCTGCTGGTTTAGTGGCTCATTTAATTATTATTATTGTTATCATCAGATGAACAGATTTGCATTTTAAACTCCTTTGTCAAATTTCAATAATTGATTATTGTTATTTAAAGTTGTCGTCACTTTCCGTAAATGCTACATTATTGCTGTATTTCAGGTGCAATTAATTAATCAATTTTTCTCATTTTATAGACTGTTTACCAGTTGTTACCACAAGGGGGCACTGGACAGCAAGTCTACATTCAGCAGCCTACCCAAGACGGTGATAACCAATCGGATGGTCAGGAGACGACTTGAACAACTTTTCAGTTTTAATGTGGACCATAACTAGCCAGTATTTCTTCCTGTATTCTCATTAGATATTGTGCGTGAAGTTTACCTACGTGTAAACATAAAATGCAAGTTGGTGTAATGATGTTCTCATACAAATACTAAATCTTCATGTGATCATGTGAAACAACTGCTTGTATATATACTGTATAATACATGTACTTACAATATAG
Source organism: Tubiluchus corallicola (assembly GCA_030141605.1). Taxonomy (NCBI): domain Eukaryota; kingdom Metazoa; phylum Priapulida; class Priapulimorpha; order Priapulimorphida; family Tubiluchidae; genus Tubiluchus; species Tubiluchus corallicola. The sequence goes on along the minus strand of JAQGDQ010000835.1, from coordinate 39,237 downwards.
TTTGGAATGAATCTTCCTTAGCTGGTTGGTGTGACTTTGTGTTTAGCTACATTTTGTACGGAAAGCGATGAGACTCTATGAACAATAGTGATTTTTGCTTAGCAAGAACTTCAGACTTGTGCATTGTGATGGAGTATTAGTACTATAAGTGCATACTTTTCGTTATTTAAGAGAGATTTAAGCGAAAACATAGATGGTACAGCTTCAATGTTTAAACCAAACTTGAAAATTTCTTTACCTTACTTAACATACAGTGGAAATCTCACACTAAGATAGGTTTTTAAGTTACTCTAATGCACCGAAAATTTCCCACTTTGGAACAAAACACTTGTGTCATTAGCTTGTGACGAACTGCACACATTTGACAGCGCATGCGTGAGCAAAAGTGGTAAATTTGAAATTTGAATTTTTCTTCTTAAAATTTGCCGAGTCTTAGTACAACAGTATATTTTACAGTAGCAGTGAAATTCAATTTTCGCTTTCGCAGACACATGCAACACGCTCATGAAGTGTTTGTGTTATTGAAAATGATGTTAGTTTGTGATGTCATCAATAGTTGACCTCGCACGCCGTTTGCATACACTTGTGTCATTGTCACTTGAAAACCCAGAAGATTTATTGCTGCATGAAAATAGCCAAAGTAATACTAGGATCACGTCTTACTTCACAAGCTAAGGTCAGAAAATTTAAGTGCCTATCCAAGCAACCGAAATTGGGTTTTTTGTAACTTCATAGCTGTTCTCTGCTTAAGCAGTGGTCACTTCTGATATATCAAAACTTACCATGTAAGTACACTGTATACTTACATATTATGTTTGAAAGTACATTACCTGGGGTGACCGATGTTAGCTTGCCTTTTGCTTTAAAAATGAAATTGTGCCATTGAAAGTTGCTCACGAATCTCTACTGTAAGAAAGCGACGGAGAAGCCAAAAATTTGGAGGATCATAGGTTCAGAACCTGCAACAAAAATTTCCCTGAAACTATGTGGTTTTCCCTTGTGCCTGTAGAGGTGCGTTTCTTCCAAGTTTTCATCAAAATTTTAAATGGTAAACCCAGGAGTCTTTGGCTAACTTGACATAGAATGACCTTTCTACAAAATGTTCAAATTTATAGTTTACATTATAATTCTAATGTACTTTTTTTGAGCAGATTATTTACCAAAATAATTATAATACTGCAAAAGCATTTCTGGCAATCAAATAATAGATCGAAAACTTAATTAACGGCGTGTGAGCCCAACTATTGATGACATCACAAACTAACATAATTTTCAATAGCACGAACATTATTTGAGCATGTTGCACGTGAATGCGAAAGTGAAAATTGAATTTCACTGCTGCTATAAAATATTCAATGTGTTGTACTAAGACTCTGCAAATTTTAAGATAAAAATTCAAATTTCAAATTTACCATTTTGCTCACGCATGCGCTACCAGTTCTTCACAAACTAACACATCTGAACTGAGAGGTACAGCAACTGTTTCATGTGCAATGTGTTTCCAAAATGCAGGCACCAGTGCCTATCTAACTAGCAAATGGCGAAATGCAGTAACAGCAAAAAACTAGTGGCGCAAACGCGAAATTGTGTTTGTGTGGTGATAATTCTTTCACATAAGTCGTTTTTGAAAAAAATAGTATGTTTCCTTGTAGTATTTTAAAGAGTAGATTGTTTTGACCTACAGTTTAAGATTAGGTCCGGTTTTGCTTTAAAAAGTTACATAACATTATTGTCTTTTCGCTGCAATAGTTTCAGCAATATACAATTTTCAATGTACACCATGTTGATGAGATATTTATGTCAGCTTTTGTTACATACTCAGCTTTCTGTTGAGTGAAATTCTGAACGTGGGCACCTTTAAAAATTACACTCAATAACTAATTGAGTTGTTTTCTCATTTCTCGGAAAAATAAAATTTAATTTTTTAAAAAAAAATGTTCGACAAACTTTGCTCGCTTTCTCTGTAGTTTGTCTTATTCACTAAGCTAGGGTTTCTCTGTAACTTTGTAATTTCTACCTGCCATGTTGTTGGTCACGATTTCTTTACTTTTTTGTAATTATTGTAAATAAATTTTTGATTTCTTTTGAGGCCTTTTACAGGATTATTTTGTACTGTATTTCTATCCTGATTCTGACCTGAAATACAAGAATTTACAAGCATCAGTGTACGTGTTACGAGTCAAAAGTCGAAGTTTCATTCGAAAATTTGGGTCTACATAGGAAATACAAGTTTATAAGTTTATTTATTTCCACTCTGCATCTAACAGTTATAATAAAAATACAGATAATTTCACTGAAGTAAATATAAATATAAATGCAACATTATCCAGAAATTACAAAAGAGATTCTTATGCAGCATATACATGTGCAAATTACATTACAGAGTAATTTTAATGCATACAGTTTGAGCCTAAAAGCATAGCTTGACAGGCCAAACTGTACGTGGAAATCTTAAAGAAATGATTAATAATTGAAATGATGATAATATATACATAAAAGTGTGGGGGGAGTAGTGAATGAAAGATGAAATGGAGCAAGAACTAAGAAAAACTGTGATCATGATTATAAAGTGTTCAGTAACCTGTTGAGCATAGTCACGTTTTATTAAGTTTACTGTGGAAAAAGAATGCAGGTGATTACCATTATCAAACTGTGTTACTCTCAATTCTTTTGAAATATTTTCTTTTCTGGCGGTTTTTTTTAAAGTTGAAAGGGAGTGACTACATTTTGAATTGCGGCTTTTTAATTCATACATCTCTACGTCAACAAAATCAATAGCACTTTAATTGCAAACGGGCAGAGACGTGCTTCCTCCCAGACTAGCATGGGTGCAATAAAGCCAGGTGTGTTGCTTGGAGAGAGTAGTTACTGCTTGCGTTATTTTACTGTCGAAATATGATTCATTCACGTGGCTCTCTTCTCTCAGCACTTTCTACCTTTACTTTACCTGGCTTCTCAAGATTACGTGATTGCGTGCAGACACTACTGAAGATCTTGATTTTGCACAGTTTATTGTTTGTATGAGAAAGCAGTAGGTAAGTAAGAGCTCTTCATTTTATAAAAAAAACGTTCCTTATATTAACGTTTATCTAATTATAGCAGATAAATCTATAAAAATTGAACCTTTCACCAGTGTAACACAAGCAACCAGAAAGGCAGCAAACGTGTTGCTAATGAACTATCAGCACCCCTACCAGAGATGACAGAAATTTTGATTACTCCTGGAAGCCCGGGACATACAGTGGGTCATAAATTCAATTTCAAAATGAGTGAAGTTTTCAACATGAGTGAAGTTTTCAAAATGAGTGAAGTTTTCAACATGAGTGAAGTTTTCAAAATGGGTGAATTTTCAAAATGTTTTCAGATTGAGTGAAGTTTCAAAATGAGTGAAGTTTTCAAAATGAGTAAAGTTTTCAAAATGAGTTGAAGTTTAAATCAAATCAACATGAACTGTAGAAACGTAATTAACAAAAGTTAATTAGTGCACTTTAATGCATGTGTGAGCCCAACGCACAGGTAAATTATATTATATTATATTACAGAATTTAGAATTTTATTATTGGCATATACATTACATTTTGATGAAATACATATAAGAAAATACAAAAGTACAAAACAAATCTATTGCATTATAACTATAGTAGCCAAAAAACTGCGCACTTATTCATGATCATGATTTTTTCATATTTCTTGTTTATAAAATGTAAATAGTTTTCTTGCTTAAATTCTGGTTTGAACTTGCAATAAGTGCGCAACGAATAAATTGTTTTCGTTATTATTCCTGCCTGTTTTTCTGTAATTTTATACTTCGAATAATCGTTGTAGGCCGCTTAATTGTAGCTTGAACTTTATTGCACGAGTGAACTGGGCTTCATGCATCACGAGCCGGTTTTCCCCGAGATGTGAGAAACCAGTGTAATATAGAACGTTTTTACTCGATGTTCTCCCAACGTCTGTTCATAGCCTGAAGGTCTTGTTTAAAAGATCTGCGCCACGTTGTTTTTGACCGTCCTCTTTTCCTTTTTCCACCAGGTGGTTCCCAGCGTAACGCTATTTTGGAGTGGTGTTGTTCCGGTAGGCGTAGATTATGTCCAGCCAATCTCAGCCTTCTCTCTGCGACTATTTCCAGCAACCATCTTGACTGCGCCTGCTGTAGGACTTCCACATTGGTAACATGGTCGCGATAGGATATTTTTAGCCTTTTCCGAAGACATTTATGGTGGACTCAGTTCACCACGGACGGCATTATTGACAGTATTTCTTCCGACATCTAATGCGCACTCACAATATTTTATATTTAATAATTCTGCTGGGATTCGGTCGTACACATTTTCTACGCGAATTAAAAGGAAACGGTGACCGGATAAAACATGATATTACATGAAACAAAAATTCAATTTTGTGAGTGGGCGAACGGGGATCATAGGGAAGGGCTTGACAAGAGACTAATGGGATGCTAAAAATACTCACCTGACGCGTAAAACTGCCTAGGGCTGGCCTTGGATGGTGACCTTGATGTTTTGATGACACAAGAGACTAATGTGGTGCTAAAATACTTACCTGACGCGTCAAACTGCCTAGGGCTGGCCTTGGATGGTGACCTTGATGCTTTGGTGACACAAGAGACTAAGGAGGTGCTAAAATACTTTTGCCTACGGCGTCAAACTGCCTAGAGCCGGCCTTGGATGGTGACCTTGATGTTTTGATGACACAAGAGACTAAGGAGGTGCTAAAATGCTTTTGCCTACGTCGTCAAACTGCCTAGAGCCGGCCTTGGATGGTGACCTTGATGTTTTGATGACACAAGAGACTAATGTGGTGCTAAAATGCTTTTGCCTACGGCGTCAAACTGCCTAGTGCCGGCCTAGGATGGTGACCTTGATGCTTTGGTGACACAAGAGACTAAGGAGGTGCTAAAATGCTTTTGCCTACGGCGTCAAACTGCCTAGAGCCGGCCTTGGATGGTGACCTCGATGTTTTGATGACACAAGAGACTAATGTGGTGCTAAAATGCTTTTGCCTACGGCGTCAAACTGCCTAGAGCCGGCCTTGGATGGTGACCTTGATGTTTTGATGACACAAGAGACTAATGTGGTGCTAAAATGCTTTTGCCTACGGCGTCAAACTGCCTAGTGCCGGCCTTGTATGGTGACCTTGATGTTTTGATGACACAAGTGACTAAACTGTCCAATTCTTGCATGAAACACTGAATCAGATGACAGTCACAAGCAGTGTGAGCTGTTATAATAACTGCTGTAAAATCCTCTCACGCGGAGGATTCATTTTGATAATTTTGGCTTCAGTCTCCCGCTACAATCATATATATTAGAGAAGCCGGGTGTCTCCAAACACTCGAAACTCGACTGCATTTCGGACGCAGAATCGCACAGTACGTTGAGGGCTTGCGATATCGATCAATCCACCCGCCATGGTCACTTTGAAAGACTACAGAATTTGCAGCAGAAAACACTAGCTGTTAGGTGTGTTATAGACGTAAACCACGGACTAAGTGGTACGGTCAAATAAAGCATCTCGAGGCAAACGAAGTAAGTTGAATTTCATTCTCATATTTTATTCATGTAAATCATAGCCTGCTTATAGGCCTAGGCGTTAAATTTTTAAACAGCTTTATCGTCCTTTCGTAATCGGGCCAAATTAAGAACAAAATTTGAAAGTGAGCCAGGTTTTATATATTGTGCACTCAGGGCCTATTTCAGCCTAAGCGAGGCCCGGGGAAGTGAGGCGTGTGAGGCCCCCTCGGGGGGGGGGGGAGGTGTCGAAGCGCAGGCACCATGGTTAGCGCCCAGAAATTTTTTGAACTGCTAGAACGCCGGAGAAATATGGAGTCATACAGTTGTGAAAGGAAAGAACAATTGAAAGAAAAACTGCTTTATTCTTAACACGAGTCCTTAATACTTGTCACCCCTGGAGGGTGACGCCCCGGGGAAGTATCCCCACTTCTCCCCCTGAAATAGGCCCTTTGTGCACTACAGCGTTTCCCCAATCAGACTCGCCAGGGTCAGTGCTAATTCGGGTCACAAACGAAGCGAAAGCCGGAAAACACGTTTGTGAATTACGAATATGAAAATAATTATGCACGTAGGCCTGTTTAGGATCTATCGGATAACGTACGTCTATTCCTTGTACAGCTTTTTTCAGACACATTTTTTACCGTGATTGCTTTTGTTCATTTACTTTATTTAAGACTTACTGCACAAATTTTCTTCCTTGTTTTTTTTTTATTGTGCATTCATGATTTAACTACATTTTCGTTCATTTGCTGCATTTTAGTTCATTCGCTGCATTTATGATTTAACCAGATTACTTGCTTTTTTGTTGTTGCATTCATGACTTGTTCAGTTGTTGTTTTAATATTTAACTGCATTATTTGCTTTCTTTTTTCCATTGGTATAATTATAATATAACTGCATTGCATTTTGTTTATTTGCTACACTTAAGATCTAACTACATATTATTCACTTAACCATGTCGTCTGCCTGCCGTGCTTTATACTATTCCTAAGTTATATAGGGGTGGCTGACTCGATGACCTCCTGGTCTTTCGCCACCCCATTTCTACACACTTTACATAATTTGTTGTATTTGGGCTATAAATAATATATTAGAGATAAACCTTTTAAATTAAATTTGAATTGAATTGTGTGCGCCCAGTAACAAATGAGCAAGATTTTTAATTACTTCAGTTTCAAATTTAATCACTCTATTGCTTAATAGAGGCACCATCATTAAGATAGAGAGGATGCTTTTTTATACACTACCCCATTATCAAGTCTAAAAAGTATACATTTTAACACGATTAATAATGCAAAGCGTTTCTGATAATTAAATAATAGATTAAAATCTTAATTAACGGCAGGCGAGCTCAACTATTGATGACATCACAAACTAACAATTTTCAACATCAAAAATATTCCATTAGCGTGTTGGACTTGTTTGTGAAAGCGAAAATTGAAATGAGAATCGAATTCAACTGAAAAGTTTATGTTTGTCAGTTTGAGTTAATGACCACATAATGTATCATTAATTCGACAGTCAATGGGAAGGTGCATTTAATATAGGTAATTGTGACTGATGTGAAATCTCGCTCACTATCAAAAGAATTTGACACCAAACAACCCTATTTTGGACAAGTTCTGAGTCCTCCACAAAGCAAAGAAATGGCTGGAGATAATATGAGAAAATAATAAAGTCCCACAGACTTGCCTTATGGTATTCACCCACCAATTCCTATCACAAATCGAGCAGTGCTTAACACTGTGCGTGCTGTACTGCTGTATAGATTACATCATAACCACTAAGCCAGGCCTCTCTCAAAAACGTCAAAAAACTAAGTGCAAGCTATAACTCGTGTTAGTTAAATATTACGTGGTGTCATAGCACGAAGTTTTGAAACGCCCTCGTTATTCAAGATAGGGTTGAATAAAGTACGAGTTATGAAAATTAGTAGTCTTAAATAGTTACTGAAATAATGCTACAGTCACCTACAGTCTCCCTGAAACAAATATGAATTTAAAATAAATGAAAGCAACACTGAGGAGTTTCACATTAATCACAAAGACGAAACCAAAAATGCAGATTATCATGGCAGACTGTCTGATACTGAAGAAAATATCAAAAGAAAGAAAATATTCAATGAATCTAGAAATGCAAATATCTTGGCAGACTGTCTGATACTGAAGAAGATATGAAAAGAAAGAAAATATGAATCCAAAAATGCAAATTATCATGGCAGACTGTCTGATACTGAAGAAAATATCAAAAGAAAGAAAATATTCAATGAATCTAGAAATGCAAATATCTTGGCAGACTGTCTGATACTGAAGAAGATATGAAAAGAAAGAAAATATTCGATGAATCCAGAAATGCAAATATCTTGGCAGACTGTCTGATACTGAAGAAAATATCAAAAGAAAGAAAATATTCAATGAATCTAGAAATGCAAATATCTTGGCAGACTGTCTGATACTGAAGAAGATATCAAAAGAAAGAAAATATTCGATGAATCCAGAAATGTAAATATCCTGGCAGACTGTCTGATACTGAAGAAGATATCAAAAGAAAGAAGATATTGGCCTGGTACTAGCGGCTTTCTCAAAACTTAAAAACATCTTCAATAGCTAGAATATTAGTCTAAGTTGTAAGCTTAGGATATTCAACGCTTACATATCTTCCATTTTTTATACAATTAGGAATTATGAATCTTGAAAGTAAATAATCAGCTGAAGACAGATGCATTTCAACGACGCTTATACAGATCATTATTGCAAGTAAAACTGCCAAATATTATAAGTAACAAAGATTTGTACGACAGAGTTAAGGAAAAAAACGAACCAGGAAGATAAAATGCAGAAGACTTAACTGGACGGGCCATGGAGTAAAATAAATCGTCATATTGGGCGTGTAAAGCTAATTATTGGTGATTTAGGGGTGGCAAAACTATGAAGAGTCAGATTATAAAACTACACGCTTATTGAACATCAAACGCAATAAATATAAGAGATAGTAATGCCAAGCCCCCTGACCTAGCCTGCTCTCCTTCACTTCCGAGACTCAATCGCCTGAGCTGGGCGCATCACAAGGCTTATATCTCGTGCGCCGAGCTTCCACGCATCGACGCCTATGCTTCGGTACTGAATCACTTGCTCACGTGACACCACACCTTAACTGGGCTTCATGCCAGCATTCATCAGCATAATTATCTATCATAGTCTAACGCTTTTAACATAGTTTAACAGGTGCTCTTTTACTCATGGTCTGATTACCGGAAAGACAGTCCACTTGATTAAACCTTTCCATTAATCAGTTCAACCACAAAGAAGAAACTCTCACTGCGCAGTAGAAACTGAAGACAAAAACCCACGAATCCATGAGAAAGAGCGTTTAACTTTGAATAAAGAAGCATCTTTATGTTAAGAACTGAAGTTATTCACATATCTGCGGTTAGTAAATAAACAATGGTCGATTCACGTTGGTTTCTCCATAAAAATGCTTGCATCATGACTCATTTCTCCAAAGCTGATTTTTGATTTCAAACAATAAGAAATGGAAAAAATTTAAAAACTACAGGAAGTAAGAAATAATTATTGTAATGACTGAAATGTTAAAATAATACCTTTTTAATGTCTTTTCAGTATAGGCCCTAGTACTTTGTTAATATAAGTGTTCCTTTTTAAAAGATAACTTCGTGGCTGCTGTACAATCATTTAGTGCAAAAGCAACATATTTCTTAACAAATTTTGGGTAGTGCATCAACAAACAGTCAACGGTTGCCACAGTAACGAAATACTAAACAATATGTTTTTTATTTGCAACTTGCTTATTTTGAAGTTTTGAGGTTTTTATTATTATCACATTTAGTACAATGTAATGACGTGTAATACATGGTAACATAAATTATTACACAATACTGCAGGTTGACTGGATCTGTTTCTGCTAGGGTGGGGGGGGGGGTTGATTGGCGAGAAGAAAATGTTAAAGCAATTGACAGCCGGCACTCTCTGTCAGAGAGGTAAGCACAAATCTTGTACCGCTTCACATCGGGAAACTTCACACCCTCGCAAAATTTCCGAAACCCATTTTTTTTAAATATTTTGCAAATCCACCAAAAATGTGACACACAAACTTGAAAATTTAAAAAGCCAAATTAAAATAGAATTCTGACTGTTCAAATGATGAACAGACGAAAATCAACATAAATATAACATTTTTAAATCATGATTTTTGAATGTTTGGTATTTTGCTAGCTTGTACACTCGTTTTTCTTGCTGCTCATTGAAAAGCATTTCCAAATTGTACACGTTATTCAGGTGAGTTTCTCATGGGAAGTCCGGAAAACTGGATCTCTCTTTCTCATAGGGTTTGTATTTTCGGCGTGAAGAAGAATGTAACTGCTGTGTCACCATTCTCTGTGAGAGGTTAATGCTAATCCTGCACCACTTTATTTTGAGAAGCATTATACTCGCCCAGCGTTTCCGAGTGTGTGTGTGTGTGTTTTTAAAGGGCAAAGTTTTTAGTTTGAAACCTTTCGTCAGTTGAAACCATGTCTTAAGTGTATCTGCTGCTGAACTTATATACACCATCGTTATCATAAAAGATTAATTGTACTGCAGTGGACTAGAGAAGCAAAGGCTTGTATAAGCCCACTGTCAAGTGAACCAGCACTTGATAAAAAAAGTGAACAAAAAAGGAACTGGGAGAAAGGTTAGATCACACACGACAGGAAGAATGATGAGTTAGTGGAAATAATAGGAAGAAAGACAATAGATTGTGCAACAGTGGAACTATTATTTCCTGACACGTTGTCGTGCATTGGTATCATAAATTATATTTTTTTGAGGGTGAGTAAAATTAACGAAAATAATTACAAAAGGCTATTATTTCATGGAAGTTTTAATTTTGCGGAATTGTTTTACCTTTTAATTGCTTGCAAAGCATACTGCAGTATAATATCAACTAAAGCTACCCGGATCAATAGAAAGCTACTAGCTGAGTCAAGCATAATTTGCGTGATAATGCATAAATTAACATTAATTTCTCAACTTAACTGCGGGTGACCAGAGGCATAGCAAGGTGGGGGCAAAAGGGGGGGCAATCGTCTCCGGGTGTAAAGGTGAGAGTTATTTATTAATTGTTAATTATTGTAAATCTCCGGGTGTTAATTATTATAAACTAATTTGACATTAACAAAACAATTGATAAATATCTTCAAATTATAACAAAATTGCCTAATCAGGTATCAACGTAGCTGACTTAATTACTACATACAGCCTAGAAAAAGACTAACGTGCGTAGAGCGTCGCGTCGCAAAAAACGCGTATAATTTGTGGCTTCACCCACGAAACAAGTGATCAAACATTAGAAGGGTACAGCGGCGTAACGGCGCCAGAAGTTTTTCGTCCCCAGGCGGCAGGCGCTACAAACACTTGCTACGCCACTGCGGGTAATATTACTTGGCCTGTATTGTATTGAGACCTGCATACGGCCAGTGATATTCCCAGCATGATCAAATTTAATGTTCAGTTTTTTCAATAAGATGTTGACTGTCAACATGTATACAAGAATTTTCACAATTTTAATGATAAATTTGTATAGGAAGCTCCGTCGAAGCAAGATAATGAAAAACTTCCGTCCTTATACATCTTCATCTCCTTCTCACTCTCTTGTTTGCTCTACTTTCTATCATTTATGCACGCCTGCTACTACTCCCCATCTTTTTCCTCATGCGCTCCCCTTTTTGCGTTTCCCCCTCTGCTCACTCTCTCTATCTCCCTCCCTCCCTCCTCTCTATCTCCCTCCCTCCTCTCTATCTCTATCTCCCTCTTTCTTCTCTATAGCCCTCCCTCCTCTATCTCCCTCCCTTCTATCTCTATCTCTCTCCCTCCCTCCTCTCTCTCTCTCTCTCTCCCTCCCTCTTTCTCTCTCTCTCTCTCACTCTCCCTCTTCTCCGTCTCCCTCCCTCCCTCCTTTCTATCTCTATCTCCCTCCCTCCTTCTATCTCTATCTCCCTCCCTCCTCTCTCTCTCTCTCTCCCTCCCTCCTCTTTCTCTCTCCTCTCTCACTCTCCCTCTTTTCCCTCTCTCTGTTTCTCTCTCCTGCCTATCTATAGCCTTCTCATACAATCTGTACAATGTTATAAAATAACTAATATAGGACCAAATTCGCCATGAATAGTCGCTGTATCTATTTCTTTTCTAAAGCCCTGTTTATTCATTATTTTGGCTTGTTTGTAAATACATAATTAGTACATAATTTTCTATACTGAAACCATTTTATACAGGCAGAACCTACAGTATAAAAATTGTGCACATTATAGAAAATTAGGTATTTGTCGCTGTATCTATTTCTGTTCTACAGGTCTGTTTATTCATTGCTTTGGCTTCTTTGTAAATACGTAATTAATGCATAATTTTCTATACTGTAGTTTCTGCCTATATAAACTGGTTGTTGTTTGTATAGTGTACCACTGATGATGAGGGTTGATTGATGTAGAATCGATTGGACATGTTTCTAAGCAATTGTAAATTTAAGTTTTAATAAAAGTGCTGTTGTTTTAAAAATGTAAATGATGTGAAGTTACTGTGTAAATTGATAATGACATTTTAAACTGGCTCCTCATTTGAGATAAAAGATCCCTGTTTGGGGCCTTTTATTTTAGCCTTGTTTGAAGCCCTTTATTTGAAATATGGGGTCCTCAGCTGTGCAAGTGTTGTTGAAGTAAGTATAACTCAGGTAAAGAATATCCGAAACGAGTGCGAGCAAATTAGAGGGTGGCTCCGTCTGAGGGAGCCCATAATTTCATTAGCCTAGGGGCCGCAAATTGTTGATCATAGGGGCCGGTCATAATTGAGCTCTGGCTGTAACGGTAGACATCATTGTATTATGCTGTATATGACACCTACATGTCGAATTTAATTAAAGTCAATCTTACTCGGTGACGCGTTTGACGTGAATTGCTTAATTATCTATTGCGTGATGACCAGGCTAGATAATGGCATATAAAATTCATAACATGTTATACAGTGATGCTAGCTTAGTTGAAATAACAGGACTAGATGAACTCAGATCCATAGATGATAGATGGTTAAGTGATAGATGCAATGTTGCTCTTGGTTTTGGCCGTGGTTGGTGTGGTTGTCAAAAATTATAGATTGTTACGCTCATGTGTTAATTGCGTGACCACTGTGCACGGTTGCTAGTGACTAATAATTATATATATATAATGAGTAAGTAAGTGCTATTTACATTGGTATATCCATTATGTTGTTAGTAGCAAATACAACATTTCATTGATACCATTAACTGTGAAACCTTCAATTACACATTCATTATGCAAAGTTCAGAACATGATGTACGCTATTATGTCAACAGGTCTATAGGCATAAGTATGGTGGCTCACGCGTGCTCTAACATGGTTTCTGACGAGTATACTTATACTAGTATGGTTGTTTAACACAGTCAATGAGCATAGAACTGGATTAACAGATAAATTTATGTTACAACAGAGCTTTAAAATTCCCTTATGGAAGAGCATATCTAGAGGATATGTCAGTAATACAGAATGTCATGCTGGAATGATAATTTCTGGGAAAGTTTAAGATTCGTCTCAATGTTTTTCTATATTCAGTAATTAATGATCACTTAACTATGCCTTGTCCAGTGCGGTTTACTCATGTGTGATAAGGCAATTTGCCAAGTCTCCATGTTTCAGCTCCTGCCTCAGGCCTGTAAGCAATTCAGCTATACCAACAACACCATCGTCTGAATCCCTACTATAGTTTTTGAAGTATTTACTCGATACCTAACTAGCTAATATAGATATAATCATGAAGTCCATTTGCCATGAAATAGGTTACAATAAGATTACAATCCTCGGTGTTAAAAATATTTCCAATACTAATATACTGTTAAACACAAATGTGTCTGGTGCAAAACTATAAACTACTAGTGCAAAAAATAAAACTAAAGGCAATCGAATACATAGATACAACATGTTCACAATACATACATATGCACCATACTACGTAAGCAAAATTTAAATCGATTTATTATAACATACACAAAGCACATAATGCATAACACAATACATAGGTACAATTCAATAAGTAAAATACTTAATAAACGTAAGACAAAATTTTAATCAATTATCACACTATCAAAGTGATGAACAAACAAATGAGGTCAATGTATAGGTTCTCTTAGATCTGCCATGCTCGCGGATAAAAATCAAGCTACGACTACATGCTCATTAATATATATTCGCTACCTTGTGACTTCCATTCTGAATGTAGATCCGAGTCTTAGTCGCGCCTTAATAGCTACATTTAAGAGAACTTTACGCTGAATTTAGTATGAAAACAACACCATTGCTTATTCATTGGTGACAAGTAACTTTAAACTAGCAAAATCACTGAGTTTTCCTCACTGTTCTAAATCAATTGCTAATGTAACGATATCCTCTCCTCTGGATAGTGAAACCTTCTCTACTGTCACTCCAGCGGGAAGGCACGGCTTCTTTTTCCACGTACCGAGTGCAATTTAGCATACTGTACAACTTTCAGTAGCTCAGTTTCAGGAAGAAGCAGCAGCTGACTCCTGGTAAATCATTTTTCAATTAAGATTTCAGTTCTATGTTTCTTTTGATGGTCTTTGACTCATCAGCTTAAAGCAAAACCAGGCCGAATCTTAAACTGCAGGTCAAAATAAACTACTCCTTAAAATATTGAAATGAAAAACACTATTTTTTTACAAAAATGAAAGAATTATTACCAAGCAAACACAATTTCGCGCCACTAGTTCTTCACTGTTACATGCATTTCGCCATTCGCTAGTTAGACGGGCACTAGCACCTGCATTTCGGAAACGCATTGCACAAAACCAGATGCTGCATCTGTCAGTTCAGATGTGTTAGATTGCAACGAACTACACACGTTGGACTGCTTATGCGTGAACACAGCAGTTAGTTAGAAATTTGAGTTTTTAATATTAAAACTTGATAAGTTTTATTGCAACACACTGAACATCTTACAGCAGCACTGCACTTTAATTTTCGCTTTCGCAAACACGTGTAACACGCTAGTGGAGTGTTTTTGCTGTTTAAAAATTACGTTCGTTTGTGATGTCATCAATAGCTGGGCTCGCCCGCCATTAATTAAGTTTTTAATCTATTATTTAATTATCAGAAACGCTTCTGCAGTATTAATTGCGTAGAAATGTACACTTTTTATCGGAGTTGAAAATGGGGTAGTATATGAAAAATCATCTTGTCTTCCTTTAAGACAGAGGGAGTATGACTGACACCTCTTCGTTGCAGTGTGGGGCAGTACATAAAATATTTAATGCCTATGATTGTCTGTGTTAGGAAAACTTCACCTCGCACATGTCTGTAATGATTATTTGTAAGTTCGACTTGTCCAGATTGTCTCACAATTGAGTCGTAAGATGAATAATGCTACTAGCATAATTACTGTAGTTTGGTTCAGAGACCAAAATTTCAGTAATTGCAGTATGAGGATTCACGATCAAAGTTTATTAGATTGTACTTCGCACGTTTAAAGGAAAACCGGATGGTTGTTTAGACTCGATCTCATTTTAATTTACTGTCCAAAAGAAAATAAATTTTCTTGCCTATAAAAGTTACCAATTTTTTTCTTATATTTGAATAATTCACTTAGAAAATTAATTGACGCCAACCGAACACAGCTATTGCTTACATCAGAAACTAACCACAGTATGTGCAATGCCAGACATTTTCCCTTGCGCGTCACGCATGTTTGCGTAAGTGTTACTGCTTAAACGCGTGATGTCACGAAAAATGGGCTCGATGTCATATGACGTCAGAAACTAACAGTGCAGTTTATTATCATGGTTATCACGGTACCACCTTCTATTTGTCGGCCACGCGCACGTGACAAAAAGGCGGCGCTGCCAATCTTAGTAGATTCACCGAGCCGCGCATAGCTTTGAAAGTTTAACGAAATTTGAGTATCCGAGGTAATTATTATTTAATCTAAAGCTTGATTTAAAATAAGGAATTGTAGTTTTCAATATTTTAGAGCATTCTTTATTCTGAACTCATGTTTACACAATTGTCCGGTTTTCCTTTAAAATATTCAACACTCCTCATTTCAAGGCCTTTTCAGAAAGACAAGATGTAATAAATCGATAAAGTAATTATTACATTATGTAATAATCTAGTACACCTTGCATGCATTTCACTCTTGAAGTATAAAGTATGCCCCAAAAAAATTTCCGTACAAATTTATAATATATATATATACAGTAGACGCCGCTTAATGGACTCACTTTAGGACTGACCTGTCCCAATTAATCGACTGAACCTATTAACCGATGGGTGAATAACAGATTCAAAGCAAAACCGCTACGTTAGTGCATGATAAACGTACCTAATTATAAACAAAACGGTACTTAACACGATTGTTTCTGTATACATAGTGCATAAAAAGGAAGTAAAGTAGGTGAACGAAAAACATTGAGTCAATTATGTGAAGTTGTTTGAATCAAATGCCGATAGTTGTTACGTATATTTGCCTAGAAGCGGCCCGTTCCAGGCGTTTTTGAGTCAATTAAGCAATTGGGTCTATTAACCGGGAGTCTTTTAAGCGGCGCAAAACAGTGTGCTACGAATGCTTTGATAGTTTTTTCAAACTTTATGCAACATTTTGTAAACTTGTTTCAAACGACTTTCCGTTAAAATGGCTGCGCCTAAGGTTCATCGTGAGAGTTTAAATTTACTACTTTCTGCAACGCTACTGGCAACGCAAGCTCTGCATGCAATAAGACAGCAACAAAATACCAAGAAGGATTTTTTAAGCTTTATTAAAATGTTGTTTTGTGCTTTAACATAAAAGACTTGCTTATTTCAGGTAAGAGACTTGATAATGACTACCTCACCTTGGGGCCAGCAGCGCATGATTTTCGTCGGTACCTTCGCCATGCTAATCACGTTCATCATTTTTGGTCTCCTCTACATCAGGACCCCAATGCGCAGTATCATCACAATTCCTCAAGTGTTCCCCAGAAGGCAGAAATGTCCTCAAGATGGCCTACGTCCAGTGGACAAAGCATTTCCTACAGTGCAAAAGTACATGAGCAGTGAGATAACAAAAGATTCATCTTTTGATGAAACAAGAAATCGACCTGTGATAGTTACAGCTTTTGATAAATCACATTACACAGAAGGGGAGGGCCTATTAAAGAACCTCAATCAGCGGCTTGGAAGAGAGAACTACCATCTTGTATTCTACGACTTGGGGCTCCGACACAATGAACAGAAATGGGTATTGTATGCTGTTTTTTTACATACGGTAAAAGTTTATGAGAGCTAGATCAACAATGTCCAAAACATGTACAACATGTACAGCAGAACAAAATCAAATAATTCGATACTGCTTTGAAAATCTCGAAATTCGAGTTCGAAAGACACAAGTTCAGTACCAGTTCGAATCAAATTTGCTTTCTGGTAGAGACTGCTCACCTCTACTATTCAGCCGTCGATACGAAGGTGCATTATATATGCCGTTTTCATAAGGTTTAGTATATTAAAGGACAAGAAAATGGCCAACCAAAGTAAGACTCAGAAAATTTGCACTAAAAGATTATATCACCTAAGTATAATATTAAACGAATAAAGTACTCACGTTTTCGCATTTACTCCGATTATTGTCGAATATTTCAACCGCTGCCGTAAACATTGGCGCAGACATGTTTCATTTAGTCCGCCAATTGAAAAACCAGCATGTGACTGATCACGTGGCATGACATCACTCGAACACAGTTCAAGTGAGTTCTGAGCACGTGTACTATAAAGATTCGTGTTGTGTTTCTGTGACGTCATCTAATATGGCGCCGCCGTGATAGTCTCGCGGGAGTATTTAAAATGAAAACAAACAGGAAATTCTTTTAACGTGAGTATGATGAACGCTTAAGATTGCCTCTAACAGTTATAATTCTTTAGTGAAAATTTTCTGAGATTTGCTTTAACTAGGCCTTTTCTTGGTCTTTAAGGCTATTGCCAATTAGTCTGTGTGTTTCAATAGTACAGTGTCAACCGTTAAAATATCAGGACGAACGGTCCATGAACTAATCCAACTGTCTTACCTTTGGAAAGGTGAAGCTTGATCACCTTGTGTTCAAATTTATATTTCAGATGAAGAACTACTGTAATTTAAGCAAGTGTGATTACAAGGAATTTAATTACAGCAAATATCCGGAGCACGTGAAAAACTTGTTTACATATGCTTTCAAGCCTATTATTATTCAGGTGAGTGTAGCTAATGCAATATCTGCATTTGAAAGATAAAAACCCACTGGACATTGCACACTGGACAATAGCCCAACAGGCAAAAGCCCGCCACAAAAGTTGAAAAAGAGACTAGGCCTACCAGTGAAAATGGAATGGAGGAAAAGGAGAATAAGATGTACAACAAACAGCCAAAAATGCCCAATTCCTCTAGTGGTGGACATTGCACACTGGACAAAGCACCAACAGGCAAAAGCCCGCCACAAAAGTTGAAAAAGAGACAAGGCCTACCAGCAAAATTGGAATGGAGAAAAAAAGGAGTATAAGATGTGCAATAAACAGCCAAAAATGCCCAATTCCCCTGGTCTGGTGGTGGTAGGCTTCCAACCCTTCCTTAAATTCTTATGGTAGCCTTTTGTCTAGTTTGCTTTAGTATAAAAAACACTTCATTTTTGATTATAAAGCATTTCGTAGTCACGAAATTCTGATTTATCATGTGACAAAACTTATCTATAATTATAAAAACTGTTTACATTAAAAATCCTTAATTGGCATGTTGGCCATGTAACAGCAGATGCAAAAGTGTTTCTGAAGTGCCTGTGCCACTGTCTTCAGAATGAGAAAATTAGCGAGCCTTTTTTAATTCAATTAATTTATTTCACTCCAGCAATACATATACAATACATCAACATACAATATTATTGAAACAAAAAGAAACAGTATAGATAAAAAAAACGTTGATGAAGTCAAAATAACCAAATAAAAGAGTTGCTGTATGACACCTTGAAAGCTTGGCTTGTTAAGGTGGCACAAATGAGGAGTGACGTCGTGCTATAGGGGCCTGGGCCCCCCAATTGTTTAAAAAATGTCAAAAATTTTAAGGGTTTCGGCGGCTTGTAATTAGGGGTGAGCATCTCTACCAGAAAGCGAATTCGAATCGAACTTTCGTGTTTCGAATTCGAACCGAATTCGAATTGAGATTGAACGATTTTCGAACAAGGTTTCGAACCACCAGTAAAAATTTGTCTTACAAAGATCATGCGTATCACCAGATTTTGTTCTGCAATAAAACGACTAGTAATTTGTTTAAAATTGTGCACAGAAATTACTGCTAAATTATGCTAATTGCATGTTGCTTCAATCGTTTTAGTGATCAGGAACATATGTGATTGAAGTGATGAATTATTCTAATCTATAGTTTTGGATTCGAATCGAGTTCGAACTAAAAAAACTCGTTCGAATCGAATTCGAACGTTCGAATTCGATTCGAACGTTCGAACTCGAACGTTCGATGCTCACCCCTACTTGTAACGAGACCAATATGGTGTAAAATTTAGAGGAACGGTAAAATCTCCCACTGTAGCATGATATGCGATTATAATGATTGAATCTAATGTCTAATTGTTGCATTGATTAGCCTCTGCTCTCGTGGCTATGCCCGCTAGGTAATTGGCCATTGGCCCCTTGCACTGGGCCAATGATATTGCTTCCCCCTTTCCTATATAAGCACTTGCAGTGTTAGCTGGATTAGAAAGCCGATTCTCTAATAAATACTTAATTAAATTTTAATTTTAAATTAATTTTTAATTTTAATTAAATTTCTGTAGCTATAGCTTTAAGTTAAATGCCAGTTGGGAATAAATAAATCGTTTTTCTGGCACGCAAAATACTGGTGTGTGAATTCAAAATTATACATTTTTTAAACAGTTAAGTTCCGCCATATATATACAGTCGGGCCCCCCTAATTTTTTTTGGTGCACGACGCCCCTGCAAATGAGTGAATTAAAGAATGGTTAGACCTTTTCTCATTTCTTGGTGGAATAACTGAAGAGAAGTAATGTTTCTAAGTTTGCCAATCTAGCGTGGTTATTAATGTTACAGATTGCTCTAACGATACAAGTTTTTTTAATTAACACTGTCATATTGTTATTGCAGGAAACGTTGCAAACGTATGGATTTGTTTTCTGGGTCGACAGCTCGTTCAGACTGAAAGAAAACAAAACCGAAGAGCTTATGTCTATATTCAATCGAACTGCAAGCGATTTGGGTATAACAGTGTGGCAAAACATGAAACTGTACTGTTTCATACACAAGGGCATGTACGCGTACTTCAACGCGGATGTGGAGTACTTTAGAACAAACGAACTTCTCGGTGCAAGCGGTGGAACTATTGTGGTGCATAATAGAAAATGGGTGCGTGAATTAGTGATATATCCGTGGTTGACTTGTGCTTTAATCAAAGAGTGCATTGCTCCTACCGGGTCGCATCTAATACCATGTGATTTCTCTGCACCTGAAAACTACTGTTGTCATAGATACGACCAAGCAGCATTAGCTATTATTCTTCATCAGCTTTTTCACTTCCGCTTAAAAGACGTTATGTTGAACAAACTCCAGTATGAATACAAGCGAGGTGATAAAAGTGGAAAAGATTACATACAAAAATTTCAGGTTACCAACTAAAGTTTTGTGATCGTTGTGTTTTATGCCGAAACAAATTGCGCTTGTGCAAACATTTTCAAAACTTCCCTTTCATACATGTCGATGAGTTAGTGCGTAGCAAAATCGTCCATACGTCCGCATTTCTAGCTATTCACATATCCTGAATCTCCATTTCATGAGGATCATTTTGATACCAAGTTCATCGCTCTACGTTATTTCCAAGCTGAGTTTCACATTAATGTTCAGGTGCAGGCTGTATATTATTAAAGGTGATTTCCGTAATTCATCCATTTGCTGCCAATCATGTTGGCGCTGCTATTCATGTCCTGTGTAACACACGGTTACCTGCCGCACATTCATTAATGTTACCTGTACTAGTACCTCTCGTTAAAGACGAAAATGGGGATATTACAGACAAGAACAACTATAGACCTATCGCTTTTTCATCTGTAGGAAGCAAAGTTATAGAAATACTGCTTCTAAATAGTTACAGTTCTTTTGAATACCACGCCAAACCAGTTGGCTTTTGTTGAAAAATTAGGCACAGAGATGTGCATCCATACTTTAAAAGAGGTGCTTGACTATTACATTAATCGACAAAGCACTGTACATATTCTGTTTATTGACGCATCATCAAAAGCATTCGATAGAGTAAACTATTTCAAACTGTTCCTAAACCTTATCAATACTAACCTACCAAATGTAGTAATTAGACGTTTGCTTTTTTATTATACGGAACAACGCATGTTGGTTAGATGGGGTAAATTTAACTCTGATAGTTTTGTAGTAGGTAACGAAATTCGTCAAGGTGGAAAAATGTCTTCATTGTTATTCAACTTCTATTTTAAAAACCTTAGTGCTACACTTACTAACTCTGGTGTGGGTTGTCATATTGCTGAAGCCTGCATTAATCACTTGATGTACGCCGATGACATATGTCTTTTAGCAACAACCTCGACGGCTTTGCAGAGACTGCTAGATATTTTTAATAAATTTGTTAAATAATATGATATCCTTGTAAATTTAAGACTAAACTTGCCACGTTTCGCTCTGCCCACATACAGCAATTTACTTTTGGGTCTGTTGTTTTGCAGTGTAAAAGTTTTGTACCTTGTAAAAAGGAAAAATATTTGGGTCATATTTTATCAGATGAAAATAGAGATGATTTAGATATATTACGACAATGTTCAATTTACTATGGTAGAGCAAATAAATTACTCATGAAATTTACTCAGTGTTCAGTTAACGTGAAGAGACAATTGTTTAATGCTCACTGCACTACTTTATATTGCATAATCCACTTGGAGACATTTTTATTCTTACAATCTTAGCAAACTCAAGGTTGCATATAATGTATCAACACGGAAGCTGTTTAACTTTTCATATGATACGAGCGCTAGATATATTTCTACTAGACTTCATTATAATTTATTTTGATGTGATTCACAGAAAATGTGCATACAGTTTATACGTCAGGCTGAATAACAGTGAAAATTTTATATGCAAGAACATTATAAACAGTAATGCAAACTTTACTTCTGTAATTAGATGTCATTGGCGGAGTTTGTTATATCGTTAATTGTGTCATGATTCATTGTATTATTTGGAATTAATTTGTGATGTGTATATGAACTTTGTGAAGTTTGAAATAAAATATTAAATTAAATCAAATCACATTGAAAAACATAACTTCGAGAAAATCACCGTTAAAGTCAGCCATTGTTTTTGTCTCGTTTCTACAAAACACTTAGCAACCACACAAATTTTGGTTGCTATGGACTTTAGAAGAACACATATTATGTTTAAATCCAGTAGATGGCTCTTTCAGATGAAGCATGGAAACGGAAAAAACCCAAAGCAAAATGACTGCTTCCACGAGTTACTGTTGGAGTTTTAAAGTACAGGTTTTTTACAATTGCAGTACTAGTTTCTAGCAAGAGAAGAGGGTGCTGGGGTATAAAATTAGATTTTTTAGTATTTTTTGAACATTTTTTTATAGTGATGGGACTAGGGAAACTCAGCATGCCCAAAGAATGCTCAAAATGAAAATGGACGAAACTATAGTCATCAAACTTCACACAGTGATAGGACTGGGAAAGACCAAGGGGTCCAAGAGGTCAAATTTCAAGGTCGTTAAGGTCAAAACCTCAAAATGTCAGGATGTGTGAGTGTATCTCTACTAAATGGATTCTAGTTTCATATCTGTTTTGATACAAACAGTAAACTTATTTAGTTGCTGACAAGAAAAATTAAAGCAAATTATTCCATTGCAATTAATTCATAAATAATTCATTATTAATTAAGACAACATTTGTAGTTAAGAGAATTTCATTATTTAAATAATCAGTTACATTGTTGAAAGAAAAACTATACAAGATAAATAGTCACAATATTGTAATGACTAAAATACGTTTGTATCTACAGCAGATATTATGCAGTATTGTGGCTAAATAAAACTCGGCTCGTGACTTTGACACAGTACATCAGATTCTGCGTTTCAATGCAAATCCGATGATATATGGAACGTGTCTGTATGGCTTATGGCTTCCGTTCAGAGAGCGACGGTACCTGCTATATATAAGTATGGTATACCACATGGCTTCCGTTCAGAGAGCGACGGTACCTGCTATATATAAGTATGGTATACCAACATTGGTCCAGAAAAACCGGCGTAGCGTAGCAGCCCTGTGGTTGTGGCATATGGTTGGATAGAGAATCCACGTTCAGTCGATCCACTGGGCGCCATCTTGGTACGTGTCACTTCTTATAGGAGTAATGTTTTCAACTTGACATAAAACACATATTTTACAAAGTAGACCACATCTGCACTCACTGTATGCAAATTGTGGCTATCAGTTAGGAATGACATAAAAATGTACATAATTTTCATTTAGATTCAAAGTAATAGTAGTATTAGTAATTTCAAATTAATATTAAATATTTTTTCAAATAAATTAATTTTTATTTTACTAAAATTTAATAAATGTAGTAGATCTATTCCTCATCGTATTACGCACAAATTTCACGAGATAGCAATTTCCTCTCCACCTATCCAGAAATAGGAAAATCAACTTTGTTAAATAAAGAATCTGAGAAGTGTTTTCCCTGGGATGTAAGTCTGATACATTTAACGCCAAACAATACGCGTCGGGCAATAACGCGTCAGCTACGTGACGTCACTTCACGACGTAACAATGCGTTACTAAGTCACAGCATTCATCATTCCACAAATAAGAGAGAGAGAGAAATAGAATAAATAATGATAGTTACATTAAATTAGCATGGAGTGAGGAGCCGGTATTTGAAAGTTCAAGAAGAAGGTGTTGTTGTGTGAGGTTATTGAGATGGATTAGGAAGAAGATTACCAGGAGAAGAAACAGAGTAGTAAGTTTTGCTTTTGTCTTGTCTGTCTTTTCTTACCAGGTCAACAAACATATCAGCAGAGGGTATAACAAATTCGTGTTTGATCTTGTTCTAGCCTGGTCTAGCTTATCTTCTACCTTAAATTAATTAACATTACACTAGCAATGGCAATTAAACCTCACAATTCAGCATTGTTATCGTTATCATTAGATTAATAATTATTTATTGTCGATTTTCTTGTCATTATTATTAACTGTTAGCGGACCAAGGTGTTTTATATTACACTAAACACCAAACGGAGTACGTATTAATTTACCCCAGGACAGGTAGCATCTGGTACTCGTGCTTTGTAAAAAATCACGAATGATACTTTTCAACAAAACCAAGGTATGGAAGAATATTTAATCACTATTTGTTTGAATTTTTTTCGTTTAGGCACCAATATAACAAATGCGAGCAAATACTCCTGGGGTAATTTTTACTCCACCTTGGTCGGCTATGGATTAAGTCGTATACAAACTTTCATTCGTAATTTTTGATCGGGACGTATGTTCAACGTGCAGTATCGTGTTGGAGAAAAAAGAAGATCCTGATAATGAAGGAAATGAAGTGAGTAGTTCTTTCAGATTCATTTTATAAATAAAAAACACCAAACTGTTCAGACATTTGTTCATTTTGTTGCTGTCTTTGTTATCCTGAATATCCTGATAATGAAGGAAATGAAGTGAGTAGTTCTTTCAGATTCATTTTATAAATAAAAAACACCAAAGTGTTCAGACATTTGTTCATTTTGTTGCTGTCTTTGTTATCTTTGTATCCATAGCTGGGTCCTCGGCAAATCATGTAATTCCCGTGACGTCTTTGCATGCCTTTGCAGATGATTGTCAGTTTTATCAAGGTACCTGGATATATTTAATCCTACCCAACAGCGAATGATGCAAGATTATTGTAGCCTTTCTAGAAACGGCTTTTAAAACTAAGAATCAATTCATTGTTCATATAAAATCTAGATACATTCCGTAAAAAGTTATTATCAGTAGTTTACGTAACACTGTTGTGAAAATTTTTATTTTTAATACTCGTAAGAATTAAAGTCAACCAACCTACAATATAATGTAAGCTTTTGCAACACAAAATCCTACTCTCAGTAGGAATATTCAATTTATTTTATTATAAACTTACTGAAAAACTTGTTTTTTTATATTTTTTTATAATTTCCTTCTTTAGCAGTATTTTCTCGAGACGTCATTGTTACAGGGCGTACTTATACGCATTAGTATAGTATGTAACCTTCGGTAACCCTTAATCATTCATGGCTAAGACATCATTTTTGCAAAAGATACACATACGAAACATTGTAATGTACACATACGAAATTCGTCCGAAAAAGTTTTTTAATTCATCTGATAATCTGTTAATTTAATACAAAATGAACGACAAATTCTTTTTGGAATCATAATAATACGGTAACCTCTAGCCCTGTGCTTCGTGACCCTCTAGCCCTGTGCTTCGTGACCCTCTAGTCCTGTGCTTCGTGGTCCTCCAGACCTGTGCTTCGTGACCCTCTAGCCCTGTGCTTTGTCACCCTCTGGCCCTGTGCTTCGTGACCCTCTGGCCCTATGCTTCGTGACCCTCTGGCCCTGTGCTTCGTGACCCTCTAGCCCTGTGCTTAGTGACCATCTAGCTCTGTGCTTCGTGACCCTCTGGCACTGTGCTTCTTGACCCTCTGGCCCTGTGCTTCGTGACCCTCTGGCCCTTTGCTTCGTGACTCTGTGGCCCTGTGCTTCATGACTCTCTAGCCCTGTGCTTCGTGACCCTCTAGCCCTGTGCTTTGTGACCATCTAGCCCCGTGCTTCGTGACCATCTAGCCCCGCGCTTCGTGACCCTCTGGCCCCGTGCTTCGTGGTCCTCTGGCCTGTGCTTGGTAACTCTCAGGCCCTGTGCTTCGTGACCCTCTGGCCCTTTGCTTCGTGACCCTCTGGCCTTGTGCTTTGTGACCATCTAGCACTGTGTTTTGTCACCCTCCAGCCCCGTGCATGTGTGAGTTTTTAAAGAAACAAAACGGAAGACTAACAATAAATAAATAAAAATAAAGACCTGGTGTATATCAAGAAGATTCTGCTGTAACCAAAATGTTAATTAGTAAGTTGCAAGCAGTTTCACATCTGGACTGGGACTCGCACCTCTGTCTTCTCTCCCGGATGCCATGCTAAACCCTACACTACAACGGCAGGACGCTTTTTAGACTTGAGAATTTACCAAGAAGTTTTTTTTAATTTTCTGTAGCATGGGAAAGACAGAGATAGAATGAGGCAACTGAATGAGCAGCTGGCGGTCACCATTTTCGGTTGGACGCTACCAGGAGAGTGCACTGATGGGTCGCTAGCATTCACACCAAATGCATAGCTATACCCATCGAAGGATTGGTTTTCCACATACGAGACACAAACATTCAGGGGAGAGGACGCAAATATGACACCAGTTGCTTCATGGCATTGCTTTCGCTAAACTCCTAAAACATTTCTATAGAAAATGACTAAAAATTATGGAATTAGGAAATGTGTATTTTTTCGAGACTTTTTATTCGGTCAGCTCTGTCAATAAAAAAGTCAATCTTAAACTGTAGGTTAAAGCAATCAATCTTTAAAATATTTAAAGCAAACATACTATTTTTTCGAAAACGACTTACGTGAAACAATTATTATCACACAAACACAAATTCGCGTTTGCACCACTATTTCTTTACTGTTACATGCATTTTGCCATTCATTAGTTAGACAGGCACTAGCACCTGCATTTCAGAAACACATTACACAAAAAACACGTGCTGTACCTTCCAGTTCAGATGTGTTTATTTGGTGACTACACACGTTCGACAGCTCATGTGTGAGCACAGCAGTAAATCTGAAATTTTAATTTTTACTACAATGTCATTCCAGACATTTAAAACATAATTACAGAGACAGTTTAACAAAATTTGAGTATCCGAGGCAATTATTATTTAATCTAAGCTTTGATTTAAAATAAGTTATTGTAGTTTTCAATATTTTAGAGTATTCTGTATTCTGAACTCATGTTTACACAATCATCCGGTTTTCCTTTAAGGCAATGAGAATAAAAAAATAAAAAAATTGATTTTCATCGCACAAGTGAGCTAAAGAGTAAAAAGCTTGTTGAAAATGCTTCAGCTCCTTGAAAACGTGCCCAAGTTGCTGCTTCTGCTTCCTTATTAGCTAAGCTACTGCTTTGTGTCAAATGTCAGGTGAAGCGGAGTCATCATTTGCAAAGTTTAAGTGGAAAACAACATAAATAACCTCAAAGATTTCACATTAACACAGTGATAATTATATTTCTTGCCCAAGAATACATCCCATAAGGGCAAACAATCTCACTGGTTTCACCATTTCAATGAGCACGTCAGCTACGTTGCGATTCTTCGCTCTTTTTCTTTCTCTTCCGCTTAGCTCGCGCTGACGACGTGGCCTTGTCCAGCTCTAAAAAACAAGAATTTCGATTCATCCGAAACTAAATTCTCAGATTTTGAATCAACTGGTTTTGCAATCAGACACTTAATCCATTCTGACATATGCCGTGTACAAAGAAAACTGGCAACCCTGCTTACTATCATCCATCAATGGCAACACAGGTGTCAAAAGTGCATTTTTAACAAGTCAACCCATTATAATACCAAGTTTAAAGCATTCCAGGTGAGTCATTTGTAGAATAAATTTTTTTAAAAATAATCTTTGTAAACCTGGTGTCAGCATTTGTAGTAATGGTCATTTTCACTGTAAATATTTTGCAAATACTTTGTAAATACTTTGCAAATACTTTGTAAATACTTTGTAAATACTTTGCAAATACTTTGTAAATACTTTGCAAATACTTTGTAAATACCAAACACAGTCTAATGTGGAGAAAATCGTGAAACTGTCTGAATCAATTCTACAATAAATTATATTTAACTAAACAAAATCAATCATCGCATTGTTAAACATAATGAGCTTAAAATACAAAATAATTGGATTCTAGTACTAAAACTTAATGAGAATGAATTTGTTCCAGACTGTGACAGCATTGCTCAGCAGTGTATTACAGATTGATTATTCACTGCAGAAAGTTAGCTCAATGTCAAGGATACACCTCTAAAACGGGCCTCTGAATCGGTAGAGCTGCCTCGGCCACGTTCAGACACACGTACGCCCTCTCTGAGTGAAGTAAACAGCCAAAGTTTACAAACAATACTCCCTGGTAACGAGTATCGAACCCACGGCTGCCGCATGCCACTCACGAGAAATACGCACACTTATCCACAGAGCCATGAACCGTGCCATCAGGTTGTCAGTGCATTAACGTCATAAATAACATTTATAAGATGTTAATTAAAACAAGAAGAACAAATAAATTTTCAGGTTAAATTTGAGCAAATGTGTATTGCATCAACAAATCTTACTATCACACTTCCTGCCTTTTGTATTAATTAATACACTTGTCTAATTGTTATGCAGATACTAATTGCACAACCTGTCTTTCATGCATTGCATTTGTCTATTATCTTTGAAACCAGAGAAGTTTTTGTATCAGTTTTACTCTTGCATCCAAAGGTTGTAAGATGAATGTGTTTAAACAACTCTTACCATTTATCGCGTCATCTTTCACACTAGAGACGTCAGTTGATTCTGCCTCTCTGCAGCTTGCTGCATCGCTCGTGATGCTTTTGTCGTCTACATTTGAGACCACCGTCAAACAGGTTAACCGACAAGTAGTGTCGACTTCAGCCACCAGAGGCGCTTCTGCTCCAGCCTGACAAAGTCAACAATTTATACAAAGTAAAGTCACAATTCATGTAAATGAGAAAAGCTAAATGCAAGAAGAAAGCATTTCTTCAAGAAATACTTGACTAAAGCAAATAACTGAGATGTCGCCCGCCGTTAATTAAGTTTTTAATCTATTATTTAATTATCAGAAATGCTTTTGCAGTATTAATTGTGTTAAAATGTTTACGTTTTATCGGGCTTGAAAATGGTGAAGTATGCGAAGTCTTCCTTTAAAATAAAGTCAATCTGAGATACTGAATTAGAAGCTGCACAGGTAGTACAATTAAGCAGCAGTTGTCAAATTAATAATGGTTTTATATTAAACATTTTTATAGTATTAATCATGTTTGTGCTATGTATGTATGTATATAACATATGTATATAATTTTGCTTTGTAAATAGTCAGTAAGTTATATAACTTGGTTGGTACCAAATAAATGACATACATACACATACATACGCACACACACACGCACACACACACACACATAGATACATACATACATACATATATGTCTGCCAGTCTTTTGAATTGGTTAATATTAATAAATTGTAGCTATTCAAAAAAATTATTTATATTTTTGACAACAGATGACGGCTACTTACTAACTACAGTAAGTTACCTATAATTCAAACTGGTGTAGCTCAAATTCTTGCGTAGATCTCAAACAGATCTCTGGAAATGGAACCGATTTTCCCTTTAACAAACACCGGAACCGAACTCCCGGTACAATTCTTAAATGTCTCATTGAAATTACCTCGCCTATCTCGAACAAAAATGCGAAGATTTCTTGTATTACCTTAGCAGAACACTGAATGCAATGTAGCTTGACGAACACGGTTTAATGTAGCACACAATATTATTACTGCCGCATTCTATTAACCATGCTACTCAGACCGCAATAGAAGAGTCATTTTATTTTTGATTATTCATAAAAATTACGAATAATTGTTGTTTGATATTTGATTAAAGGTACAGTTTGTCATTTCCACCAGCTGCAGTGTATTGTCCGACGTTGATGAGCGACTAAATCTTATTTTCTTACGAACATTGTCAAAGTCGTACTTTCGCATAACTTGAACAAATTCTCAAGTCCCGATGTGTTTGAGTTTACTGTAATTACTGTATTCAATTTAAGAAACCTTGATAAAAGGCAAGAACTCACCTCTTGGTCTAAATGAGAAACTCTCCAAACTTTGAGGAAACCGTCACTAGACGCTGACATCATCAAGAAAGTAGATTCGTTCTCTTTCACGCAACACATCATTCGAAT
This sequence comes from Tubiluchus corallicola, assembly GCA_030141605.1. NCBI lineage: Eukaryota > Metazoa > Priapulida > Priapulimorpha > Priapulimorphida > Tubiluchidae > Tubiluchus > Tubiluchus corallicola. The sequence continues at coordinate 9,563 of JAQGDQ010000835.1, read as the reverse complement.
TCTGAAAAATATTAAATGTTTCTTCAATCAGTCATTTGTGACGTAGCTCTCGGTCAAATGTTAGGAGAATTTCTACGCTTTTAATTGGCTAAAATCCAAGTAATATGCAAGCTGACACACCCTTCTCTATTCACTGCGAGAAGTGTCGAAAGTAACTCGTTGATGGGTTCACACTTTCTCTATTCACTGCGAGAAGTGTCGAGAGTAACTCGTCGAATTTTACACCCTTCTCTATTCACTGCGAGAAGTGTCAAAAGTAACTCGTTGATGGGTTCACACTTTCTCTATTCACTGCGAGAAGTGTCGAAAGTAACTCGTTGATGGGTTCACACCCTTCTCTATTCACTGCGAGAAGTGTCGAGAGTAACTCGTCGAAGCGTTCACACCCTTCTCTATTCTCTGGGAGAAGTGTCGAGAGTAACTCTTCGATGCGTTCACGCCCTTCTCTATTCTCTGGGAGAGTGTCGAGAGTAACTCGTGGAGACATTCACACCCTTCTCTATTCGCTGCGAGAAGTGTCGAGAGTAACTCGTGGTGACATTCACACCCTTCTTTATTCGCTGCGAGAAGTGTCGAGAGTAACTCGTGGTGACATTCACACCCTTCTCTATTCACTGCGAGAAGTGACGAGAGTAACTCGTTGATGGGTTCACACCCTTCTCTATTCACTGCGAGAAGTGTCGAAGGTAACTCGTTGAGGCGTTCACACCCTTCTCTATTCACTGCGAGAAGTGTCGAGAGTAACTCGTTGAGGCGTTCACACCCTTCTCTATTCACTGCGAGAAGTGTCGAAAGTAACTCGTTGATGGGTTCACACCCTTCTCTATTCACTGCGAGACGTGTCGAGAGTAACTCGTCGAGGCGTTCACACTCTTCTCTATTCGCTGCATGAAGTGTCGAGAGTAACTCACCGAGGCGTTCACACTAGACAGAAAATCAACTAGCAGCAACTGTCGAAGAGTTTGCAGCCGACAATAAATTGAAAAGTGATTCGCACTTGTGAGTTCACAATTCACACATGACACATGCAGTGATAGTGACAAAAACTTTCTGAATCAGCTCAGCTTCAACTCAATAAATTAGAGCATATTTACAACTGAGAAAGTGTCTTTTTGATAAAAAAGTTTGCAGTTTCTTTTAAATTTCATATTAAGGCGAGAGAAATTCTTAGGCTACCAAAATTTTGTCGGAACTTACCTATTTTCGTGAGCTTTAAACCTCAACCAACACTGCTTCTTTGAAATTTTATAAAGACTAGCATCCGTAGACTCCCCTCCAACGGCAAAAACATCGCTCTGCAAAGAGATTAATTTGTGTGCATTTATTCAATAAATTGTAAATCAAAATCTGACCTTCAAAGTCAAATAAACGCAATCTGAGAAGTTGACATAGTATATTACACATCCATAGGCATGTTCAATGAGTTAAACCATTCCCTGCAGCCTAGCACTCGAGCCACATTTACATGTGCAGATTAGAAAAAGTGTGCTGAGTGCCATTTCGACACCCACAAAGGGCCACAATGGATATTTTATAAACTTTGGGGTTGTAATTACTATAATTTTATAAATATTTGAAACACAAATGGAGAAGATTTGTGTGTGTGTGTGAGGCAAGTTACGACTTTGCTGTATCATTAGTTTAAAAAGAAGCATTCGTACAAAGTTCAACCGAATTCAGCTCTTACTGGCCCATACTGGCTCTTACAGACCCATTAAGTCTGGGTCCTGTCCGAAAAGTTTCGACTGTTGGGCAAAGTTGTTTGCTCTATGCACTTAATCTTTAATTAGCTCATTCACTAATTACCCGCCCTAGGAAATAAACTGCTCCAGAATTATCGACTAATTTAATGAATAATAAGAATTCGACTCTTTCTGTCATTTAATAAACGTTTTCAGAATTCCAGAAATTGACAATAATCGTGAAAAGAGGTTATGTGTACCCAGCAACATTAGCAATGGCTTTGTGTATGCACCGCACTTTTGCCGTTGTTCCGGTTAGAGAAATGCTTATTTACACCCGCATTGACAGCTTCTTATGTTAGTCATCTTATTTGGGTAAAAGCGTCATGTTAGAATTACATTATTAGAGAGTTTACGCGACAATCACTGAAGATTTTTCCGTGACTGTGGGAATTCATGTAACCCTAGAACCACGATGATCGTAGACAAGAATCATCTGTACTGTAGTGAGGTTTCTACAATTACAACCTAAATGTAGATTTTCATAGTCAGCCTGGATAGTTTCGGCGCAACTTCAAGCTATAAAGCACCAACATGTGTACTTTAGTTTGAAATTGTGTGTTTTGTCTAGCCTCGTGATGTCCAAAGAATTTTAAAAAATCGTTTAAATTAAGTAGAAATTCATCCGTAAAGTCAGGAAACGTATTGAACATGATTCAGAACTGAGACTGTAGTAATGCCATTTCAGAATCAGAATTTGACTGTAGCAAAAACTCTATCAGCAAACTCTATCAGTTTAATTACTACTCCAACCTAATTTAATTTAATCCATACAAAAGACATGCATTACGCGTTTCGATGTCATTTCCATAATGAAACAAGAGTACCAGACTAACAGTTGTTGTGGTAAGAGAGTACCAGGCTACCTTTTCCTTTTGACCCATCGATACGTATGCACAAGGGAAAACTCTAAAAAGGGCTACTGACAAAGACAGCAATCTCATTATTAACAAAAAAGACTAATTTAAAATTTACGGAAGAGGTCATACAGTAGTACCTCTGTTTTCGACCATAATTCGTTCCTAAAAAAATTTGAAAACCGATTTGGTTGTGTACTGAATCATTTATTCAAATAAGAAATTATGCAACAACAAATAATCCATTCTCAAGCACCAAATGAACTGTAAAGTATTACTAAAACGAAATACAATACTGCAAAAATGTTTATTCAAACAGTAGATATGATATAATTGGTAATACAAACATAATAGAATTACAAAGACTTGCACTCCTCTTAGGAGATATGATTGGGGTTAAGTATAACACAAAATTAAATGTAATCCAGGAAAAATAAGCGAGGAAAGCACTTAGCGATGTTAGGCGATTCAAATGTTGTGCGTGACTACTTTCTGGCATGGTAGGTTACTCTCGGCTCTACTCGGCTCGCCACGCACGTGTTCATCACATGTTTGGCAGTTGGTCGAGTACCGAAATTCTGGTCGAGAGTGGAGACAATTTCAGCTTGAATTTTCTGGTCGAAAACCAATTAGTACGAGTACGAAGACGGTAGACAACGGAGGTATGATTGTAATCTAATACATGAACTGAGTTAAGTGCGCGTAACAAAAACAATCAAGCTCCCAAGCAGTACTTACGGTGATAAAACACAATGTGTTTATCCGATGCTGGAAATTAAATGTGTAGACAATTTCGCCTGTTTCTACATCATAAACATCTGCAGCGTTTCCTTGAAATACAACATAATGGCTTCCATTAGGGGACCAGTGCACTTGGTCAGCAACTGCAAAAGAAAACAAGACATGTACGTGATAGGCATGAAGAGTAGATGGCATTCGTAGAAGTACTAAAGTACAAAACTCGTGTACACGAATTAAACAACACCTCAACTGAGATGCATCAATTCTTATAAAAACAATTTATACCAGGTATGTTGCTGAAACAAAAATTTCATAATGGTTTGCCGATAATTTCAGTTTCCATTCAGTTTTGTTGTAGTCGAAAATGATTAAGCTTTGCAGCCAAAAACTTTCGGTAATTTTCGGTAGCATTTTTCCGAGGTTTTGTTAGTGTACATTTCTTTTCTTTTAGATGTTTCTTTTAAATTGCTTAAAAATTTTGGCTAAAATAGTTTAAATAAAGCGAAATTATCATTTATTTAACTTTTGGTACTATTTGTAGCATGCTTTTTATGGCAATGCGGCATATCTTCAGTGCTGACAAATGTGAAGCTTTAAGTTTCCAGGCACAATCAACCGAAATATCAAAGCGTAATTTGAATAAAAGCAAGTTTAATTTATGAAATATAGAAACAAAATAACATTTTTTGAAGCTACATGATCTTTAACCGTAAACATCTCTATACCTATTTCGTTAAAAATTTTTTGCTACTTCATCAAGTTTGTATTAGAACAGATGTAAGCAAACAAGCAGAAACAAAAAGTGTTTTATTTATTTCAGAATTTTTCCAGTTTTGATAGTAGTTGGTTTTGCAAAAATGATTTTGGTTTTGTTTTGTTTTGGTATCGGTTTCCTGTGGTTCATAAATTTCGGTTTCGGGTTGTAATTTCAGTTTCGGTAACAACCCTGATTTGCACATTCTAATATAGTTCACTATTTTCAAATGTGCTACAGCTAATCATAATTAATTACCCGCTTCATCAAAGAAAAACTTAGCATGTTGCACGCATTTCAGTCGTGAATTTTCTGACTGAATCAAATTTCTGATTGGTATGTAAACTCCAAATTTCAACAATTTTTCCAAGCAGTAAGAATCAATGTTATTTTATAAATTTTTATTAAAAATTACATCACGTTTAGTAGCAATTTTCGACAATATGCTAACTTGTTTTTTTCAATATAAAAATCACCCCAGACAAGGTTGAAGGTCACTCGGGATATGGTGCTGAATATATGAGGACACATCTGCACATATGCAATTCATAAAATAGTTTGCTAGTCTTCTATTGAAGGACACAAGCTGCTATTCTTCTTGAATGGAGTGAAGCTGTAGTTTACAGGGAAACAATTATTTGGTAGGGAATTCCACAGATAAAAAGGCCGAGGGAAGAAAACTAGATTTATAAGCAGCTGTTCAAAATTTACGAATGTCCATGGTAAACCTATGAGAAGCAAAGAAAAAAGTACTATGACCAAACCGTCGACGTTTAGGAATCAGTGTGGAAGTGGTCATGACAGTTTCTCCCAGACTTCCGTAGAAGTAGCGATAAAAGAGGATTAATATGGCAACTGACCTTTGACAAATAAAAGACAGCCTGGTTGGCACTAGATCGGATCAAACATGATTAACAACACACTTTTCCACTATGTCAAGTTGGTGAAGGTAAACAAGACGAGGCACCGGCCTAGATGTGACTGCAGTATTCCATGCAAAGTCACATGGGAAACTTCAACAGTCCTACCAAAGCGAAGTATCAATGCAAAAGATTTGTCAGTGCACACTAATTTAATAGCTCGATTCTTGCATATGACATATAGTCAGGAGCACGTGTCATAATAGCTGCTCAACTTTTAAACCTGCTTGTACATTTTTTTAAAGAAGTTATGCCAAAAAAGAATTTTGATAGGTTAATAAGTATTCTGTATTTTGATGATTACTAGTCTATGGATTTTGCCAAGTTACAAAACCCCTTTAAAACCTCTTTGATGAAATATTGTGAGTAGAAGATTTAAAGTTTGTTTAGCTGGTGAGTTTAGCTTAATTAAGTATTAGGTTTCCTATTAGGCTAATGCTTAACTAATTAACTAAAATCAGCGTTTAGTTAACTATCATGTTCTTACTATACTTGAGGTTAATAACAAAAGCTTGTCTGAACTTGTGAAGATCCCAAGTGCGCAGCGTCTTATCCTTTCCAGCGGATAGAGCCAACTTTCCTGAAGGGTGAACAGCTATCCAATTAACACCCGATCTAAAATCAAAGACATCAGGTTATTGGTCATTTTGTAATGTACAAAACTGATAATGCTATTATATGGAACAATTATGTCTGTGGCCTATCTATGTAAGTGTGCTTGCAAACCAAAACCACCAATAAATCGGCATATTTAAAACTACGTTTCGATGCTTCAAAGTAGAATGCACCAAAAATTTGGTCAAATGTTAATTTTTTGTTTTTTATAAAAACAAATACTAAATATATTGGATGAATTTATCAAGAAAATGTTCAAAATATACTAACAATTTAATTTTATAACCCCATGCCCACTTTTCTGACTAGAAACTAGTACTGCAATTGTAGATAAACTCCGATAGTACCTCGTGAAAGCAGTCATTTTGCTTCTAGTTTTTCCTGTTGACAAGACCAGATCTAGCCATCTACGGGATTTAAATGTAACTTCAATTTGCTCTTGTAAAATCCATAGCAACCACACTTTCGTACGGTTGCTAAGCGACATCGTTTTTCTGAAGATTATGTTTTTCAGTGCATAGCCTGCACCTCAACTTCAACATGGATTATCTCAGCTTAGAAATAACATAGAGCGATGAACCTGGTATCAAAGTGATCCTCATAAAATGGAGATTCGGGATATGTGAATAACTAGAAAAGCTTAATTGCTGACTTAAGGACGAGTTTGCTATGCATAATGAGTTCTCTAAGTATGTTTATAGACTTGTTTATTTACTTATCAATCCATATATTGTTTGTGAATTTCTCTGTTGAACTATTTGTGACAAGCAGTACATCAAATAAACTGTCATGGGGTTATTTCTCCAAATTGAAAAGCAGATCAAGGAACACAGTCGAAAACTTCCAAGAGTGCATCTTTGCCCATTTTTTTTCAAAACATATCAAGCTGACAGGTAATGAATTGGACTGAAAGAGCTGTTGTGGTATATATCATTGGAAATAGCTTGTAGCTTAAGGTGCAGTAGGAGCGCTTTCTTGAATCCACGCTCTCAAATTCTGTGAAATTCTGCAAAAACACCCTCCAGACAAAACATTCCCACAGTTTAGATAAAAGAAGCACTCCCACATGAAGAAACAGTCTACGGGATGGATAATTTTGTTTAACAAGATACTGGATGAAATGGTAAGGGTGTATTTCAAAGATCTGTTTCACCACCCCTACCCCCTGTGCTACAAGCTATTTGGAACAGCCTTGAGAAATGACATGGCTGTTCTGGGCATCTTCATCACCTACTGTATTACCGTTTCACAGAGAGAGCTTGTATTATTATTTTTTATAATTGTCATATGTGTTACTTTACCATCATTGAAGAAGCAACAAGCAAAAACTATGTAGAATGTTTGTGCATTATTGATCACGTGCAAAATTTGGCAACTACTAGTATTATTGCAAAAAGATGGCTACTTACTTATGACCTGCAAGAGTTCTTATGCATTCCCAGTTGCTAGTCTTCCAAACGCAGATGGTACCGTCCTCACTACAACTGAACATTCGGCTGTTACCATGAAAGTGCAAACATGTTATGCTTCCTATAATAAGTACACCATGTCGCATAAAAGTGCTGTTCACATTTGATTTAAAACAAAGTTGACATGTACGTTGACAAAGTTGACAAAGAAAGCATACAAAAAAAATCTATATCTTTATTTCTAGTTAAAACACCAGAACTTTATTAAAACTTATTTTACATAGTTAAAAAATCATGTCAAACGTTTCGATAAAGCTACTGCTGTCATAATCAGTGGTAAATATTTACAAACATACAACCAGTTTATATAGGCTGTCATCATCAGTGGTAAATTTTTACAAACATGCAACCAGTTTATATAGGCAGAACCTACAGTTTAGAACATTATGCATTAATTAAGTAGTTAACAGAAGCGAAATAGGTAATGAATAAGCAGAATTCAAGTAAAGAAATTGATACAGTAACAAATAGCCAAGTGTTTGAAAATAAAGTTAAATGAACTGAACTGCTTTGTACATTAAGAGAAGTTTTATTAGTGTACATAGATAAACTTATTTATTAATAAGTCCCAGTTATTTGCAGCTCTGGTCACAATGTTAAAATGATAAAAATTAGCTTTGTGGCCAGATGCACAAATATGGTCATTAATGCTGGATTGAGGAGAATTTTTTAATTTCTTGCCAGTTCTGGACCAAATACCCAAATGTTCACAAATTCTTACTTTAAAGTGTCTGGGTGTTTTGCCATGGTAAGCAGCATTGCAGCTGCTGCACTGAAATCTATAAATAATTTCTTAATTTCAGTGTTGAATCAAATTAGCTTGATCTTAATTGCAATAATGAATGCACTGATGGTACGCCTTCTATCCAAATTATTTCTGGAAGGCACGACATTCCTGATTATGAGATTTATCATGATAGAAGAAGATGTAATCATGAAAATAAGTAATAATAATAATAATAATAATAATAATAATACGATTACTACTACTACTACTACTACAACTACTACTACTACTACTACTACCAAGTTTAGTTTTATGTCTAAAATGCGAATGAAATGAAGGCACTATTTAGCCGTGTAACATGAGAGGAATTTTATCTAAACATGGGAAAGCAGTGAATCATCGTGGTCTGCCTAGCTGTGTGTCTGACTGCCTGCGATCAGTTGCTTAGCTGGGCAAATTATTACCTCTGAATTTATCGTGTGCCAATGCAGTAAACAATATTTAATAAACAAGCCTGACAAAAACTGTCATTAAAGTGAAACATGCGACATTAAAAAAAGGTCTCAAAGGATTAGTGTCATTAAAGCGAGGCGTCGTTAAGCGAGAACTTATTGTATACGTTCAATGAAACTAGACAAATGTTCATACCGTCATGCTTTAACAGAGTGCCATATTCAGCTCTTGTCTTCAAGTCATAAACTTTGATTGTTTCGTCTGTACTTCCGGTTGCAAGGTATTTATTTGGTGATACAGCTGTTGCCTTGATACAGCCAGTATGAGCATGACTTGTAAACGACTGCACCAGCTTACACTCCTAATAAAAGACACTAGTGTTTACACAGGTAGCAAAAATCAGACTCTGGTACCTTTTTCCTTATATTTGTTGAGCACCCTGGGTACTCAATTATTAAGATTCAGTGAAAGGACTGTACAACATTTATATTCACAAACTACCACTGGTGCATTTTAACTAACTGAACGAAGTACAATGAAGTATTGCTGGCGTTTGCTCAGTAGTTGAAGTAAATTTTGATTGCGAAATAGTGTATAAAAGCTACGCACTGTTAGCGAATTATAGTATAAGTGTTACGCAATCATGTACCTGTAGAATTGTTACCGCTAAAGTTTACCGCAGAAATGGAAAGAGCTCTATGCATTCACAAATACAAGCTTAATACAGTGCATATTGATTAAATATGTACTGTATTACATTTAATGTAAGTTGAAGAACCAAGTTCAACTTACTTACTGAAACGAATTTACAGTTAAAATTTTTAAGCTAAATGTACGTGTATTAGTTCCCACAGGAACTATTGTTTACGACTAAAAATTACAGCAATTTGTAATCCCTTTACAATGAAAGCTTGGAATGATTGTTATAACTTAATAAACATACTCACCATAGGTTTAGTGTTCAAGTTTATGTTCCACTACAAACAGTACATCACCAAATGGATCCACATGTAATATTAGGCAGGGGCGGTCCTAGAGCTCCATGGTAGTGAATATTACATTTTTAATAGCAATTTCTAATACACGTATATTGTAGAATCGAAGATCTTTCACCTATCTGAGATGGAAAAATACCCTAGACAACAGGTCACTACACTAGTAACCTAGTGAGCTTCGCATTCACTAAAGTTTCTGACAATGATACCATAATGAATTAATAACACGAGAGAGAACGAAGTTATTATTCAGAAACACTTTATTTTATAATTCAGTTTTTAACTCTTCG
>JAQGDQ010000800.1:92500-94372 GCA_030141605.1 Tubiluchus corallicola | reverse complement strand
GATGGCATTAAATTGTATTTGCAGATGGAAAATTTTAAACACTTTTGCTGGTTAGTATCTGATGTCAGATACACTCTCATGTCAGTGGTTATTCTTGATAATGACATAGATTCTAGGCCTGCCACAATTGCATATAGTTGAATTGAATTGATTTGAATTTATGTAAATCATCTTTGTCTGTTTAATTCAGTTTATTCTTTTTTCTTCTTTCCAGAATACATTCTCCGTTTCTTTTTCGTGTATTTTTTCTCTGTTATTTTGCCTGTTCCTTTGTTCTTCATTATCTTCTTCCACTTCTTCCACTTTTTCCACTTTTTTTACTTTCTTGCTTCCACCGTCTACTATCGCTTCTTTTTTCCTTTCTACAAATCTTTTCATTTGCTTTTCTCAATCTCTTCCTCTGTCTTTCATTTTCTTTTCTTTTAATTCTTCTTTCTTTCCGTACGCCCTAATCTCCCTTTTCTTCTAACAATACTTGTAGTGAGAACATGTTCCTGCAAACATTAAAGAGTAGCTCACATTTACATGGCATATCTATATTCAGAATAAAGAATACTCTAAAATATTGAAAACTACAAAAGTTTTTCTTAAATCAAAGCTTAGATTAAATAATAATTACCTCCGATACTCAAATTTCGTTAAACTTTCAAAGCTACGCGCGGCTCAGTGAATCTACTACGATTAGCAGCGGCACCTTCTTGTCACAATCGCGTGGCCGACAAATAGAAGCGGTACCGTGATAACCATGATCATGAACTGCAGTGTTAGTTTCTGACGTCATATGACGTACAGATCATTTTCGTGACACCACGCGTTTAAACAGTAACACTTGCACAAATGTGCTCGACTCGCAAGGGAAGACGCCTGCCATTGCACAAACTGTGGTTAGTTTCTGACGTAAGCAATAGCTGTGTTCGGTTGCCGTTAATTAACTTTCTACGCTAATTATTCAAATATAAGGAACATTTGTTAATTTTTATACGCAAGAAATTGTATATTTGGGACAGTAAATTAAAAAGAGATTGAGCCTAAACAATCGTCCGGTTTTCCTTTAAATCTCCCCTAACAGCCCCCCCACAGCCCCCCCTCCTCCTCCCAACCGTATAAATTTTCCGCCTTTTAGAGTACATTGAACTAGCCTCCCGCCCTTCTGAATCCAGATTGAATTATTTTACTTAGTTTTTTGAATATTTGTCTTTAAATTGAGAGCCATGTTTGCTTAAGTGCTGGAATGACTGGCGGCGAATATTTACCCTACCCCGGAGGTGGGGGGGGGGGAATAATCCTCGCTCTCTCTCGCAATAGTAAATCCAGAGCGAGCTCGTCTGAAGACGAGATTAAACGAGACGCACATGTCTGAGGTGTCGGATATCGGAATATCTGCCGGAATCCATAAATCCGGGAGTGATAATATTATTCCCATCTAGATTTTGTCTGGATGTCGCGGAGGCACGTGGCAGAGCTATCAAACTCCTCCTCGCGCCGTAACTCCAGCCCCAGACACAAAGACGGTTCAATGCCACGTTGGTGACAACCTCCACCTCGTTCCCAAGAACCCCAGACGTCTGGAAAGAGTTGAAATTGTTATCTGCGGTCGGGACGACCCGGGACTGGGACAAAGGATGACGCGTGCTGGGAACAGCTGCAGAAAGAGGGTCAAAAAACGAGCAGAGGAGCAGCTGGTACATGGCGGGCATCTGCGGATGATTTTTCGTGTTTATTTAAACTCAAAGACAAGTAAAGACAAAGACGCTGGTGGTATGGCTGTTGACGTTAAGGTCTGTTCACACTTTGCAGTACATCACCGGTACTGTCACTGGTTATTAATGAAAAATCCCACAATTAAAAAACAAGGAAAACGTAATGCTTCTG
>JAQGDQ010000800.1:62500-87500 GCA_030141605.1 Tubiluchus corallicola | reverse complement strand
ATGCTGTTTCAGACATTTTAGTGCTAAAGAACGTGTGTGGCTGGAGTGCTGAATTATTCGAATCTGTAATTTCGAATTCGAACTTAAAAAACTCGTACGAATCGAACTCAAACATTCGAATTGGATTCGAACGTTCGATGCTCACCCTTAGTACCCACTTCCGAATTAAGGCATTAGCACAGGGGCTTCCGGGGACCTCCAGAGATTAAATGAAATTAATTTGCAATGAAAGGTTGCTACAGAATATAGATAATCAGTTAAAATTAAATTTTTCAAAGTCTTTCATACTGCTGTTAAAGAGAAATGTCTAGTTATACATAGACCTACTTCAAGGACTTATAGTTGGTGAATTGAAGTTAATTTGTACTAGTAACAGTATATTTTATGATAAAGGTTTGCATGATCCTATAGGCTGCAGCCCAGGGCCTCTCAAGCTTGGGGGACCCTCAAGTTCGGTAACTAGAGAATTGGGTGTTGAAATGCTTACTAATTTCGTTTGCAATAAATATCTAATAGGTGTTTCTTATTTTCTAATATTTTTCTAATATTCTAATAGGTATGTTTTATTGACAAACAAAAGACAAGCTATTCCAGTTTATATAAGAAATTTGCAATACTTCAAGCTATGTAAATGTGGTTCCTATGTAAATAGGGTACCTCGTCGGAGGGGATCCCCAATAATTTCATCAGCCCAGGAAGCCCAAAAGGTCATCATTCCTTTTCAGGGATTCGTAAGTTAAACAACGGCTAGGCAAAAGTACGGCAAAAAAAATTTGTCTTGTTGATCACCGTTTTTTCTACTTTGGCGTCCAATGTAGCATATGATATGGCTAAAGTCCTTAAAGACGAAATGCATTATTAAACACCCGAAGAATTAAATACGTGAGTGTACATTAATAATTATTAATTCTTTCAGGCGAATACATACAATGTCAAAGTTCAACTCGCTTAAATATCAGTTTCTTGCAGAACTAAGGTCTTTGGTTCAAATCCGAACCGCGTTACAACTTATTCACATTTCCGGCCTACGTTCCATCAAAACTAAGTTAACTTGGCGTTTGTAAAACCATCAGCTGTTTCCTTGCTATTATTACATCATTTACTTTATTACATCAATTACATTAAGTCATCTACAGAAGCACGCATAACTTTAATAATTTTTTCATTTAAGTAAGGTGAGTGTGTTAATGTCCGTATGGTCGTACACTTACCTCGCACTACTCAAATCATTTTATTTATTGTTTATTAATGTGTACAATATTGTATTTTGATGTGTGAAAATAAATTCATAGTTCATAGTTCATCAGTAAACATCTAGATTCTTTGATAAGTTAACCTCATTTAACAGGGCCTATTTCAGCCTAAGCGAAGCCCGGGGAAGTGGGGCGTGTGAGGCCCCCTCGGGCGCCCAGAAAATGTTTGAACTGCTCGAACGCCAGAGAAGCATTTTCGAAGAGAAAATATGGAGTTATACAGTTGTTAAAGGAAAGAACAATTGAAAGAAAAACTGCTTTATTTCAAAACTAGACCTTAATACTTGTCAATACTGGCAAACGGCGCCGCGCGTGCGGCAAGAGAGAGAGAGAGAGAGAGAGAGAGAGAGAGAGAGAGAGAGAGAGAGAGAGAGAGAGAGAGAGAGAGAGAGAGAGAGAGAGAGAGAGGGAGAGAGAGAAGAGAGAGAGAGGGAGAGAGAGAGAGAGAGAGAGAGAGGAGAGAGAGAGAGAGAGAGAGAGAGAGAGAGAGAGAGAGAGAGAGAGGGAGAGAGGAGGCAGTATGTTCGCATAAGCCAAAAAAATGTTACCTTGGCGCGAGGCCCCGGGGAAGTATCCCCACTCCCCCCCCCCCCGAAATAGAATGAGATATTATCTTCGCCTCAGCACTTGTGTTCACTTACGTCTGTACTTATTTAAAAGAAATCGTTTCTTATACCTACATCTGACTTTTTTCACCATTTCTTCAAGGTCAACTGCCACGTCATTATTCACTTTTTCGTGCCGACTGAACCGCTGAACCGAATTTGCAGACTTCTTTGTTACAAATTTGTGATTTTTCCGTTTTTTACTGAGCACACCTGGAGATAATTTGCTATGCACGAGCACACGCCTATGACATACCTGTCCGAGCAGACACAACACACCTGCTCTTTTGTACGTCAGTCATATCTACCTGGTGTGTTTTAGCTGTCAAAATTTGCACGATTTAATTGTTGCAAGGAAAACAGAATAACACAAATTAATGGTAACAGCGTTGAACTATTTGCAATAAGAGTGTTTTTGTTTTTAAAGGAAACGTCAAGCTTTTTGGGAGATTGTGCTTATTTCAATGTTCACGAAAAATGTTAGAAGGATTTAGTAATAAAACTGCAGTAAGCGCCCCTTGTAACTAGTAAAATCACTTTAACCCTTTCAAAGCCGTTGTATCCCGTGGGATACGAGAATATTTTCTGCCTTTAAAATTAATAAAATTTCAAAACTGATAGTTATTTGATCTGTTAATAGTTATTTTGATTTAAGCCAATAACAATAGACTAAAAATGGTGATAAAATGGCAAACTAGAAAATCTACATAGCATAAGAAACTGTGCAAGGTACAGTACTTTAGAGACGACTTCATACAGATCAGCATAGCATGCATGCTAAATGTCTTAAATACTTTAAAAAATTATCGGCAATTGCAAAATGAAGCACATTTTATGCTTCCATTGAATCTCAATGTATCCCGTGGGATACAGGCTATATTTAGCACGCGGACACAGGTAGAAAAAATTATTATTATTTGTAAACAAGATGGGCATACTGAATAAAAGTACCAAGCCAAAAATTTTTTTATTATTAAAAAATAATTTGGGACTGAAAGGGTTAATTGCTTTGGAACCTCCGTTTTCAATGTCCATTCTTCCTCCAGTGACGTCATTCGTCTTGAAGAAAAGCAGCACACAGTTAGTCTTCACCAAAAGTATAATAAGTTTTTACAAAAACATTAGACAGCTAATTTTGTAATGTTTTGCGTTAGTAATAGTAAATTCTGATTTTGTGCTTTTTGGGCAGTTCTTTGCGAACTTTTTTGCTATATTTTTCTAAGTTTAAGTGATAACAGTAAAATAAACCAAACATGTTGACTGGCTTTTTCTTTCCTTTAATATATATATATATATATATATATATATATATATATATATATATATATATATAATATCTTTATTTGCCATTAAAATACATTGATAATCACTGATAAAAACTTTACAGAGATGATCAATCAGTGTTAGTTAATAAAAACTTACACTGCTAAAGGCAAATGCGTCAGTGCAATCTAAACTACTGTGCACTAATGGAAAGTAACGACGAATAAAATCAAACATATTAAACAACTATGCACAAAAAAATGAAAAAAATATGATTTTATTAATATGGCCGTGGATATATGAATTCTGAATTAGTGTGTATGTTGTCGTACTGATGTGATGGTATTTCATATCTGGTTAATATTAGTGATTTTAATTTTGTTTTAAATGCTGATAGGGACTTGATTTGTTTAACCTGTAATGGTAGAGAATTCCAAAGTAGAATTGCTTGTTTGATTACAGAGTTCGTTCCATAGTGGGTATTTCAGCAGGTGCTGCCGATATTCGCTCACAACAGTTGCTGTTTGATTCATGATTCATGAAATTTCTGTGAAATCAGAAATCTTCTTTATAAAATCATTTTGAAAAGCAATAATTGCACATCTAAGAATACAGTTTAACCTGTCTGTTAATCCAGAATAGTTTTTAAAGTCAACGAAAACTTGTGGTAAAAAAAGTTTTCTGAATCGTTAATGAAAATGTTTGAGGTTTTTGTTATTATCACGTTCAGTACAATATAATGACATTAAGCACACAGTGACATCAAAATTATTACATCTACTGTATTAAATTCTTATGTTTCATACACTATCGTTATCATAAAAGAATAATTGTACTGCAGTGGGCTAGAGAAGCAAAGGCTTGTATAAGCCCACTGTCATGTGAACCAGATCAAAAAAGGCTGGATGAGTGAACAAAAAAAAAGAACTGGGAGAAAGGTTAGATCACACAGGAAGGGTAGAAAGATGTGTTAGTGGAAATGGTAGGAAGAAAGATAATAGATTGTGCTATGTTGACATCAGCTCTAAAGATTTATCAATGATGCCTTGTTTTGCATAATCTGTACCAACAACCAGAAATGAAAGTTTGTAACTCCAACAACGACAACAGCAACTAACGCCAAGACCTCATGGTGTTAACTTTTGTCAATGTGTAATTATAATTCTGCAATTCTACAGTTATTAATCATTAGTAATTTAATTAATGAGTCAATGAAGAACAAGGCAAAAAAATCAATAAAATTTTATTGTAATTTAGATGTTGAATCTAGGCTGGTAGTAGGCCTATGTGTTAAAATGCTCAAACCGTTTTAAGTATCGGATACTACTGATTGTCATTTTTAACTTCCAAACGTAATTAAATGCATAATTAAACAATAATTTCTTTTGATGACTAATTTAACTTAAATTTTTGTTAAAGTGTAGTTAATTAATGTCATTATGAATTGGATAATGGTATTACGGTTATGCACCAAGCAAACAGCCATTCTCTCGTTTGATAATTCATTGTCCGCTTGTCTGGCAAAAAGTTTGTGACAATCGCCGCCAGGGTGCAGCACAATGCAGTATTGCAGCGAAACGTCAGCAACACAGATGATTCGTAGAGTAAGTATTCAAACTATCTTACAGTTTTCCCATACCGCTTGCGAGTCAGCACAAAGATATACAAATAGATTAAATTAATTTATTATGTTCAGTATTTCATTATTTACTGATCGTTTTAAATCATAATTAGAGTCATTTTGCCGTATTTCATTATTTACTGGGTATTTCGTAATTAGAATCGGTTGTTTTAATTTGCTGAGGTTTATTGTACATCAAGGAATTTAAAAACAATACAGTCTACTTTAATTATGATTGCAGAGCTTTGATAATTGATAAGAATTTAATAAGCTTTGATTATAGCTTAAAAATGATAAAAAATACGTTAGTTAGTAATTACTCTAATAAGAGTAAACTTTCTTCTTCTTCTTCCCAGCTTTTCCCTATTCGGGGTCGCCGTTGTGATGAGTCTTCTCCACGCATTCCTGTTGTTGACCATCTCTTCATTTATGTCTTCCCTTCCCACATGATCTTCACCGACTCTTCTTTTCAGGTGTCCATACCATCGCAATCTTGCGAGGATTCCACTACTTTTACTGTTCCTCTGATATTGTTATTTCTAATTTTACCTCTTCTTGTTATTCCCACCATCCATCTGAACATCCTCATCTCCACCACACCCATTTTCTTCTATTCGGTCTTCTTTAGAGAAGCTGCTTCCAGCCCATAAATTAGAGCGGGTCTGACCACTTCTTAGTGGACGTTCCCTTTACGTCTCACCGACTTATTCATAGAATGAATAACCAGATTGCTTGCTTTTTTGTGGTTGCATTCATGACTTGTTCAGTTGTTGTTTTAATTTTCAATTGCATTATTTGCTTGCTTGTTTTTCATTGGTATTATTATAATATAACTGCTTTGCATCTTGTTTATTTGCTACACTTAAGAGCTAACCACGCATTATTCACTTAACCATGTAGTCTGCCGTGCTTTATAATATTTCTAAGTTATATAGGGGTGGCTGACTCGATGACCACCTGGTCTTTCGCCACCCCATCTCTACACACCTTACATAATTTGTTGTATTTGTGTTATAAATATTATCTTAGAGATAAATAAACCTTTGAATTAAATTGAATCGGTAAGATCGCCAGTATGCATTTACGACAAGCGAATAAACTGATGTCAAAAAAATCAAAAATCAAAACTCCTGTTCGAATTCACAAACATTAGAAAATCGTGTTACTGCAACATTTTACACATACGATTGATGCATCTACAGATGTACGAAGAAAGCAATAATTCAAGATAACATGAATAGGTGGCGACACAGTGCAAATATTTGAGAAATCTATAGCAATGCCACAAAAAAGACATATGCGCCTCCTTGCAAACTTACTTTCCATTCTGACGCGTTGGGTTAAAAAGCAACTAACTTTGTGCCATCTATTGGCGAAAAATGAAAACCCTAAAACTTTCGAATTATATCCTATAATCAGATTGTTTTTCTTTTTCTGTTTTTTTTAATTCGACGTCTAATTCAATGCCTAGAAGTTTAAGGTTTTCGTTTTTCAGAAAAATAAGAGGAATTAAACAAGCCACATCAAAATAAAATCAGTCTTGTGGCGTTTTTGATACGAGGTTCATCGAAGTTAGCGGACATGTTGTTTGTTCCAAGAAGAATACTGCAAGCAACGTAGCAATAGCATGTTAGCACAGATTTCAAAGCATTTATGTTTAAATTATGTCCAAACTAATGTTCGTAATAGCATGTTAGCACAGATGTCAAAGCATTTATGTTTAAATTATGTCCAAAATAATGTTCGTGATAGCACGTTAGCACAGATTTCAAAGCATTTATGTTTAAATTATGTCCAAAATAATGTTCGTAATAGCACGTTAGCACAGATTTCAAAGCATTTATGTTCAAATTATGTCCAAATTAATGTTCAAAATAGCATGTTAGCACAGATTTGCACACGATGGTGTGGGCTATATGTTAGGACAGGTCCACCGAGAGGAGTACCGACGAGTTAATTAGGTGTTCAATTTTCCGCAAATTTTCGCTTAGAAAACTGCAGACCGCATTCCATTGTGCTGACGTCATCCATTGTACTCTGTCTATAATTTCAATTCAATTCAATTATTTATTATCTCCGTTAGAACGATAAAAATACAGTATCAGGAATACATGAAATATTTTGAAGCAAAGGAAAAGGGCAGCGAAGAACCCGTAGGTTATCAAGTCAGCCACCCTTAAAAAGTTATGATTAAATAAACTTAATTATGGCATCGTTATCAATTTAAATTTGTATTCGGTTGATGTGTGTTAATTTGGCAATTGAAGGATAGGTATCGTAATACTGTAGAACATATAGTTTAAATAACGAAAGATTTACAATTCTAAAATAGTGTGAATCATGCGAAGCAAACACAATAAAAATAACTTGAGATTTTTAAGATAACAGAAAATGCATAATTTGAGCATTAACTAAAAAATCCGGCAAAAAAAACAAAAAAACAGTAGAATGATCAACCAAAGCTGTCGAGAAAAAAATATAATAGATTAAACCAAGGAAAAATAAGGCAAATATAAATCATACAAAACAAAACAAGAAACAAAAGCAAATAAGAAAAAACAAAACTGAAATGTTGTAATAATAACATCAATGACTGAATTTGTCGAGAAAGAAAATATAATAAATTAAACCATCGAAAAACTATTTCAACTGTAAATCAGACAAAATGAAATCAAAATATAACAAAAACTTATACAAAATCTTTAAGTTTATAAGCAGCAAAAAGCTGCTACAGGCTTTGCGTTAGATAAACAGACATACAGTAGGCATGATGTTACGTGCTACAGGCTTTGCGTTAGGTAAGTAGGCAGGATGTTACGGGCTTTGTGTTATAAATGAGGACTTGGTAGGACGTTTGCGTATTATTGATTACACGTGTATTTATACGCAAAATCTTTTGCGGGGCCTTTGCTAGTGTCCAAATTAATGTTCATAATAGGATGTTAGCACAGATTTCAAAGCATTTATGTTCAAATTAATGTTCATAATAGTCGTGTCTTGCATATGTATCCAATAGGATACGGAAGCTGAGGATTATGCGGCCAATAACAAATTGCGTCTGCCCAGTTACGAGAAAGAGCAAACCATAGTATCCCACAATGCTCGGTTTCACGTCGATTCGGTTCAGAAGTAGCTGAAGCCCAGTTCACGTAGGACGTCACTTCACGCCCCGTTTCCAACCACACCCACTTGTCGAAGTTTTCCAAACTGTTTAAACCAATCCAGAAACTGTAAGAGGAATCGTAGTTTTTACTCAAGTATCCGCGGATGAAGTCGTCTTCCTCTCTGGTATCTATCGTTACCAGTTCGCTGCCCTTTTGCTTACACAAGTTGGCTGCTCCAAACCAGTTGTAATTTTCCTCGGGGCGAGAGAAGTAGTAGCAATTGTCTTCGTGTCGTAGGAAGCCACCGGGACAGGACGTCCTGCCGGGGTTGGGTCCTTGCGGCCGCGAAAGTGCCGAGCTATCAACCTTGCAGTAACAGTTGCAAGTGCAAGGTACGTCGCTTGCAGAACTGATAGATATTAGTAGAAAAACGCCAAGAAACCACATTTTCACGTGTAAACCTTTACCTTTCAGACAACCCTAAGAAAATAATGTAAACTACACACTGCGTTCGCCCACTATTGTCGTAATCCAGTCACGTTATGTAAGATTGCAAGAAAACTCAGATTAACTGTTGTCCTAATCCAGTCACGTTACCTCAGATAGCAAGAAAACTCAGATTGACTGTTGTCCTAATCCACAGTCACGTTAACTCAGATTGCAAGAAAACTCAGATTAACTGTTGTCCTAATCCAGTCACGTTAACTCAGATTGCAAGAAAACTCAGATTAACTGTTGTCCTAATCCAGTCACGTTAACTCAGATTGCAAGAAAACTCAGATTAACTGTTGTCCTAATCCACAGTCACGTTAACTCACTTTGCAAGAAAACTCAGATTACTTTTGCTGTACAATTGTGAACAACCTATGAATGTTGGAGCTGAGAGTACTGTACAGCTCGTAAGCCTGTGTCTTCGTTATCTTGTAAGGTCCATGGTTGACCACTCGCCTTCTGTAGTTGGACAAGGTTAATGTATGGTTCAACTACAGACCGGAACTAATGGAATTCCAAGAACCGGTCTCGAGTCTACATGGGATAATCTTACAGGAAGGTGAGCTAAGTGATCCTACTCTGCGTCCTGTGTGTTCATAAGATGTAAAAGTTTGACGAGCACAATTCCAGGTAACTAATTAGGCCTTTAAGCAGTACCCTACAGGGTAAATCCAGATCAGATAATACAACAAAGAATTAAACGCGTGAATTATTCGTTATATTCTCCCTTGATTGTCTACATTGTGACAGTCGAATGGATTATGGGCGGAAAATGATAAGGCGGTCACGCATGATTAACTGTTTCATACGCTAATCTTGTACCAACCGTAAATTGCATAACTTAGTCCCGATTTAAAGGACAAGAAAATGGGCACCTGAAGTAGGTTTCAGAAAAATCGCCTTAAAAAATTATATTACTTTATAGCAATTTTATGCGTATATCTTACTGGCACTGAAAGGAATTTTAGTTTGTTTTCGTTTTAAATAATACGATAAATCGTCCCGCAATACTGTTCCGAAGTCGCCATTACATGACGTCATGCACCAAACGTAAATGAAGGGAAGAGAAAGCAATGTTAAATTATATTTCAAAAGACTTTCCGTGCAAATCTATATTACTTAGATTTTCGCTTACCTACTAGAGAGACTTATGTAACTAGAAAAGAAAATTATTAATTATTTAAAATGTTTTCACCAATTGGTAAAATGTAGCTAACTCAAAATGTATATATAATAAAAGTGTACAGTATTCAATTTGTCATTATCAAGACTATATTTACATTTAATGGTATCTTTTGAAACTCTCTTTAGATTTGAATTATCAAATGTAGTGTAGACATTTCATAATTTTTAACAAACTGTAAATTAAATGGAACAAGCTGACAAGTTACCGTTATCAGCAAAGAAGCTAATTAGGGACTTACTGCTAAACAAAATTTTATAGGTTTTACACGTCAAATGTAGACACAGGAAAGTTCAAATGTGACTTAGGTAAGTCAAATGCAGACATAGGAATTTCGAATGTGTTTTGGTAACTCAAATGTGACTTAGGTAAGTCAAATGTAGATGCATTACTTTGAATAAATCGGTAACTAAGTTATTTAAGTGCAAATTAGAAAAAGATAAACCAAAGGTAGTGCATCTATTAGTAGGCCTATAACGTTGTTATTTTAACTTAAGAGAATAATTAAATTGAAATTAAAGAAGATTAAATTTAACATCCTTGAACATTAACATTTATCCATATTTGAGATACCAATGTCACATTTGACTTGACATGTGTCTACATTTGACTTACCAAAAACCCTTAAGATTTGTTGAAAACCATTGTTAACACATTTGAACTACCTAAGTCTACATTTGAGTTACCAAGACACATTTGAATTACTTAAATCTACATTTGAGTTAAAGCAGGTCTACATTTGACATGTAAAACCTATAGTACTATCATTTTTGTACTATCAAGTCCCTAGTTACCTGACTACTGCCTTAAAAATATTTGCATTTGACAGGAATTTTGCCTCTTTCGTAATGTAAAAATTACAAAATTCATTAATAGTTGGAACAGAGAGCTTTAAGGAAAAAGATAAAGTCTATCATTTTAAGGTTAGTATGGATCTTGTATTTTCATTCTGCATCCTTTGTGGTTAGGACCTATAGCACAGTGGCTGAAATAATCACTGTGCTTTCTGTATGTTGTATAGGTTATCTGACTATTTGACATGTAAAACCTATACATACATAAACAACTAGTTCCATTGCGAAACATTAAAGTTAAAAAAGGCTCTAATTAAGTTTTTCACGCTGTCATTAGAACGTCACAATGATCAATGCAAAACACAATCGCCATGTTCTACAGAAAGAACCGATAATTCACTGAAATATACTTTAACGATCTGGTGTTTTGTCTAACAATTGGAACACTATATTTAGTACTTTGACAACAGCGCGATTATTTTCTGTTTCAAAGACATTTAAGGTTTTCTGAATGGAATATGAATGGATTTCTCTTTTCTGTGTGTGTTTTGTCTGTAATTTCCGGATGTGCATCGCAGATACCGTGGAACAGTACTGATTTCATTGGTACGTTGCATCTCTCTACTAACAACTATGTAATGTATCAAATCCAAATGTATTTAACTCCTGTTCTTGATTATTAGCATTATTAACCCAAAGTGTTTTTATCATTTCATAACAATTTTGACCTGTATTTCACATAAAATCTAAATGCAATTTTTAGTTTAATCAAGATTGACCTTATTTTGTTGCCCGCTAATTAAACTACACGTATTTTCTTTACTCTGGATTATATAGCAAATGTCATAATTTTAAAAATTACTAATGTTTCCTAAATTAAACTGATAACATTAATGCCCACCAGTGTCTAAAAAATCTTTTTATCTATATTTGGTAAAAGATAGCAGACTAGGTGACTTTATAGTCTTTTCGCCATCCTTTCTCTAGTTCTAGATCTATCTATACATTTTAACCATTCTTCAAAACTTATTAGAGATACTTTTATTAATTATGTTTTATTGTAGCATTATAAAGAGATAAATAAAATTAATTGAATTGAATTGTCTTTTCGCTATCCTTTCTCTAGTTCTAGATCTTTCTGTACATTTTAACCATTCTTCAAAACTTATTAGAGATACTTTTATTAATCATGTTTTATTGTATAAATTAAAATTGAATTGAATTGAATAATGGCATTAATGCAAGCAAATTAATCAAAATATTACATAAACAGTCAATGGAAATAAATTCTCAACACTTTGAGCAATTTCAATGACCGATATGATCAACGTGACGTGGAATAAACACAGTTCTATACTGGCGCAATTAATTGTTACCCTACTCAAATTAATAAGCCTTTTCACAGTTCCAGCGATTGATAATGATCGTGAAAAGGTCAAAGGTTAATTGTACAAGACGACGCACTTGTGTACACTTGACAACGCCTCGCAGTCCATGCTGTTGTAATAGTAACAGTTTTAACAACTAGCTAGAACCTTACCTTGTTTATTTTTCTCGTTCTCAAGCAAGATCCTGCTAGTAAATCATTTAAAGTCCACGTCAATCAAACTGAAGTTGCTGAACTGATGCGGCAAACGGTTTTGCTTTACACACACGTCACGTAACAGTTGTAGTTGAGACGCCTTGCTGTAATACACTGATCCTTGGGTTTGCATAGCGAAACTGTGAAAGGCATACTAAGCTGAAGCTGAAACGGTTTTGGATTTAAAAATAGTAAAAATGACACGATAACTAATTTTCCACTTTGTTGAGATCTTTAAACTTCGTGTGGCTTCGGTGTAATAATTGGTTTAATAAGTGGGTAAGAATCGGGCCCACTGGGACGAACGGGGATCGAAAAACCTCCAAAAATGGCCATTTTTCGGTCGTTTTTTTGCAAAAGTTATACGTCTGAGATCTGGTGAACGGGAACGGGCCGAGGGGGTGCTGGCTATGGATAGACATCCTGTTCAGCGGTGGGTGTGATACACGTATTTAGAATTCGCGAGAGGGCCACGGCGTCCCGTAACGGGCGTTTTCCTGGACCCAACTCTCGATTTTTTTCGAAATTTCGATCAAATGGCATGCAGAAAAAACGTTCTAGCGGCGCCTGGTGGGACTCTCGAAAGGAGATATATAGCTCTTTAGAAAGAGAACAAACAGGCTGCATTTTAGGGCATGTCCACTGAGAGGAGTATCGACGAGTTAATTAGATGTTCTATTTTCGCTTTGAAAACTGCTGACGCAAAGCCATTGTTCTGACGTCATCCATTATACTCTGTCTGTAACCTTATAGCTTTCATTCATTAAAAGCTGCTACTGCTGCTGACTTTGCGTTATAAATGAGGACTATGTAGGATGTTTGCGTATTTTTGATTATACGTGTATTGATAAGCAAAATTTTTTTGCGGGGCCTTCGATAGAAATTAATAGAAAACTTTTTAATCTTTTTTCATTGGTTTTCAAAATGAATCCACGACTCGCAATCTCGATTGCAGATTAGTGCACTTCAAAACCGGTTTTTTCAACGTCTATCTCCAAGTTTGCATATTTATTTTCTTTAAACTGGTGCTTTTTCAATGTTCAGGTCAAAAGGGGCTGTAAGCTACAACAATTGTTACGTGACGTGTGTGTAAAGCAAAGCCGTCTGTCGCATCAGTTCAGTAACTTCTGTTTGTTTGACGTGGACTTTACTTAATTATCCATTAGTCAGTGCCAGAGTGATTTACTAGCAGGATCTTGCTTGAGAACAAGAAAAATATGCGTAGTTTCTTCAGCCTTTTATTGAACACTTACATGTCAGTTATGGATGTAGTTTGTGTACATCAAGTGGTATAGTAGTGCTAATTCTATTGTTGTTAAAACCATATTGATAAAGAAACAAAAAGGCACAAACAATAAATAAAAACCGTTGGCAAATCAAACAGATTCTGCTGTAAATGCAAGATAATTTTAATAAGGCAAAAAGACGTATTTTTGCCTTTACGTTTCATGACCGTAACTTAGCAACACATTGTGATAACGTAATTACGTTTGGCAATTTTTTAACACTTTTCAGGTATTAATCCATGCTCCACTGAACCGTGTTTACACGGTGGCACCTGCATCGATAAAACTGCATATTATACCTGCGATTGTGCACCAGGATATAGTGGTAAAAACTGTCAAACTGGTAACTGTTTATATGTTATTTTGAATGTAAAGGTAACTTAGCCTTATTTGCAACGTTAAGTTAAGTCAGTTTTAAACAATGTAAGGTATTCAGTGATTCCTCGCTTAACAGCGCTAATGTGTTCCAACAAAACACAACGTTAAGTGAAACGTTGTTAAACGAAGCCAAGACTCCCACAGAAAGTAATGTAAAAGAAGGAGACATGTTCCTGAAATCATGTTGGTTAAGTTACATAATTTAAATATTTTATTCATGTTTCTAGTGATTAATTTCTTTCTGCTTGTCTGAAAACACCCAAGATTACTTGCCAACACCTACCAATAGCTAGCTATAGTTTTTCTTTCGTTAACGTTGAAGCCTAGCCAGCAGTTAAACCAGTGGTTCCCAGCCTGTTGCTGATGGCGACCCCTTTCCGGAATCCTGCTGCATCATATCGCGACCCCTCGAAGATGTTGTGAATCAAATTTAAAATATACAATTAATTGGATATTAATTGAAATCATTGAATAATTAGATTTCGGAGATAAAACTACTCCACCGTGGGTTTGATATTGAAAACCATACAATTTCGTTATAAGTGACTCACCCAGCTTGTAGCTTGAATTTAATGAGTTCAAGAGTTCGAATCTAATGAGTTCAGATGACGTAGGTTAGTGAACAAGGAAGAGAAAGATTAAAAGAAGATGCCGGCTTGCTAAAGAGTTACATGCCAATTAGCGGACATAAAGTGCGTCCGGCGCTGGCCATTTGTTGATGAACAAGTCAGGAAGTTATTTTGTGCAGGTCATTGCTTGAGCTAGCTTGAAAACTCGAGGGACAAAGATCTGTACACCCACAACGCAATATTTCGTGGTTACAGTTGTGTGGGACCAGATCATAGCCTTATCAACTGAACCGAAGCCCTCGGAGTCGGGCAATTGAACGAGTGCCGAAATCAATTGTCTTGAAGCAATTTAAGTGTGAATCATACATTCGATTAATTGCAAAATTAATCAAGGTTGTTGTATTAAAAATAGAGAGCCACAAAGAACATAATCACATGTTATAATATTAAACATCACTGTTGTTTGCATTCATTAATTTTAACTTACTAATCAACAATGAGTGATTGTTTCAGTAATTAATTAATGTGATGTTTGCGTCTGTTTCTCAGTTTTGAAATGCGTGGCTCAATGCTACTCAGCACAACAATCATGTCCGATTCTATTTCAAACCGACGGGCGGTGTACACTGCACACATGTGCACGGCATGGAACAGCGTGCATTTTCATTTTCCCGGTAAATCAAGCACTGATATACCGCATTTAGAGCGGAGAAACCCAGTTTCACTTTCCAGAACAAAATGATGTAATGAGAGACTGAGGAAGCAAGAAGTAAAGCAGATCTGTTGAACTTGAACCTGTTGAAAGACAGAAATTCAAATTGTCAGAATACAACTAGCAATAACTTAGAAAGAGGTTCTTAAGTGAAGAAAACTGTAAAGGAAACACGAAAATAGTTCCTTATATATCAGATTCTGGCAAAGATTGTGATTGTGTAGTGATATAGTTTATTTTAGCCTTGGCTAGTGGTGTCATAATTGTACTTATTATTTGTTTTGGCTGGATTTTATCATTGAAAATGACAGTTGTTGTCAAAACGATCGTCTATGCTAATAAACAACATGTTAGTTCTTAGAGGCTAGTTCTTTCATTTGTGTAGACTGTAGATACAGTTGCTGATGATAACATTACAGTAAAAGAGGACCTGTTTAACTATATTAAAAGCGTTAGATTATGATAGATAATTATGCTGATGAATGCTGGCATGAAGCCCAGTTAAGGTGTGGTGTCACGTGAGTAAGTGATTCAGAATCGAGGTGTCGAAGCTCGGCGCACGATATATAAGCCTTGTGATGCGCCCAGCTCAGGGGATTGAGTCTGGAGCTGAGGCAGAGTAGGCTAGATCAGGGGGCTTGGCATTACTATCTGTTATATTCATTGTGTTTGATGTTCAATAAACGTGTAGTTTTATAATCTGACTCTTCATAGTTTTGCCATCCCTAAAACTCCAATAATCAGCTATGCACAACCAATACAACGAACTATTTTACTCAAGACGTACATTTCCTGAAAACAGGATTTTTAAAAAATATTTTGGATTAGCGTGTGGCCCTACGAAAAGTGCTTTGCAACCCCAAATGGAGCCACGACCATGAGATTGGGAACCCATGGGCTAAACAATAAGAACTACAGAGTCAAAGCCAAGCCCTGGGCACCCTTAGGAATTTTATCTAGATTTCTAGTCTGGTTGCTATAGCAACAGGTTGCATGCATAGTTTGTTTGCAGGTCTCACTTGATATATAAACAGGTCTCACTTGATATAAACAGGTCTCACTTGATAAAAACAGGTCTCACTTGATATAAACAGGTCTCACTCACTCGATATAAACAGGTCTCACTCACTCGATATAAACAGGTCTCACCGTTATAAACAGGTCTCACTCGATACAAACAGGTCTCACTTGATATAAACAGGTCTCACTTGATATAAACAGGTCTCACTTGATATATAAACAGGTCTCACTTGATATAAACAGGTCTCACTTGATATAAACGGCTGGCATTTAGTAGTCAGTAGTGAAGCAAAAACCTATAAAAATTACCCTGGTTACGTTATTAGTACATTTTTCGAACAGAACAGTACACAATTATGCACTGTTTTAATGCATCAAATTAGGTAAAAATGTTATTGATAAAATAAAAATTTGGCATGAACAGAGTAAAAAAATCGTCGCTAAAGTGAAACGTGCGTCGTTAAGTGAAAAAATGTGTCAAATGTTCAGCGTCGTTAAAGCGAAACGTCGCTAATTGGGGGCGTCGTTAAGCGAGGACTTTCTGAACGCACAAATTTGCGACCTTCTGCAAAAGAACTTCGTTTACAGGAACCACTTAACAAGCAAGACTATGGACAGAAATCTTCTTGAAAAATCTCTTCGCAAAATGATATAATATTGCTTTGGCAATCATTACTTAACCAATGATAAGACTGTATATGAGTCTAGCTACTATAGTAAATAGTTTTATATAGAAAAACACAGAATTTGTAGACGAATGCCTGTTAAATAAAGAGAATAAAATGTGTAATTGTTTTGTACATTAAAAAACAAGTACTATGGTGATTTTTCTGGATTGCCCAAGATAATCGAGCAAAATCGATAATCGCATAAAAGATAACTTAAAAGTTTTGCATAGACTCTCAGAAAGTCATTCAGAATGAAGGATACAGTTATGGGGCTTTGAATTCAATGTGGCCCCCGCTGCTGTAAAGACAACGTAGTTCAACTAGGTGACATTTAAGATGGTATAAATGTGTTACCAGCTGAGAAAAGTGTGTGTGGCCTATTAGCAAAATAGTATTTCAAGGTCATCCAATGTTAAGGTCATTCAAAATAACTCAAATAGTAAACATTTTGGATTACATGAATATATTATCAGCAGAAGGAAGTGTTTTAAGGTCATTTTCACTCATGGTCATTGAAAATGGCTGCTGATGCAACTTTGAAGTCAAAATAAATTAATTAAGAAGCTTTGTTGGCTGCGTACATGTATTATCACCTGATAGAAAAATACGCTCAGACAGTAAGAAAACACTGGTCCACGGTGAAAGACTCTAAAACTGCGTCGATACATCTTGAATTATCAGATTCTGAATGACCTTGGAACACAATTTTTTCAGATAGACTACAATTATGCACTTTATTATTTGAGTTATTTGGACCATAAACCTACGTCAGTGGCAATTTTGAATAACAGTGACCCTAAATGACCTTGAAACTACTCAACTTCTCCCATTTGTTACAATTGGCAATACATTTACGCATTCTATTGAAAGGCCCACTACTTTCTTGGTAGGCCAATTTTCTGATACGCACTTTTATACCAGCTAGTAATATATTTATGCTATCTTAAATGCCTTCTTCTTGAGCAATTTTGACTTTATAATGATTGGCGGCCATTTTGAATTTTGAAGCTTCATAATTATTTTCACGAAAGTGGATTGCATGGGATTTTGAAAATGCTGGACGACTTTCTGGGTGTCTGGGCAAATTTCAGTTTTGCGTTATATTTGTCTGGTCATACTGTATTTTGACCGGAGTATATGGTGTCAGAGAAATGATGTTGTTTCAAGGTCATTGTTGCTCAAAATGGCCGCCGATGCAGGTTTAAAGTCAAAATAACTCAATTAATAAGCATTTCAGTCTGTATAATTTGTGATACAAGCTGACAAAAAGTGCACTGTTATGCGCTGCAGAAAAAATAGTGTTTCAAGTTCATTCGGTGTCTGATAATTCAAGATGGCCGTCGACTCAGTTTTAGAGTGAAAATGCACTTGCCATTCTAGATGTTGATGCCATACTTTGAACACTGTGACTGTCTTCGACTTTGGAATAGTGTTTTCGCGATGTCTGAGCACATTGTTCTATTAGTTGACGATACCTTTAATGCTTGTTTTTTATTTTAACTTCAAAGGTGCATCGGCGGCCATTTTGAATGACCTCGACGCACTATTTTTATGATAGACCAGCACTTCTATATCAGCTAGTAATACGTTTATGTAATCCAAAATGTGTTTAACGAAAAACGGTTTTTTCATTTTTAGATATTGATGAATGTGCACGTATGCCTTGCAAAAATTATGGCGTCTGCACTGATTTAGTTAACGACTTCAGCTGTACGTGTATTGGTTGGACTGGCAAGACCTGTGAGACTGCATGTATGTATTTTTGCATGCATGTATTTTTTGCATATATTTTTTGTGAATATAACACGAAGGTAAAAAATGTTTTAATTAAATGCTGGCTAACACATGTTTAGACTTCATCTTTACGTGGTTGTTGTGGACGCTAATTTTCCTATTTTCAACTTATTTGTGCTGAAACAATGTTCTAATTTACAACAGCAATGATTCTCAACAAGTACAACACTTCCTAATTTCCCACACCTACTGCAGCAATCATACCACAATCCTGGTACAGATTATGCAAAACAAGGCATCATTGATAAATCTTTAGAGCTGATGTCAATATAGCACAATCTATTATCTTTCTTCCTACCATTTCCACTAACACATCCTTCTACGCTTCCTGTGTGATCTAACCTTTCTCCCAGTTCTTTTTTTGTTCACTCATCCATTTTTTTATCAGGTTCACATGACAGTGGGCTTTGCTTCTCTAGCCCACTGCAGTACAATTATTCTTTTATGATAACGATAGTGTACGAAACATAATAAATTTAATATAGTAGATGTAATAATTTTCATGTCACTGTGTGCTTTATATTGTACTGAATGTGATAATAATAAAAAATAAATAAAAAATAAATAAATAAAAAGGTTGATTGCATTTTATTGTAATCCCATGATTAACTGTACCGTAATAGAATTAGAATTTATTTAGCATCATTATCAAAATTGCTTTTTAATTGAAGTCTCTGAATTTCATAATTAATCGATGATTTCATGATTAATATTGTAATTAATCAATCAACTCAAATGGCATTAATTTATAATGGACTTATAGCCAAACAAAAAGCTCACTGTAGTAAAAGCTTTTACAACTTAAAATCCTGCTCTCATTACGAACATTTAATTTATTTTCTTATGAACTTACAGTAAAACTTGTTTCGTTTGATTTTTCTCTCTTCTTGTTAGTGGTATTAAGTCTGAAGAACCGCCATTTTTGTTGCGCGAGACGAATGACGTTATGAGTACAGTCACGAAGTCAACAAAGATCGGTAACCAAAGACGCTTTCTGTACCTCGTACGTCATTCTCGCGCACTCGCGCCAAAGACGAGAAACATGGCGATCTTTACAGTACTGCACGCGTTCGAAATTCACAAGAAAAAGGCAAGTCATTTAATTTATAAGTTTTTTTTGTTTAATAATAACTATGAATTCTTTGTGTAATCGTAATAACGCATTAAAAAAACTTCAAAGTGTGTTGCAGTTATATAGGTATTTAATAAGGTAATTTAGTTTATATGAGATTAGCGTCACACAGATTATATTATGTGATGAAATGGTGTATTGCATCATGGCTATTGAACTCATTGTCCTGACGTTACCAATAACTGTCATATTCATCAACCTGGCACTGCCCATATTTAGTTACCATCATCCAGGCCTTGGTTACCATCACCCACCCCTTGGTTGCCATCACCCAGCAACTGGTTACCATCACCCAGTCTTTTGTTACCATCACCCAGCAATTGGTTACCACCACCCAGTCTTTTGTTACCATCACCCAGCCCTTGGTTACCATCGAACAGGACTTGTTTGCCATCACCCAACCCTCTGTTACTGTTACTGCCCTGCACTTAGTTACTGCCACCACCCTTATTTACTAGTCTCCGTGCTTCTGTGTTTCCTAGCAACCAGTGACGTAATATCTATGTTTAGCGTCTGTTGTCATCAGTTGGGTATTTAAGGAGTAGCTAATCAGGTGCAGGCATTGGTCCTATGAGTTTCCATAAGTTATGCAAACTTCCTTTGTTAGGGCCCATTCACATTAGCGAGTTTTCTGTCGCAAGTTTTCTCTCTGACGGCAAACTCTCAAGTGTGAAAGTGCTTTATTGATTTCCTGCGAGCTACTGTCTAGTATGAGTAAAGTAGGCAGTGCCAGCTCGCGCTTACTGTTGGAGAGTAACTCAGAGTAACTTTTGCTCTCTAGTCTGAACATGCTTACAAGTTATTTAACGAGAAAGCCTGCTACTTTGAATGCGCCGTTAATGTATTCACATGTCGCTTTATTTCAATAATATAGCAATTGTCATGCTTATTGTTAAATTAGGTCTTTTAGATCTCTTAATTATGTGGATTTAGTTGAACGTAATTGTCGATAATAATTCGGAATAGTCAAAATAGTCTTATACAATCGCAGGGAAAGCGACTTTGTTTCAACTATAAGAGTTAAATAATTCGTTGTATTGGTTGTGCAAAGCTGATTATTGGTGTTTTAGGGATGGCAAAACTAGTCAGATTATAAAACTACACGTTTATTGAACATCAAACACAATAAATATAACAGATAGTAAAGCCAAGCCCCCTGATCTAGCTTGCTCTCCTTCAGCTTCCAGACTCAATCCCCTGAGCTGGGCGCATCACAAGGCTTATATATCGTGCGCGGAGCTTCGACACCTCGATTCTGAATCACTTACTCACGTGACACCACTCCTTAACTGGGCTTCATGCCAGCATTCATCAACATAATTATCTATCATAATCTAACGTTTTAACATAGTTTAACAGGTTCTCTTTACTATAATGTTACCATCAGCGACTTTAACTACAGTCTACACAAATGAAAGAACTAGCCTCTAAGAACTAACATGTTGTTTATTAGCACAGACGATCGTTTTGACAACAACTGTCATTTTCAATGGTATAAATCCAGCCAAAACAAATAATAAGTACAATTATGACACCACTAGCCAAGGCTAAAATAAATTATATCACTATACAATCACAATCTTTACCAGAATCTGATATATTCTTGTGTTTTCTTTACAGTTTTCTTCACGTAAGAGCCTCTTTCTAAGTTATTGCTAGTTGTATTCTGACAATTTGAATTTCCCTCTTCTGATTGTGTAGTGATATAGTTTATTTTAGCCTTGGCTAGTGGTGTCATAATTGTACTTATTAATTGTTTTGGCTGGATTTATACCATTGAAAATGACAGTTGTTGTCAAAACGATCGTCTGTGCTAATAAACAACATGTTAGTTCTTAGAGACTAGTTCTTTCATTTGTGTACACTGTAGATACAGTTGCTGATGGTAACATTATAGTAAAGAGAACCTGTTAAGCTATGTTAAAAACGTTAGATTATGATAGATAATTATGTTGATGAATGCTGGCATGAAGCCCAGTTAAGGTGTGGTGTAACTAACGAAGGATTATATGAAATATTAATTAGTCTGCTTAATGGAATGTTGAGAAATGTTAAAACTGATAACCGAATAAGTTCAAAAAAAGAGAGAGAGAGACGTTTGAGGAATCGGAAAGAAGAATAATTTCAGTGGTTACGAAAAGGTGAAACAAATTAAACTGAGCATGGTTCTGTTTACCTGCGAATTTGATCTACCTCCGCCCCTGACTCCATAAAACTATTAAAAATATTATTACGTGTTATGTTAGTTTTGTAATGTCAAATGTATAAATAGTGTAAATGCAATGAGTAAAATTTATGTAATGTAAAGCATGTATCTGTTAATTATGTCATGTCAAATGTATATATAGTGTAAAATATGTCATGTAAAATTTAGTGTACTTTTGTAATATTGTTTTGTAAAATATTTTAATATGGCGTTTGTAAATATGTTCATTTATTGTATATAATTAGGCCTTAGTTTTGCGCTTTAGTTTTTTTTAGTCTGCACTGGACGTATTTGTCTTGAACAGTGTTGTTATCTTAACATTATGCTGAGGCTTACTCAATTTCATTATAATGAGTGAACCATTTTAATGACATATAAGGAATTAATATATATAAATAATTATTTGTTATTTTTGGTCTTTCTAGTGGTTGATAAATGTTCGACTGTAACTTGTTCTAATGGTGGCACCTGCAACAACTATGACTCTCATTTCACCTGCACTTGTAGTCCAGGATATACCGGTAAAAATTGTGAAACAGGTAATTGCTTTACACACTAATCTAGTACATGAGAATCACCATCAGAGTCGTGTATGGATAGGTGACCAGTAATAAAGTCACAGGAAAAAACTCACGAAGAAAAGGCACAATGACTTCCGGTTGGTGTTAGGGTTAGGATTAGGGTCTGGGTTGATACTAAAATGTTTAGCAATAATCTTTTTCACAGTTTCGTTGTGCGCACGCGCAGTTGCTGTAGGTCAAAGGTTAAGTATAATTTGGTGGAACGTTTTTACGGACGACCCTGTATATATTTAATGTGATGATGAACTGCTGAAGTTAATACTTCTCAGTTCAGTTTTAATAATTTCATTGTTATTATTATTATTATTATTATTATTATTATTATTATTATTATTATTATTATTATTATTATTATTATTATTATTATTATTATTATTATTATTATTATTATTATTATTATTATTATTATTATATTATTATTATTATTATTATTATTATTATTATTATTATTATTATTATTATTATTATTATTATTATTATTATTATTATTATTATTATTATTATTATTAGCAGTAGTAGCAGTAATAGTAGTAGTAGTAGTAGTAGTAGTAGTAGTAGTAGTAGTAGTAGTAGTAGTAGTAGTAGTAGTAGTAGTAGTAGTAGTAGTAGTAGTAGTAGTAGTAGTAGTAGTAGTAGTAGTAGTAGTAGTAGTAGTAGTAGTAGTAGTACTAGTAGTAGTAGTAGTAGTAGTAGTAGTAGTAGTAGTAGTAGTAGTAGTAGAAGTAGAAGTAGTAGTATGCGTTTATTTCGTATAAAAATATACCGTTTACAAAGATAAAGATGTTAGTAAAACAGGTAATGCAATATTAGTAAAGTAAAATATCTACAGACATTATAATAACCACACAATGTAGTTCCCTTGTAATTATATTACAGTATACAGTGTTGTAAGGAGCTATAATAGATATCTTAAAACATAGTCTTTAAATGAGTTCTTAACCTTTAATTTCACATTTTCGTTTAGACCTACAGCACAACCATATTTAAATCTTGAATTTACTTGACTGTTATTTACATAGTAGCTTAGCTTTGGAATTCTCAATGTGCAAGAGTTTACAATTTTTCTCACAAAATTTAATTTTCGACTATCTATTAAAAAGTTCGCTGGAATTGTGCCACAAAAATACATTAACAATTTGACGCTTTCGTTTTGTCAAAAACCGAATATTTTCTATAGGCAGTGTTCCATTTTACCCTAATGGCATTAACTTCATTGTCTGATATACCCCCAATTTCGCATCCGTATAATAAAACGGCTAGACAATATGTATTGATCAGAGTTTTAGCTACTATGTCATTACGATTATGGCCCACTTTATTATCTAACTATCTAATTATCTAACTATCTAATTATCTAACTATCTAATTATCTAACTATCTAATTATCTAACTATCTAATAATCTAACTTTCTAGTAATCTAACTATCTAATTATCTAATTATCTAATTACCTAACTATCTAATTATCTAACTATCTAATTATCTAATCTAATAATCTAACTTTCTAATAATCTAACTATCTAATTATCTAACTATCTAATTATCTAACTATCTAATTATCTAACTATCTAATAAACTAACTATCTAATTATCTAACTATCTTTTTAAAAATAGCATGGTCATTATGCGTGGTCATTTAATGACCACTTAAATCTCGCTTTAAATGGTCATTAGACTCAGGACACCTAGGGCCTATCAAAATTTAGGACCAAAGCTATTGCCTCGTGAACTTATTGGTTTAATTTGCCCCAGTTTTCCCTACATTTGGTGGAATAATAATAACTACTCCAAATCTTTTCGTTGTAATTTGTAAATGTTCAGTCTTTATAATTGAACAAATAAAAACTAAACTAAAACTGAAAAAGTTAAACTAATTAATTTAAACAAATCAAGTCTTTCAACGATTTCAAATCAAAATTAAAAATACATACATTAAATCGTTTTGAAAACCCAACATACGTAAACGATAATATATATTCATCCACAAATTTTATATACCCACGTCCATTTTAAATTACATGTATATATATGGTACATATAGTCTATTATAATTTTCGTGTAACATTATAATGTATATTTTGTTTTAAATTTTTGGCACAGTAGTTTTTAGTTTGCACTGGACGCATTTGCCTTTAACAGTTGTGTGAATTTTATTCTCACGCTGCGATGTTCTTTTATGCTTTTATAGTTATGAATATCGATTTTTTATGGCAAATAAAGATTATATATATATATATATATATATAATCATTGTCACACTTCTGCTTAGTATTTTCTCTTACGCTTGAATACATTATTTTTGTTATTTTTTGTTGTTCTTAAGATGAAAACGATTGCATTTCTCAACCTTGTCTAAACGATGGCACCTGCTATGATGGAGTCAGTGACTTCCTTTGCACTTGTAAACCTGGTTATACTGGCACGATGTGTGAAACTGGTAAGAAATTGTTCTAGGTTTTTACAGAAATATTTTATTTAGCCGATTTTATTCCCTGACAGAGTTATACGCGAGACTCAGCAATCTGTAACCAGTTGCTGATAAGAATAAAATCAATAAACGTATTTAATGAGCCTTTTCACAGTTTCACGTGTGGGTAAAGCAAAGCCGTCTCCCGCATAAGTTAAATAACTTCAGTTGTTTTACGTGGGCTTTACTTAATTATGCATTAGTCTGTGCATAGGGTGATTTACTAGCAGGATCTTGTTTGGGAAAAACAAAAAGTGAACTAAGAAAGGTTTCTAGCTAGCTGTTAAAACT
>JAQGDQ010000800.1:12500-52500 GCA_030141605.1 Tubiluchus corallicola | reverse complement strand
GCAGGATTTTTGGTGCCAGTACAATTATGTTGTGTTATGTATTTAATAACAGTGTAACGAGGACAGGTTAAATACCATTTATTTTCACCCCAACATTCCCGCTTTTAATGGTTCCGTCCGTTACGAAGCCATTGCATGCTGGCGTCTACAAATACGCTCGGATGTAATGCTGTGTGGCCTAATATCATCTCAGTACGCGTTGCATTGGCATGGAGGGCGCAAGAAGAGTAACTTTACAGTATATAATTATAATTGAATTTCGCTGTTGCTGCACGTTTATGTAACAATATTGTAGATAACGACGTTAACCAAGCGTGTTAGCACTATCAGTTCTTTACAATATAAATCGATTTTAAAACAAACTTTACTTTTCACGTACTTTTAGCTATAATAATTTTAATTGTAAGTTTGGCGCAAACCTATTACAACAGTCACGATTTTACACGGATCTCAAGTGATAGTTAAAGTTGAAGTCACGTGCAAGCCGGTTGCACACTAAACAATTAATGCAGGGTTTGACTAGTAACGGGACTGGTTACTACTTCTGGATAGTTTTTCATTGCAATGTTGTATTGTCCTTGGTTGTTCGTCTCATTGTTAGCAGATGCATTATGCTTCTAACAGCAACTAATATCCATTTGCTTTTCTCCTGTAATTTTGGCAGATTATACCTGATAAATAACTAGCTTACAGTTTCACCATAATTATCTGTACTTTTATCTATAAATTATCTATCAATATCTTTAGTTTTTTGCAATTCCATGCTGAATTAGTTTTTATGACTATGGTAGTAATTGTAATATAATATAGTTTTGCAATTTATATAAGTAGAATTAAAATTAGAATACGGCATGCTAATTATTGTTATTATTGCCAATGCTATTAGCGAATTAATAATGCTTACAAATGAAAATTAAAAAATTTATTGGATCATCATTATGATAGAAACTGAAGCTGCCCTGTTAGCCCGGTGCTCGTGAACACAAAGCCCTAGTGCATGTAGCTTCGGCATTCATATAGCCGGAGTCGTTGAAACGGCGCAACAGGAAAAGCTAAATAGCGAACCGCAATCATTTTAGATGATTTCTGCCATTGAAAAGTAATGTTACTGCAAAAGGCTTGCGGCAGGTAATTATTGGTTTTTTTTCAAGTTTTGTTGTTATCTGCGGAAAATTAATTTAGATCAAATTTTAAAATTCTTTAATATGAAGATGTACTTAATGCTGGTGCCATTGTTGATTACTGCAAAAATAAGTGGAGTCAAAAATACCTAGTTTTAAAAGTTGTATTCCCCTTGCAGCAACGTAAAAACGCCAACTAACAAATAAAAGATGCTAGTGAAAATTCTAAACTAATGGAATTGACGTAAAAACGCTAACCTAATAATATTAGAAACCTTGACGCAATTCGGACAAGGTAATGTGAAATGGGAATTACCCAATATTTTGCCTTATACGTTGTATTTATAGGTTGGCATCGTGTTTTCCAGCTTAAAACAAAAAGTTTACGTCGCCTAGAATGGGTGCAATATACTGTATCAGATTGGGCCTGGCTAAAATCGGTCCACGAGTTTCAGTCTCTTCTCAGTCTACTGCAGAGATAACCGTAACAGATTTGCAAACATGCAGATGCGGAATCCGCAGTAATTTTCTTATCGCAGTGGCGAATTTTTGCGGGAGTTTAAATTTAC
Source organism: Tubiluchus corallicola (assembly GCA_030141605.1). NCBI lineage: Eukaryota > Metazoa > Priapulida > Priapulimorpha > Priapulimorphida > Tubiluchidae > Tubiluchus > Tubiluchus corallicola. Next base: position 50,810 of record JAQGDQ010000800.1, on the reverse strand, counting down.
AAGTTCTTCAAACACTGTATGCAATAAGACAAGCTGTAGGTCATATTAAATTTTAATACAAATTTTTTAAACTTCATTTTAGAAGAGTGTTTTGTAAGAACGGATTAATTAACATAATCAAAGTAATGACGTGAAGGTAATGGTGCTGGTATATGTACATGTGTTGTGTTTTGTATAATTTATATACTATTAAATCGTACGTGGTTGTGGGAGAGGCGATGAAAGAATGATGATTTGGAGCTCCAAGTAAAAATAATCACAAGTTTTTTTAGAATCCATTTTGACTTAAATTTGTCATGATGCATGGTTGTTCAGCATTTTGACAACATCAAGAATGGAATGCTTTAACTCTCTCATTGCTGTGTACAACTCCATAATTATACGCAATACAGGAATTTACATGCGTGATTTAGATTTAGATTTAAAATATTTTATTTCAAACTTCACAAAGTTCATATACACATCACAAATTAATACAAATAATACAATAAATCATGAAACACAACAATAACATAAATAACAATTAACGATATAACAAACTACGCCAATGACATCTAATTACAGAAGTAAAGTTTGCATCACTATTTAAAATGTTCTTGTATATAAAATTTTCACTGTTATTCAGCCTGACGTATAAACTGTATGCACATTTTCTGTGAATAACATCAAAATAAATAATATTAAGTCTAGTAGAAATATATCTAGCGCTCGTATCATATGAAAAGTTAAACAGTTTCCGTGTTGATACATTATATGCAACCTTGAGTTTGCTAAGATTGTAAGAATAAAAATGTCTCCAAATGGACATATAATAAAAAGTAGTGCAGTAAGCATTAAACAATTGTCTAGTCTATGACTAGAGTTTTTTTGTAATAACTGTGTTTGTGATTTTCATTTCAGCTTTACAGGTTGCACAGGAAGTGTATTAAACTTGCGTTTGTTAGACTTGCGTACGTTAGTCTACTGGAACTGTTGTTTGTCTGTTCTTCGGATATATTGTCCCTCAGCTGGGGTGTCTCAATGTGCCTCAGCTGCACATTAGTGACCATAAAAAAGAATTTTATTATTTGCCGTACTTTGGGCTTCAACGTGTTTTAAAATTGTCTTCTGCAAATTCATTCTTACAAAGGAAGCGTCCTTAGAAGCCAGTGATTAAATAATTATAATTAATGGACATGGAAATAGAGGAAGTTATCATCTACTATAAATGTACCGCGTGTTCTGAGTGTTTCATTAATGAAGACGTTTTCTTTGCTCATACCCGAACGTGGCACTGTAAGATCCTCATCAGTCATGGTGCGGAAGCTGACGACCACACCGCATCCCTCAACAACGATGGAGACTACGTATATCGTGACGCCGCCCGCTCTCAAGCCCTATCTGCTGATGCTCAGCTTACAACAGGCAATGCTGCGTTTGCCGAACAGGAAGCGGAATATGTTGATCCACAACCAAAGTTTCAGGATCAGGAGGAAGAAAATCCGCTGTCAATCGCCGTTGTTGACATAAGCGGCTCTGAAGAAATTTCTGATCAGAAGCCAATCGTTCCTTCCAGTGTTGCCGAAATTAACGAGGTCGTTCATTACGCACCAGATGGAAGCCCATATGCAGAAGCTGATGGTCAACAGTACCAAGTTATACCAGCGCACACTGTCTCTGATGAGGCGCTTCTTTACAGTGGTGGACAGGTAGGTTCATTCGACCAAGAGCTGCCATCAGTATCGGGAATTGCTCCCGTACCTAAGCAACTGAAGCAACCCCAGGTCTGGCCAAGGAACAAATCAGTAAATAGACAGAGATTTTTGCTGCCAAAAGAGCCAAAGGTTGTGCAGAAGCCCAAGTTGTTTAGTTACCGCATACATTCCAATCAGGAGGGGAAGAAGGTGGTTGAGGAAATCCTGGATAGGCCACAACGGCGATCGGTGTTTCTCTGCCGGTGGTGCAAAAAGCCGTTTCCGTCTACTGGCGCTCTGGAGATGCACGAGCGCGTTCACACGGGCGAGAAACCCTTTGAGTGTCACGTGTGCTCTAGACGTTTCACCCAGGCGGGTAATTTGAGGTCTCACATAAGAACACACACGGGCACCAAACCTTACGAGTGTTCCAAGTGTCATAGACGTTATGGTCAAAAGTACGATTTAAAAAAGCACCTACTAATATGTACGGGTGAAAACACGTAAGTTGTAATGGCCCGGAAGGCTTGCCAATGAAAGTGTGTTTCTCAAATGCGTGATTGAAAAGATCATATAACTTGTGAAAATAAAAATGTATTGAATGTGCTTTCACTAACATTGAACGTATCATTCCGGTGGAAATCTTCAAAAACCTTCAAGTAATTCGCGCAGAATAAAGACTTACGCCTTTGACAATCCTACAACTGTCATACCCATGAAAGCTTGAATATCAAACACTTGTGATAAAGAAGAACCACCAGGAAACTGCTGCAAAAAGAAAGCTTATGACAGTGTATAGTTACCAAGTTAACTTTCGCTAATTATTCAACTCATTTGCTTATTTTATCGGTGTCCTACATGGGCACATGATCTCAGAAACACGATTAAAAATGTCAGTGAAATATCTTTCCTGTCCTGTCGATAACATCATTATTATGGAAACTATGAACTGTGGGACTGAATAAGTGAAAGGAGATTTGCATAAGATGTACTTTTCATGAAAGTGCACTGCACTTGATAGTTCTCAGGAAATAAAACATAATCCTTAACTTCCTTAATGTGACACCATCACGCCTGTCAAAGGCTTGTTAGTGAATCATCAGTTTTATTCTTGGAAGTACACTACACTTGCTAATTTTCAGAAAATAAAACATAATCATTAACTTCCTTAACGTGACAGCATCACCGTAACGAGCATGGTCGAACAACTGGCATTGCTCATATCAGAAAATTTATTTCTTTCGGTGCAATTTAATTAAATGTGAGACTAAAGTGCCATAAGAGAATTAACTTGCATATTGGTGTTAGGGTCAAACGTCGGAAGAGAATAGCCTGTATGTATAAATAATGGCTTCTTCAAACGCTTTAACTTTACAAATGACCAATCATGTAACTGCCTTGTATATGTGCTAGTTTATGTACTAGCATCAAATCTTTCCAATAGAAAACTAATATGTAAAATAAGTTTGGTGACATGACATGAAATTTTTCAGTCGCAAACTAGAACGGAGCTCTCATTTTGCATTCCAGTTTAATATAACATATTCATATCGCATAAATGGGGTTTAATGTAAAACTTTAATGTGAATCTTTTAGTTTTCGAGGCAGTTCTCCAAAGTTTATGCACATAGCAGAAATAGTCCTACTTACTAATTCCTCAGTATTGTTTACATTGTTTAAAAACACTGATTCTTCATTTCATGAAAACAATGTTCACATTGTTTAAAAACACTGATTCTTCATTTCACGAAAACAATGTTCACATTGTTTAAAAACACTGATTCTTCATTTCACGAAAACAATGTTCACACTGTTTAAAAACACTGATTCTTCATTTTGCGAAAACAATGTTCACATTGTTTAAAAACACTGCTTCTTCTTTTCACAAAAACAATGTTTTGTTTTAAGTTTTCAGTTCCAGGTGTATTATAACACCATTGTATTTGCATTAAAACTTTATCAGTATTAACCCTTTCTTATATGTGAGTAATGGCACCTGGTTATACCTCATATAGTGGTTGTGTAAGGACTGAGGAATCTTTTTTCATTCGAGCAATATATTATGTAATATACCCATAATGATTTAATGAGTTATTTATTTCATAGTTATCATCCGTATTTTTGTGCATGTATGTATCGTGCAGTATAGCAGTGTGCCTGAAGTCAAATAAATACTTTCAACTAAATGTACTTTTGGCTACATTTAACTATTTTTAGCCATTTTTTTCTTTTACAACAAACTATCATGTATTTCATATCTCTTACAACTGGCTAAATGTGTATTGTTAAGTCTTCATGACAGTGCTGGAATTCATATGTAATTATGCACATCAAATGATTTAAAAAGTACTTTCTTCAAAAGCTAATGCTGTGTCTGTATTAGAGTCAGTGGCATGAGTGAATCTAAAAAATCACTTGAAATTTTGTTTATTATGGTAGTGCATGATATATATTAGAGGCTAGCTCTATTAATTTTTGTCATTTTTCACAAACCTAAAATTCACTGTCTCCACTATTTCCATTTCACAGTGATCCTCCCTTCTGTTTCCTCCTTTTTCAGGGTTTTGGTTGATTTTTGGTTTTTTTTTACATTATTATGTATTCTAAATCAGTTTCCCCTGAAATGTGAAATGCTTAGACAATTTAGAAAACAGAAACCACATTAGCTTTGTGTTTAATTTATGCTTTGATGGCTCATGTAAAACAATGGCTGTATAATTTTCTTACTCTTACAATGTACAGCAATACTTGCTGAGACAATAAACCTGTTAATTATAGATTTGTATGGTTATTTAACTAGAATCATTATTGATTTTTTATTTTGATTATAACCGTGCCCTCATTTATGGTATTGGCATATTATTAATTATGTTAAACAATTTTTAGTTATAAAAATAATGTAGTAACATGCATACTTGATATAGTAACAACAGGATAATGTTAATGTTGAACTGCATGGCATTTTGTTTTATACGTTGAACTGGCATTGGTATCTGGATACACTCATATCTCGGTTTGCCGGACCTCGCTTTTACGGATACGGACAAAATCTGGACCGTTAAAAAGTCCGACGTACTGCGGTCAAAGTCAGTTGTTTCCCGAGCTGACCACTAGTTGGCGGGCCGTCACTTTGTTTACATCATAAGGTCAGTGCAACCAAGCAGCGTGTAACGACACGTGTAGCTTGTATGGCAGAAGTGGCCCGTATTAGATGTTTTTGAGACAGTTAGGCGATTGATTCTACATTAGTGTGAGTCTAACACATGGGCCTACTGTATTAGCTTAGTATCGGTAAATTCGGACCGACGTCTCCCCGCTTTTGTTTGGCAAACGGAGATATGAGTCTACGGCATTTCTCTGCTGATTTTACCGTACTGCTGCAATTTTATTTGTAAAGTCAGCTGCCTCATAGTAAAAATTTTAATCGATTAAGATTAAAAAAATAGATTCATTATTTATGCCTACCACATACTCAAAAAAGCAAGCTTAATCGTTTTAATATTAACAAGTCGCAATTAGAGTAGGTTCAATAACTGTTTGATGTATCTAGAATATGTACTATATCATTTGTATTTTGTGCTAAAATAGATAGTGTTAACTTATTCGAAGTTGCTGGCCTAGTGAAATTCAATAGGTAGTTTAACATGTATAAATTAGGTATGTAAATTATGTATGTAATAGTATTTAGAACTGTGTGTGTAAGTATTGACATAGTTCATGAATTATACCAGTCTGAAATTTTGTATTATGAGTAGACTGGGGCAGCCTAAGTGGCCCCAAAACCCCTGGCCTGTTTCAGAGTTTTTTGCAATTTGTCATTCTCATCCCTGTGAGTCTGATTTTAATTTACTGTCCAAAATATACATTTTCTTGCCTATAAAAGTTAACAATTGTTCCTTATATTTGAATAATTAGCTTAGAAAGTTAATTAACGGCAACCGAACTCAGCTATTGCTTAGGTCAGAAACTAACCACAGTTTGTGCAATGGCAGACGTCTTCCCTTGCGCGTCAAGCACGTTTGCGTAAGTGCTACAGTACTGCTTAAACGCGTGATGTCACGAAAATGGTCTGTACGTCATATGACGTTAGAAACTAACACTGCAGTTAATGATCATGGTTATCACGGTACTGTCTTCTATTTGTCGGTCACACGCATGTGATAAAAAGGCGCCGTTGCCAATTTTAGTAGATTCTCTGAGCTGCGCGTTGACAAAATTTGAGTATCCGAGGTAATTATTATTTAATCTAAGCTTTGATTTAAAAAAGCCATAGTAGTTTTCAATATTTTAGAGCATTCTTTATTCTGAACTAGTGTTTTCACAATCGTCCGGTTTTCCTTTAAAAGAAACTCGAGTGTCTCACAATGTAGAGCTTATAATAGCTGTGAGAGAGAGGAAGCGGGAGGGAGGTAGGGAGAGAGGGAGAGAGACCAGGTGACGACAGAGCCAGCTGTATGTATGTGTTATTTGGTTCTGCATTAATCTCTGTTCTGTTAGCTAACTGTTTCATCATTTTCTGTCGTTTGAAATCTGAGATTCACAAAAAGACAGCGGCCAGTAATTACCAGAAAGTGGCTGAGAATTGTCTTGTGATTGCACGTTATTTGATGTTTGCTTGCTGTAATTTGACTTCCTAATGTGTTTGGTGCGGTCTGGCGTTCTTCCTTTTACAAGTCCGTGAATCCATTTGTAGAAAGATTCATTGTTGTTTTCGATAGTATTTTGTACGTGTGCAACACACAAGTAAGGGGAGGTGGGGAGAGAGAAAGAGGGAGAGAGAGAGAGAGAAAGAGAGAGAAAGAGAGAGAGAGAGAGAGACAGAAAGAGAGGGAGAGAGAGAGAGAGAGGGGGGAGAGAGAGAGCGAGGGGAGGGAGAGGCAGGGAGGTGTGTAGACAGAGAGAGTGAGAGTAATAGTCACCAGAGATCAGTTAGAGATTGGTGTCTGGTATTATTTATAATAAATCTGATATGTGCACACCCCCTACGAAATTAAAAAACAAAGATCAGAAGTGTAGAACTCTTAATTACCACGTGCTCATTTTTTTCAGATGAAGTAGATAATGCAACATGAGAGAGACATGCCTCTCTCCCGCCAAGTGGAGCCAGTTGTTACTCCTCTGGACCATTATTTCTGCACTATCCAGGCTTTCCTATTGTAGTGAGTTCATTGCAGCAACGTTTACCAGTGACGTTGTACTAAATCATGCAGTTGTCGATAGCAGGACAGGGAATATTTACATAGGTGGCGTTAACAGGCTCATTCAACTAGATTTAAATCTGTCGAGGAGCGCCGTTGTTACTACCGGTCCGGTTGACGATAATCCGGACTGCCCGCCACCTCCTAGAACTTGCGAAGGTCAACAGCACCGCATGCCAACTGACAACTACAATAAAATATTGCTTCTAGATGAATTGAGCAATAGGTTAATTTTTTGTGGAAGTGCCCTGCAGGGGGCGTGCGAAATACGTAATGTCTCGAACATCAGAAGTGTTATCCACCATGGTGGGGAGGCTGTTGCTGCTAACAATGCAACGGCTTCGACCGTGGCATTTCTCGCGCCAGGTCCGCCCGGTATCTTTCGCGAACGCGTCATGGTCGTCGGGACCACTGTTGCTACACGTGAAGCAGACGGGAAGGTGGAAACTAACGGTCAATATCGCCATTTAATTCCGGCCGTAAGCTCACGGTTTCTCGATGGTGGTGATGTATTTGCCACGCACGACGACATAACGACGTCGAAAACTTTTGTAGAAATGTCAGACGATTCGTTGATACAGTATCCAATCACATATGTTCACGGATTTACCGCAAATAGTTTTAGTTACCTGCTAGCCATCACACCTGATGCTAAACCGGGACCCACCTCAGTTGACAGTCACAGGGGGTCGAAAATTTACCGGGTGTGTGAGAGCGATCCGGGGTATAAATCGTTCAGTGAGGCGTCATTGAGGTGCGGCGAGTACAACATTCTACGGGCCGCAAGCGTGGTAAAGATTCGAGGACACCTAGTGATAGATTTGGGAGTTGCAAATGACAGTTATGTGATATTTGCTGTGTTTTCGTGGAATCACACGCCGTCTTCTGCCCTGTGCGTGTACAGTCTCGCAGGTATAGAACAAGTGTTCAGAAACAATGTGGAGCAGTGCCTGATGGGGAGTGCCGACAGCCAGCCCATTGCTTGGATAAATGCTCACGTTTCTCAATATTGTGAGGTGAGGAAAAGTACTTTCGTTAGTCGGTTAGTTTCCATGCGTCAGGGAAAATCCTTGAAAATACATGCTATCTTGGAAAGTCATGGAAAAGTCAGGGAAAAAGATAATTTGGTAAAAAGTCAGGGAAAATGATGAAAATGGGGCAAAAAGTCGGGGAAATTGGAAAGGGTTGCAAAAATAATCACCGTGAACTGATAGTTTTCCAAACATATTTTTCACTTGATAACGATTGGATTAGGTTATGTGATTAGTGTAATTTCGTTAGCACTACTGCAACTGTGCCGACACATTGTATATCAGCATATGTATGAATGTCCATACACAAAAATGGTTGAATGTTTATACTGGTACTACAATTTCTGCTGATCTTGGTCATGGAAAATCAATATTTGGTCAGGGAAAAGTCAGGGAAATTTATTTTGAAATTCTGTGGGAACCCTGCCATATGTCTGGAAAATTTCAACATTGCTTTCTCTAGTTTAGAATTGCAGTGTACATTTTTGTGCTTGCTTTAGTGACTTCTCTTTAGTGTTCTTCAGCTACATTCCTTCAAAAAGGGAAATCCCTTTCATTTCTCTCTCCCCCTCAGACGGAGCCACCTTCTAAGTCGCCTACTCCCCTTTTGAATTGAAGTAAACTTATTGTGAATTCTTTAAACAAGCTAAAACAGATATCTTTTGTTTGTTATGTAAAATGGGGTCCTGGGTTGCAGCCTATGCTAGTCTATAAAGTAATCCTACCCTGTGTCTAGTATAAAACAACTTCAATTGTATATTGCAAAATATAAGCTGTAATAGGAAGTGACATCGAACTGGCGTTTTTTTTTCAAATTGATGTATTGTATAGACTGTGATTTGGCTATGTGTTATTCAATATTACATGGAAACAGTACGTTAGACAAAGATGTATTTTTTATCAAAGCACCTTTATCTAGTTAATTATTTAAGTACGAGTCACCGCTTAAAGTTGCACTCACTCACTGCAGACTTGATTCTTTTAAAAACTTTTTCTCACACAGAATAATTAAAATCCGGAATTAAGTCCTTGTGTCTGTTGGTGGTGCCCCCTAGATCTGTGCTCATGGTAGCAAACTTTTAAAAAACTGTTTAAATAATCTAAATCTCACTAATCATTCGTCTTTTAATAAACACCTGTAAATGGTTTTGGCTCTTTGTGCTTTTATCAGTAATTTATCATTTAGTCGTTTTTATCTGTAATTTTATTCTGTGCTGTTTTCACATTTTATAATTTCTTGTAAATATTTTTTAAATATATAATAAATAAACAAATCATACAGATATGTTTTATAACTCTTTATAAATATTGCCATTAACTATAATTTTTATTGTTTGTTTTTTATTGCATTTTTTTTATTTTCTTTTTCGATAAACCAAAATAAAGTTTTAGTCAATTTATGGTGTATAAATTTTTAACTATATGATGCTGAGTAGTAGCTATGCATGTATGGCATACGTTTCTAGCAGATGTTGCATCTTTCAGGAAAATAGTCAGCTCTCCGTGGAAAGTCAGCTGTGTGATCCGCTGTCTCCATACCTGAACGGTTCTCTGGCAGTTTCGACAATGCCTGTCATCAGTTATACAGATACCTTGTTGACATCGGTTGCCGTGACAACCGTCGAAGGCAACACTGTGGTGTTCATTGGTACCGAAGACGGCCTTGTCAAGAAGGTATGTTTAGGCCACTAAAAAACAGACAATTTTGGTAACAGTAATGCTGTATAAAACTTATAAATTTAAACTCCATTGATGACAGTTGGAGAAGCCATTTTAACAGTAAGTGATTTGAAAGAAGTTTAGATAACATTGCGTAAAGTTTGAAAAAATAAACAGAGCATTCGTAACACATATTTTACTAACTAAGTAAAACTACAAATTATTTTATATTATCAATAAGATGAATAATGTGTGTTTTGGTAAATCAGTGCGCCACAATGTTATCTAAATTTTTAAATCTAAAACTTCACGCAATGTTATGTAAATTTTTTAAATGACTTAATGTTAAAATGGCTGCACCTAATGGTCGTTGTGGGTGTTTAAATTTACATGGTTTATACAGCATTACTGCTAATGTAAGCTGTGTGAGCAATAAGACAATATGTAGGTGATATAAAGTTTCAAGACAAACTATTTTAGCCTTATTTATAAAGAGCTTTTTCTTGTGCTTTAAGCTCTAGAAGGGTGGAAATGCAATTCTCCAAGTTGTTCCTTAAAATGAACTAAGTGTACATATAACTTAGCTGAGCTTTCAGCAAAAAATAGTTCCGGTCGCATATACATCCGCTTAGGTAAGGTAGACCCACGACGTCTTATTGCTCCTATTGTAAACTGACTGTTGTTTTTTAAATGCTGTATTTGTCTTCTGACTGTGGAGAAAAGCATCTGATTAGAATAGATTAGATTGAATAGCATTCTTACTACTAGAATGTACTATACTTCCACAAAATTCCCCTGTTAATTCTTACAAGTCTGAGGTCGCCAAAAGGAGATAACTTGATTGGGGGCGTGTCCACGCAGCGTGGCGTGCGTATGCTGAACTTTATTGAAGTTTGTTCTTAATAATAGAAAGTAACTTCCAGTTTTGGACGTTACTGCATTCTGTCATTTTGTAACATCTGTCATTCCTTGGAAAATTTTCTTTAATGTCCTTTCATGGCACGTTTGATAAGATCTTAATTAGTAGGGGCGCAGCATATGGTTAATTTCATTTTATTATAATGGATCCGCCCTAAGCCAATAGAAATAGGATGTGCACTTAGTAAGGGAAGTGATTACATTGAGCTCTTGGGAACGACGTATCTGTTATTAACCTCGCTATAACAGGAAGTTGTCTGATTGTGTGAGCCAGCCTTTACATGAATTGTTCAGCCAATCACTTGCGTTTATGCAGTAAAATGTGGTTAGGCCTTTAAACTATAGATATTCTTAAAGGTTCCATATATTTAACACAGTTGTGACACTTATGTATATAAACATTTTGATGTTTGTCTGTCTGTTTGTCCGGCTGCTTGTCTGCTTTCCTTTCTCTTGTCTCGCAGTTTGTCGCTTTTTTTTCTTGGCATCGTTAAGCTCACGAAAAATGCAAATTAATGTGGCACATTAAGGTTAGCATTTACTGAAACGCATATCACATTAAAGGTGCTATCATCCTGCTAAATCACCCCTTCTTCGCATTATCAGGCTTGCTTATCCTGTCTGGCAAATTTCCTGTACTAGACTTGATTTGGTAAAGTCGCGCAGAGTCGACTATTCCTGTTTTTTTGCCCACATAAGTGCAAAAGACGTTTTCCTGGGGTGCTGGGCGGGTTGTTTTGAGTAAAAACTTTTATTAGTAAAGAAATTCTGATCAACTGAATCTGTTTTACAAATCCAGAGCCATTCTTTTGATTATAAAACAGTTATTCGCAACACGTTGTGAACATTGCATTACATTGGGCATACACAAGCGTAATTGATTTATTGATATCCATCTGATGACTGCTCACCCCTCCAGTATCAATTGGTATCGTCCGAAGAAGACGTAAGTGTAATTTAGTGAATTTATGTTTCCCCGCGGCGACTAATTGCTAATGGTCTGATTCAAAATGTCCAATTTCACGGCCATAAAATGGAAAACGTTGCTATTTGCGCTGTCATGTCAGAGCCTGCAATGTTATTTGTTAGTAAATGAGTGCAGTAGATAGAATGCGTTGCATGTGTGCCTCGCACGGAAAGCATGTGTGAGTGTTGCTTGTTTTTGACTGCAGTAGTTGGGATGCGTTTCTGTTATATCACCCATGGAGAGCTTACGTGGTTGTTGTTTGCTTTTGATTGTGGCAGAACTTTGTGATGGAGTGTTGTTAGTAACTGCTGCAGTAGTTGTGATGTACTTCATGTATGCCACGTTGCAAAAGCTTACTTTCATGTTGTTCATTTTTGCATGTAGTAGTTAGGATGTGCTTCTGTTACACCACGTACAAAATGCTGTTGGCAACTGATTGCAGTAGTTGGGATGTACTTTATGTATGCTACGTTGCAAAAGCTTACTTTCATGTAGTTCATTTTTGCATGTAGTAGTTAGGCTGCGCTTCTGTTACACCACGTACGAAATGCTGTTAGCAACTGATTGCAGTAGTTGGGATGTACTTCATGTACGCCACGTTACAAAAGCTTACTTTCATGTTGTTCATTTTTGCATGTAGTAGTTAGGATGTGTTTCTGTTACACCACGTACGAAATGCTGTTAGCAACTGATTGCAGTAGTTGGGATGTACTTCATGTATGCCACGTTGCAAAAGCTTACTTTCATATTGTCAATTTTTGCATGTAGTAGTAGTTGATATGTGCTTCTGTTACACCACGTACGAAATGCTGTTAGCAACTGCTTGCAGTAGTTGGGATATATTTTGTCGATGCCATGTACAGAGAGTTTTGTTTACTTACTGTTCTTTACTTGCTGTTAAGCTTAGTTAGGTGTTGTTTATTTATTTACTGTAGTAGTTGGGATGTATTTCTGTTATACAACAAACGAAATGTTGTTAGTAACTGTCCTCTTATCATAACTTCACTGGCCAATGCTTTCCTGACTTTCCTATTTATCCAATTTTAAGTAATACTAGAAGTAACACTTCTGCTAATAGCAAAGGTGGGTTCATATGAGCGAGCGTGTCAGCTGTCATGTAACGCCTAGTTGTTTTTGACATTCAGGTTTTTGCACAACGAGATTGTAAAGATTTGTCAAAATAAAGATTCATCGCAGGTAACGATTTGCATTTTGTAACGCCATTAAAAAATTCCTTTTAGGGTAATCAGAAGTGCAGCTGTGTTGAGATGCATGTGTGGAGTCCTGTATAAGCATTCCAGTTGTTTAGTTGCTTGTTTGTCTGTTTGTTCATCCGTTTATTTGCTCATTCAAGTCATCATTCTACACCCAATCCAAAGTTGTTTTCATAAAACTTCGGATAGAGAAATATCATTTTTGTTAAATAGTTCAAAATTACTTGCTAAGCTCTACGTCTCAGCAGCAATACATTTGGACGCACTTATTAGACCACCTTTTGGGCTTAGAAAGACAATTACTCTTGCAAGGCATTTTGTCCGTAGGCCTTAAATGTAAAGCAAGCAATTCCAAGAGCACTGGTGCAGTAACCTACACCAGTTTGCCTCCAAAGCAACACTAGTTTACTGCCAACACTAAGACCACAGATTAATTGAAATGTTAAAACTGCATAAAACTCGCTGAATTTTAATTGAATTGGAATTGGAACATCATCGTTTGTACGTCTTTCTGCCTCTTTGGCTTCAAAATGTTATTATTCTGATGCCCATTTCATGCAGATATTAAAGTAACGAAAAGTTTGAAAGAAATTTATTTAATATGTTGAGAACTTGCATATCATAAAATGAAGCTGTCATTTTCGTATGAAAATTTTACAGGATATGTACAGGATAACTTGCTTCTTTAAACTTCACATCAGTTTTATGCTACAAGCAGGGCCTATTTCAAGGGGGGGGAGTGGGGATACTTCCCCGAGGCCTCACCCTCCAGGGGGGCCTCGCGCCAAGGTAACATTTTTTTTTGCTTTATGCGAACATACTGCCTCCTCTCTCCCTCTCTCTCTTGCCGCACGCGTGCCGTTTGGCAGTGTTGACAAGTACTAAGGACTGATCTTGAGAATAAAGCAGTTTTTCTTTCAATTGTTCTTTCCTTTAACAACTGTATAACTCCATATTTTCTCTTCGAAAATGCTTCTCCGGCGTTCTAGCAGTTCAAAAATTTTCTGGGCCAACCATGATAGCGCTACCTACCCCCCCATGGGGCCTCACACGCCCCACTTCCCTTGGCCTCGCCTAGGCTGAAATAGGCCCTGGCTACAAGCTATATGATCGCGTGGCCTAGGACATCCATTCTAGGGCCTTATGACTGCTGATGTGGTTTGCATATGTACGTTTGATTTTTGGTAAACAGGTGGCAGTGGATTCGCTGAATGAAGCCGTGGAATTTGGTGAGGTACAGGTTGATCCAGGAAGTCCCGTTCATGCCGATATGACCTTTGACCTTGACAAGAAGCATTTGTATGTTATGACACAGCGCAAGGTATAGTATAAACTTCACTAGTTGTTCTACGGTAAAGAAGCAACTACATGCACATTAAAATGGTAAAAGAAGCCTTGTGACGTGGCAACCAACTTGTATGACCTTTGACCTTATAACCAAAACTGATGTGATTTTGACTTTTCGACCAAACTGATGTGACCTTTGATCTTGAAAACAGCATCTCGAAATTTCGACCGGACAGAAGATACCAACTTCACTACTTTTGCCAGTACACAAATAGTAAAATTTAAAAAGCAAGTTTTTTGTTGTGATAACTTAACTGGTACATTCTTTGACCTTACAGTCAAATTGGGATAATGTTTGACCTTGATATAGATAGGCCCACTACAGTCCTACAGTTTTACATTTGTAATTGTAAAAAAAGGAAAAAGAAAATTATTTTTCATTTCGTCTCTAACGAAACTGGCATTTTTTACACTTCTGTTCGTAAGATGGCTCTGAATGTACGGTCGTTTATCTAATGTACTATTAGTGATGATGATAAATTTTTTATTACGCCTCTATTTGCAGGCTCAGTACATCAGTATTAAAAATGAAACCATGTACAGATATTAGTGACACACATAAATACATAAATACAATCACATAAAAATAAAAGCAACTGTACAAATTATATACAAATAAACAAATGCATACATATAAACAAATATGTTAGAATGTACGAAATGTATACAAAATGTTTAGGTATTTTAGAGTTTTACCAAGTTGTTGTAATGAATCACATTCGAATTATAATTCAGTTTTACATCACTATTGTTGTTCATTAAATTTCTATAACTCTAGTAGATAAGTAAACTAATGATAATTTGTAAATATACGTAAACAAAAATATCCTAGCAGTCTAATAGTCGTTCTGTAAATAAAGCTATACTAGCGATTAGTTAACGTTTTCACAATGTAGTCATCTTTCCACTAGCCATCAAGTCCAAAACTGCAGTAATTATACTTTTGTTCTGCTGCAAAAATATGACATCTGTTGTTTGACAGCTGATTCTAGCATAAAATGCCTCCTCTTCCTTTGGCTGACCAATGGGCAACAAAATAATAAATGATCTGGTGTCTGAGGTGACCGTGCACAGTCACAGTTCCCTATTTGAAAGTTTATTTAAATTTCTGATTGGATAACTTGCTTTTCACTTCATTTAATTTGATTTTTATCATTTTTTATTTAATATTATTATTATTATTTTGCATGTTTTTCTCATTTTGAGTTATACATGGACGATATGACAGCTTGAATTTTGATCATTTTTATATTCATTTGTACCACATTATTTGGCTTTTACTTACCATTGCTTTTTCTTCATCATTTTCCTGTACGTTTAGATATCTTTGATTGCATTTTCATCCTTCAGTTATTTAAAATTGATTAGTGAATTTTAAACAGATCATGTTGCTAAGTAAAATAGTAATAATGTAATTTCACTACTATTCATGAGTGAAATAGCTACAGTGTCATCCCAATAATCACATACATCCATTGAAGGATGGCTTGACTAGTTGACCTTCTTGGTCTTTCGCCATCCTATTTGCATTGTGATAATTAAATACATTTACTTGCCTCAGTTATATCATGAATATGGAAATAAATGCACGTTTTGAATTGAATTGAATCGAATCACATAGCTCATTGTCTGCCAATCGGATGCGACACAGAAATTGATTAAGGTTTCCTTCCTTAGTGTGAAAGCATATTGCCACACCCTCCAACAGCCTGCTATATGTTAGTAATATTAGTAAGTTAGGTTATACTGAGCTGTACTAACCAACAAATGTTTACTTACAGTTAACTAAAATACGGACAAACGTCTGTGATGAGGCCAGTTCTTGTGAGCAATGTTTGGACTCTCATAACCCCTATTGTGGATGGTGCCCGTCTACAAACAGGTACCAAGTTTTTTTGATTTCAGTTTCACACATAGGTTCGTTTCTATGTACACGATATAAATGAAAGAAGAAATAATAATTGAACATCGTCATATATTTGAATGTTCTCAAAAAATGTTAAAATGATTTAGTAATAAAAGTGTGATAAGCGCCTCGTGTCATTAGTAAAATTACCTCGAAGATGTAAATGTTTCACGCTTGGGTACTCCCAATTCCACCAATGACGTCATTCGTCAACTGGAGGAAAACATCGTACTGTCAGTTTCTGTCAAAAGTTTTTACAAAAAAAGGAGAACTGCAGTTAAAGCAGGCCGTGCTTTCGGAAAATTACGATGTGCTTATGAGAAAGTTATGAAGTCCACCACTTACGTCATAATTTTCAACTGAATGGTGGCTACCGTCGTGCCTGAAAATTTCTATAGTGATGGAGGGAGGGAGAGAGGGAGGGAGGGGGGGGAGGGGGAGGGGGAGAGAGAGAGAGAGAGAGAGAGAGAGAGAGAGAGAGAGAGAGAGAGAGAGAGAGAGAGAGAGAGAGAGAGAGAGAGAGCAAGCGAGAGAGAGGAGGAGGGAGGTAGACAATGAGAGAGAGAAAGGGAGATTATTATTATAACATGTCAGATAAATTTGAATATTGTTTCTTTCAGATGTAGCAGCCATCTTGAATGCTCGTCTACTTGGATTCATTACAGAGGGGGGAAAGTGTAGCAAGATTACGCAGGTAGTGCCCAGTCAGCTTCAGGTCACTACAGTAAAAGTGGTAAGATCACGTCTTGTTTAATCCGAAATGTTTTTACATAGTAATAGTAACTTATAATAAATTTTACGCTGTATGATCAATAACCAATGATCGGATATTGTCTATTAAACCAACCTTTAAGCATGCAGACATTCGTGTGCTCCAGACAAGCTTGGACACTTTCTGTGGTGCCTTTGTTGGCTAAGCACTATTTCGAACTCGTGCTTAATATCTAACCACTCTCTAAATTTCACATTTAATTGACAAAAAGTCTAGCTGACGACATTTTTATTGTTGTCCAATAGTAATAAAAATAACTCTGTCATCTGCAGTCAGTAATTTGGCAAAAAAGTGTAAAATTTGTGAAGCATGTGGTTGGGCCACCCATTTTACAGATGATACCTGTAGTTGTTTACTTGTTGTTTGTTTGTTTAAAGTTGATTTAAGAAGAACACTGTGTATAGTACAAGTGCACGCAAACGGTAAACAAAACAAAACGAACTTAAAGTACAAGAAAACTCTTTACTCATACAAAGGTAAAAATTTGTCTTGAAATTTTGCATCACCTACATACCGTCTTATTGCATACAGGGCTTGCATTGCAGTAACGGTGTGTAAAACTTATAAATTTAAACTCGCACAGTGACCTCTAGGTGCAGCAATTTTGATGGCAGGTTGACTTGAAACAAGTTTAGATATAATTGCGTAAAGTTTGGAAAAATTATCCCAGCTTTTTACAAAATCTTCACCAACTAAGCAAAAGTATAAATTACTCTATAATTGTCAGTAAGAATAAAAATATGTTTTTTGGTGAGTCAGTGGTGCATACTGGGAAGGTGAGTTGCTCGGTAACATTTTACCAATTAGTGCAAACATTTGTGAGCAAGATGATGACACTACTGAACATATGCTTAGATGTTACAGATATGGAGAATGGAAAAAAATTTTGAACTCAGATGTATTAATGAACAGTAAAAGGGAAGGATTGCTAGAAATTAGAAATCTAGTGAACGAATGTATGGAATACAGGATAAAGACAAATAAAGATACTAAACTTAGAAAAGACAACTAAAAGATCAGCGTTATAGAAGAATAGACTTTGCACCCTATAAAGGTGCCCGCCTCTGATAGGTGGAGAGAGTCGAGTATTGCAATCGCAATCGCAAAACATTTTAAATGACTCAAAATTTTCTTTTCTAGTTACATAAGTCTTTCAAGTAAGTAAGCATAATGCTAAGTAACATAACTTTTTATGGAAAGTTTTTTGGGACGTACTTTGAAATTGCCTTTTCTTCCCCTTTAGTTTGGAAGGACTTTAATTTGTCATACAATTCGTGGGACATTCATGAGTGTCATGTATTTAGTGTTGTCTTGAAGTTCAAGAGCAAACTGCGGCTATTCCCTGAAGGAGACAAATAATAATAATAATAAATGTAGTTAACAACTTACTGTTCCAAACCAAAACAGAGTTGTTACAGAAATGTTATTCTCGATAATTGCACTTTATTTTCGTCGAATGTTTTCAAATCTGTGAGACGAAATTTTCCATTATTTTTAATAGGATATTTCTTATCTTTCTTATGTTTCTTATGTCTCTTAAAACATATTTCTTATGTTTTAGTATTATTTATTTAGTTCTATGAGTTTCTTTTCTCGTAGATGTTAAAAAATTCTCAGAAATCCTAGCTAAAATAGTTCAAATAAAGTAAAAATTTCGTGTTATCATGCATGTTAAAGTCTGCTTTTTATGGCAATATGGCATATCATTACTACTGACCAGTTAAGTTTTCAAGGTACTTAAATTGATCAGTTGATCAGTACTGAACTGTGAAGCGTTAAGTTCTCCAGGCACAATCAACCAAAATATAAAAGTGTGATTTGAACAAAACCGAGTTTATAAATTATGCAATACAGTCAACAAAATAATTACAAAATAAAATATAATAAAGCATTTATAGCTGTACTTTAAGTACTGCAAATTCTAAGGTGCCAAGGTGTTATTAATTCTAGTTGCAGTTCTAGAACTGAGCTATGAAGTGAAGTCCAGGATTCTAATTCTATTTCAGCTGTTGTGTAATAGAAATTTTGATTGGCTACCTGCGTAGTGCTTTCAAAAGGCCATTGGGCATCAAAAACACAATCCTAAGCATTTCACAAATGTGATTTAATCTCCTTCAAAATACTCCTCTTGGAAATTAATACACTTCTCCCAGCTGTTCTGCCACTGCTGGTAACACCGCTGAAACGCCTTCTCTGGAATGTTATTTAGCTGCGCCGTCGCTTTTCTCATAATTTGTTCTCGTGACTCAAATCGCGTTTCTTTCATCGTGCTTTTCAACTTACGGAAGAGCTAGAAGTCACACGGTGCCAAGTCAAGAGAGTAAAGAACCTGTTGAATGATTGGTGTGCTCTTCTTAACCAGGAAAGCTTGTACAGTCAACCCTCTTTAAACCGGACTAATTGGGGAGGTGGGTGTTCCGGTTTAGCCGATTGTCCGATTTATCCGATATGCGTATATATGGTCTATATTATACAGGAATAATCACCTTAATAAGGCCTATATACATTGCACTATATACTATACTGTATATTACTTTAAAATAGTTAACCTGTGAGGATAAAGAAATTATTCTATGATGTCTGTCTTATCCGATATCCGGGCTAACGGGGTCCGATTTAACGAGAATAGTCGACTGTATTATGTGGTTGACATGAGCGGGTGCATTTTCGTGATGAATTTGCAAATTTTTTGTCGCTCACATGTCTGACTTCTTTGGATGCACAGCATCGTGAAGGCAATGTAGAACCTCCAGTTAGCATTCCTTATTGTTTGGCCTAGTGGTGAATATTCATGATACACAATACCACGGGAGTCAAAGAGACAGGTCAGCAATATCTCTCTTCGATGCGTTCTGTCATTTTTCTTAATAATGAAAATCTGTCGAGCATGCTATACTACTCACCTGAACTTGAGGCATAAAAGACAAAAAAAGACGCCGCAAACAGGAAATTTTCACACATGCGCAGAAAGGATGACGACGACGCTCCCTAAAAACATGCTCCCTTTGCCCCGCATGGCTTTACTTTACGCGGAGAAAAAAAAGAGATGGACACTTTTTGAGCAGCCCCCGTATTTTGATAAGTTTGTATCAGAACAAATAAAAGCAAACGAGCAAAAGCTCATGTCTTTCCTCATGTAACATCGAGCACGTTTGCATAGGTGTTACAATACTGCTTAAATGCATGATGTTACGAAAAATGGGCTTTACATCATATGACGTCAGAAACTAACACAGCAGTTCATGATCATGGCTTTGTCTGATACACTCATGTGACAAAACGGCCCGCTGCCAATGTTAGCAGATTCACTAAGCCACGCGTAGCTTTGAAAGTTTAACAAAATTTGAGTGTCCGAGGTAATTATTATTTAATCTAAGCTTTGATGTAAAATAAGCTATTGTAGTTTTCAATATTTTAGAGCATTATTTATTCAGAACTCGTGTTTACGGGTTTACTCGTCCGGTTTTCCTTTAACTTTGTGACAATTTTGGATTATATAGGAGCCCATGCTTATATTTAGTTGTTTTTCTTAGTCTTATTGTAATCTTAGTTGACAGTTGTGTCTTAGATCTTTAGTTTTATCTAATACATCTCGTAGGTCTCAGTGATCGTGTTTAGACGGTGCATTAAACTTAATTTTTGCATGCTGCATGGCTTTGCTTCTTGATAATTTTTATATGTGAACTGACTGGCTTGCTCTATCCATGACAAAAAGGGCTTATTTTTGACATTTACTTTATAAAAATTTTTTTGTTACTGATGGTAGTTATATAGGCCATTAACTGATTATGACAATAGGTATGTCTTGCCTTTGTTACATTCAATTAACGTATTATTATTACTAGTCGATTAGTGAACCATTTAGCTAATAACCAACTTTGTGTTTTAATAATCTGTAAGCGTACATGTGTGTGATATAATGACCATTGCAATAATTAATATTTAATTTGCAAGTTTTTTTGTCTTAACAAACCTGCAAAGCACATTTAATTTTATCTTAATAATTATAGTAAATGACAGTAGTTTCTGTGTTTGTGATATGCGCCTATTTATTCCGTCTTTTTAATCAGCACTGTCAGTTTTTATGTTGGTTTGTGTGCTTATAAACTTGCGCATTGTTTACTGTTACATTGTTTTCCAATAATGGCCTATTAAATTGTAAGTCCATATATTGAAGATAAGTGTTACAGGTAATCAAGAGTATTTGTAATGATGTCTTATATAGGTTTTACACGTTTGTGTTTTACACTAAATTTCAAATGTATTTTGGTAACTCAAATGTAGACCTACGTCAAGTCAAATGTAGATTTAGGTAATTCAAATGTGTCTTGCTAACTCAAATGTAGACTTAGGCAATTCAAATGTTTTAACAATGGTTTTCAAGAAATCTTAAGCGTTTTTGGTAAGTCAAATGTCCTATGTCTACATTTGACTTACCTAAGTCACATTTGAGTTACAAAAACACATTCGAAATTTTTGTGTCTACATTTGACTTACCTAAGTCACATTTGAAGTTTCCTATGTCTACATTTGACTTACCTAAGTCACATTTGAGTTACCAAAACACATTCGAAATTCCTATGTCTGCATTCGACTTACCTAAGTCACATTTGAACTTTCCTGTGTCTACATTTGAACTTTCATATGTCTACATTCGACTTACCTAAGTCACATTTGAACTTTCCTGAGTCTACATTTGACATATAAAACCTATATTAAACTCAAGCACTGTGCTTCGTGGCCTAAAAATCTTTTGTTGACAATGGGTCCTTGTAATATTGACTAATTCTGCATTTAATACAAGTATGATTAAGGCGTCTTAATTACTTTTTGAAAGAAGTTATGAAACATTTGCTTCAAATAAAACACACGTTTGTACGAATTTTTAATAAAAACAGTAGTTGTTGTTTTTTCACTTTGATGACAATTAAGTTCTGTGCCTTAATTCCAACGCTGTTGTTTGGGCTTTCAAAACCAAATTCGAAGCTCGATTAAATTTTGCTCTTTCTTTGCTCTTTATTTGCCAAAACATGTCATTCCATCTAAACATAAGAAATTAGTGCAAAAAATCAACAAAAAATAACAATAGCCAAAAGTCAATTTTACATAATTAAGAGTTATACACTGCACTGTCGTACTAATTAATACCTAGCTGTTAATTTAAACTAAATTTAAGTTTATTAAAGTAATTAGAGGATATACATACGTTATTAGCCCCAAATCATGAGCAATTGTAAACAGATAACGACAATATCTTATCAACTTATCATGACACGTCTTCACTTCACAGTAGGCCTCTGACTAAGATCATGTTGATCACGTAATCAGGCCAAAAAACCGCCACAAGGTGGCCAAAGCCAAGAACAAGCCATTCTCACTAAACATAGTGTGGATGCGCCCAGTCCAGGCAAAGAAATGGCAAAAATCAGTATTGAACTGCGCGATAGACCTATAATTTATTAAAATAACAGATCGCAAAAAAGTGCTTAAGAACGTGCTAAAGGTTATTACTATTTAGACAAAATGAAAAATTAGATTTAAGAAGACTGAAACAAATTATTACTTTATGATTCTAGACATTTGAAGCAATTCTAACCAATTTAAACTATTAACTAATTACTAAAGTAGATGGTGACTTACATTTACTGGTGACAACTTTGGCTTGGAAATACAACTAGTGACTGTAAAATTGTAACAAAATAGACAAAGCAATGCAAGTATCACCAAACGGCATGATCAGCATAGCGGCAACAGAAAATCTAACTACGTGTAAAAACAAGTGTGATTGATAGGTGGCGTATACTACTAAAGCTTAGGTCACATGACTAAGGCTGGCTTCGTTTTAAACACTCAGGAAATGCATGTTTGTAAAAATATGGAAAAAAACAAATAACTAGGGAATGCTAGATTAAATTACTTGGCACCAACACATAGATAAAAGCAAATTCCGGAAGACCCCATGAATAAAGGCGCGAAACACACTTCAAAAATTCTGCACAAAAACACAAACAGATTCAGTTTTTAAATTACCTCTACCAAAGGGAGGTCATGTTTTTAAGTTACCTCTACCAAAGAGGTCATGTTTTTAAGTTATCTCTACCAAGGAGGTCATGTTTTTAAGTTACCTCTGCCAAGGAAGTCATGTTTTTAAGTTACCTCTACCAAGGAGGTCATGTTTTTAAGTTACCTCTGCCAAGGAAGTCATGTTTTTAAGTTACCTCTACCAAGGAGGTCATGTTTTTAAGTTACCTCTACCAAGGAGGTCATGTTTTTAAGTTACCTCTACCAAGGAGGTCATGTTTTTAAGTTACCTCTACCAAGGAGGTCTGTTTTTAAGTTACCTCTACCAAGGAGGTCATGTTTTTAAGTTACCTCTGGCAAGGAGGTCATGTTTTTAAGTTACCTCTACCAAGGAGGTCTTGTTTTTAAGTTACCTCTACCAAGGAGGTCATGTTTTTAAGTTACCTCTACCAAGGAAGTCATGTTTTTAAGTTACCTCTACCAAGGAGGTCATGTTTTTAAGTTACCTCTACCAAGGAGGTCATGTTTTTAAGTAACCTCTACCAAGGAGGTCGTGTTTTTATCGTCGTTTGATTGATCGGTATTACGCAAAAACTATTTAACCGACTTCCATGAAACGTTTTGCAAAAATCGATCGCTTTCAGTTTAGCAATGATCAATTAAGAAATGCGAAAGAAACTAATTTTTATTGATTAACTATAAGTTTTTAGATGCAGTAACGCATAACAATAGAGACCTATTGCTACGTCTTCATGAAATGCAGAAGAAGTAAAGGTGCGTGTCAGTAATCAGATGACGTCAGAACAATTGGGTTCGTGTCAGAAATCAGATGACGTCAGAACAATTGGGTGTGTGTCAGAAATCAGATGACGTAAGAACAATTGGTGACGCCGTGCGTAACCTAGTTGAATGCGTAGTTTAGTCATACTTCCCGGGCTGCCTTGGGGCTCTGTTCATCGCTTTTCTAGTTACAAACATGTACTCGTGAGATCAAAGCTAAAAGGACTCGGCGGGCCCAATCCTTTAATTTAGAAAACTCGTGTTACCGAAACAATTGAAGAGCCGTTTAAACACTAATGTAAATTCTCTAAGTGGACGAAATGTACACTACCTGCGCGATTGTGTTCATGATATTCGCGACAGCCAAAGGTGAATTTTCTGCATCATCAACTGATGCTGTTGTTCACACCGTATATTGTGGAGCAATACCAGAAGAATGTACTGAGGAAGGTGATGAACAACCATGCGACTACCGCTGCGGCCGTGACAACGAATTAGAAAGCATTACTCTTGAAATTTTTGACTATTATGCCCCTAAAGACATTAACCTCCTTGCAATATATAATTATCAAAACGAAGAGCTGCCAAAAAAATTCTTGGCGGACAAAACAGTGAACAATTTAGAAATCATCTCCAGCAAAATAACGCGGCTAGACAAAGGAACATTGGCCACGAAAGGACTCAAAACTGTTTGGATTACAAAATGCGAAGTATTGTATTTCGTTCATCCGTTTGTATTCGGATTGCTGCCAAATTTGGAGAACATAAGCATCAGTTTTGCACCAAAGTTGACATTTTTGGAACTGGATTTGTCAGAGAACAAGAAAATAAAGAATATTTCTGTCGAATCAACAGCGATAACGACTATGTTTATGCCTCTTCTTAGTGATGAGACTGATGCAACCAAACCAAAAGATATTCGTGTTATTCTTCTAAGTAAGTACTAATTTGTTAGTATATTGTGCACCTATATACACATAGATATTCTCAATTTTATAATACATAATTATCAATTGATGAATTAATCGACCTAAGATTACATTTGGGCACGCACGGCTTCAAAAAATCACAAATATGGGAGGATGCTAAACCATTCAGAGCTCTGAATTTTAACAAAAGAATTTTGAATTTTACTCTTCAAGAAACGGCAATCAGTGCATTTGCATGAGAATAGGGGTTATGTGATCATACTTATGAGTGCCTGTAATAATTCGAGGCGCTGTGTGGTGTAAATGTTGCAGTTTACCTATGTGATACTGAGGAATACCAAAAAGTATAGTTTTTGGTATTCCTCAATATCAGTTTGATAAAACTACAACGTGCACGCAACACAACAGCTCGAATTAATACTAGGTACTCGTAAATGTTATTCGATCACATTACCCCTGTTCTCTTGAAACGGCACTGATTCCGAGTAAAATAAAGAATTCATTGGGGTACATTTGATCCTCTCTTGCTGACAGTATTTTAAAAGATTATATACACATTTATAATAATTATCAATTGATGAGGGGCGACCAAATGATTATCAAATATAAGAAGTTACTGAAGGGAACTGCTGGCCAAAAGTGCTGTGAAGTACAATTTCAAGAGAACAGTAGGCTCTAGTATGTGTTCACACCACAAAAAATTCGAGTGTTATATTGAATCTAGGTGAAAAAGCCACAGGTAAAAAATCATATGTAAAAAAATCACAAGGAAACAAGATCCCTAATCCTAGTCCTAACTCTAGCCTCTATCCATAAGATACTGAACAAAACCTTGTTTTTTTTGACATGCATCTTTGCCATCACAAGTGAACATTATCGAAACGTGTAAGTCATGTATTGCCATTGTATAACTGATTCAAAATATTTTCTGTTTTACTACTTTAATTTTTTATGGTAACTAAATAAATTGTGACTGACAATATTTTTGTTTGCTCACCCGACTTTGTTTCCTAACCAAAATTATGATTTTTTTCGGGGCCATTATAAATTATTTGTGACTTTTCCTAACCAAAATTGTGAAGTTTTTCCAGCCACCATGAATTATTTGTGACCTTTTTCTTAAGAGTCTTTTCTAGCCAAACTTGACGTTTTCTGGCCACTAGAAATTATTTGTGATTTTTTACTGTGAGCTTTTTTTGTAGCCAAAATTGTTATTTTTTCCGGCCACTATGAATTATTTGTGACTTTTTTGCTAAGACTTTCTAGCCAAAGTTGTCTTTTTCCGGTCACTGTAAATTATTTGTGGCTTTTTTCTTGTGACCTTTTTCCTATCTAAAATTGTGACTTTTTTCTTGTGACCTTTTTCCTATCTAAAATTGTGACTTTTTTCTGTGACTTTTTCCCTGTGACTTTATTACCGGTCACCGTTACGTCAGAGTCATTGCTAAGTTATTAGAATCAATTTATAATTTTGTACAGGCTCCCCGTTCGTCTCGCGTTTCTTTATTACTTTTTGCATCCTAGAAACTACATTGTAAGTTTCTTTTTTTTCAGATAATTTACTTATCTGTAATTGTACAATGGCTTGGATAAAAGAGCGCGACTGGAAGGAAAGTCTCATTGATTGTGCTGAGCCAGATAGAAACCACAAAAGTGACCCAATCATGGAATTTGAATTTGGCTGTGACGGAACAACATCTGCTGCCATGGACTCCATGATTCATTGTGACTTTCCGTTTCTCTGTGCTACTTTTGCAGTTATGTGTGTGCCTGCAAACCAAATCCGTCCATAAGGCGGCATAGTTAAAACAGTTTAAACATAATTTGTTATAGGATTGGATCAGACAGTTTGAACAACATGATTTTGGATCTTCACCACAACAGACTTTAAGTAAAAATAATTTCGTTGTATAGTGGATAATGCGTTGCATTGGTTGTGTATAGCTGATTATTGATGCTCTAGGAATGGCAAAACTATGAAGAGCCTGACTATAAAACTACACGTTTGTTAAACAATAAATATAACAAATAGCAATACCAAGCCCCTGATCTAACGGCTCTCTACGCTCCGGCTCCCAGACTCAATCTGATTCCAATCTCTGAGCTGGAGGCCTCGCACGCCTTATACATCGTGCGCGGAGCCCCGGCACCTCAATTCTGAATCACTTACTCACGTGACACCACTCCTTAACTGGCTTTATACCAGTATCCTTCAACATAATTATTTATCATAATCTAATGCTTTTAACATAATTTAACAGGTTCTCTTTACTCTTTATGCACTATTTACAAAAACATTTACAGTAAGAATAGACTATAACTAGACAAGCTGACAAGTTTTACTACGAGATTACATTAGACATTAGTAGAAAATGACGGTTAGAAAATATTAATGTACGAATATTTAAGACTAATGCATTTCATATCAGATAGAAACTACTGGAAGTGTTTAGTACGTAATATAACGTCACGTATGCATACTAAACGCTTCCAGTAAAATAACATTATGGTGCTTCAAAGACAGTGCATCAAAAATTGGATAAAATATCTTTTTTTTGTTTTTCACAAACACAAGCATTAGATATATAGGACTTCTATGTTCTTACGCCAAAACATCAGGAATTAGTTTAGAAAATTTAATTTTATCTGCTTAAAAACTAGTAAGTTCTTTGTTTTTCAAAACATTTTCAAACTCTGATAATAGCTCGTGGAAGCTGTCATTTTGCTTACGGTTTTTTCTGTTGCCAAGCCCGGACCTTCGTTTCGAAGAGCCATCTGTGGGATTTAAGCTGAACTTCAATTCACTTTTGCAAAGTCCATAACAACCACACTTTCGTGCTGTTGTTAAGTGTTTTGTAGAACGCAACAAAAAATTAGCTAACTTTAACATTGATTTTCTCAAGGTCATGTTTTTCACTGCACAGCCTGCACATCAACTTCAACGTGGATTATCTCAGCTCAACAATAACATAGAGTGATGAACAACAGCTCGAATTAACTAGGTACTCGTAAATATGATCACATTACCCCTGTTCTCAAGCAACTGGACTGATTGCCCGTTTCTTTCAAAGTAAAATAAAGAATTCATTGCGGTACATTTGGTCCTTTCTTGCTGACAGTATTTTAAGAGATTAGTTGTACAGTAGTACATGCCTTCTAAGGGTTGTAAACTACCAGCTGAAAGTTTGAAATTTAGAATAATCTCGTATGCAGTGCAATTGATTAGGACTTTTGTAGAGTTAAACCTCTTGCCGAGACGAATTCATTTCTGAACTTCTTGCAGGTATTTGCAGAGTTAGTGCCAAATCTTTGTCGGTTGATTAACTTGGCGTTTTCAAAAACTGCAGTACAACACGCTTTCCAAATTTTGATCTTGTAAAATTGTAAAATTGTAAAATTGTAAACTATATAGCAATGTCTCTTATGTGTCCTTTGACACCTTTTTTCTGTTTTTATTGTATTCAGCCATTGCATACTTGTTGGTGTCAAGCAATTTAATCTAGCATTCTATCATTTTTTGTTTTCTCTTCGCATTTTTACAAATATGCATTTCCTGAAAGTGTTTAAAACGAAGCCAGCCTTAGTCATGTGACCTAAGCTTTAGTAGTATACGCCACCTATCAATCACACTTGTTCTTACACGTAGTTAGATTTTCTGTTGCCGCTATGCTAATCATGCCGTTTGGTGATACTTGCATTGCTTTGTCTATTTTGTTACAATTTAACAGTCTCTTATTTGTATTTTCAAGCCAAAGTTGTCACCAGTAAATGTAAGTCACCATCTACTTTAATAATTAGTTAATAGTTTAAATTGGTTAGAATTGCTTCAAATCTCTAGAATCATAAAGTAATAATTTGTGTTTCAGTCTTCTTAAATCTAACTTTTCATTTTGTCTAAATAGTAATAAGCTTTAGCACGTTCTTAAGCACTTTTCGTGATCAGTTATTTTAATAAATTGCTCTTCAATACTGTCCAATAAACAGTTCAATACTGATTTTTGCCGTTTCTTTGCCTGGACTGGACGCATCCACAATAATGTTATAAAGCCATGATGTGACTTTTCTATAAAGCCGTCAAGTGACCGCCACGTCACATTATACATAAATAAAAATTTATCTGCGCTGTTTTCCAGTCATTTCCAAATAAATAATAACATTTCACAGTGGCGCTGTTGTTTATTCAGATTTAGTGTTTTCATATTACATAATCACAAAGATATTAAATCATTGGTAATTAATCTCTAGAAGGAACGTAATTTATACAGGCCTATTTAGCATTAGCAACCTGCAGGCAGTTAAGGCTAACGATGAGTATAAAGATGACAGCAGAACTAGTGTTAACATTTGCTTTAGCTAGCTCTGGGCACCCAAAATCTTTCAGATCTTTGATTGGATTCTTGTCATGTTTCCTGGGTGGATTTTTACAGTCAAACGTCACGTTTAACCACGACTCATCCTTCAACCACGCCATAGAGCAGTTGCAGTCCAACGGATTGTCTAAAGCAAATATTATGTAAATTTTTTAAGAGGGTGTTATAGGATTATTGATTTTTTTGGAGTACATTTCCTTGTGAATTGTGGGAGGGCACTAAGCTCACAACTAGGACACTGGTCTAGTAATTTTTGAAACCAGCAGGGAGGTTTTGAGTCAATTTGATAGATTTCTTGTAATTTGGCCCTGCGCCAAGAGAGGCCACACCCAAAGAGAAGCGCACAGAGATTATCAAACTCTCTTGTTTCTCTATGAATATATCAACAATATTAATTCTCCTTTCAAAAACAATAAGCTCCCACTTCTTGAAATCCCCAGTATGAATAACAGAACACTAAATTTAAGAAACATTAGAACGAACAATCAATATGGAAAGAATTCCACTACTAAGCGAGCAATACAACTTTGGAACTCATTACCGACATCACTAAAACACAGCAGCTCTTTATCAAAATTCAAGTCTAAATTTAAAAAAAACATTTAATGACTCGTTTTGAATATCCGTCATACGAACACGATGATACTTACTCAAATCATAATTTCATTTTTCCTAGACCTTACTAAACTAGTTTATATTTTATTTTTAAATTTCTAGTTGCACTTAT
Source organism: Tubiluchus corallicola (assembly GCA_030141605.1). NCBI lineage: Eukaryota > Metazoa > Priapulida > Priapulimorpha > Priapulimorphida > Tubiluchidae > Tubiluchus > Tubiluchus corallicola. Next base: position 21,298 of record JAQGDQ010000800.1, on the reverse strand, counting down.
AGCTTAGCTTGCACCAGATGCATTTGCTAAAAACAGTGCATGTTTTTTATGAACTAACACTGATTGTCTGTCTTTTTATTATGATAGTCAATGTTTTTAAAATGGCAAATAAAGATTTTACTACTACTACTACTGCTACTGCTACTGCTGCTGCTGCTGCTGCTGCTGCTGCTGCTGCTGCTGCTGCTGCTGCTGCTGCTGCTGCCGCCGCCGCTACCGCTACCGCTACTGCTACTACCACTGCTACCGCTACCACTACTGCTACCGCTACACGCTTGAGTTGAGAATTCTATGATAAATGAATGAGCATCCAGTGTATACGAAAATTCTTGATAGTGTGAACGCAGTGAAACCATTCAGTCTGACTATCGTATATCGATGCTTCAATGTTTTTATTGATTGTTTGTTTTGAAATTTCGGTAGGTGTTTAAAAAGTACAGTATGTCAGTATATATCTCGACTTGTAATAAAATATGAAATATTTCATACAGGTTTTCAATTTTTACTACATATCATTGTGGCTAATGGTGGAGTACTACGGCCATATCACGTTGAAAACACCGGTTCTCGTCTGATCACCGAAGTTAAGCAACGTAAAGCCTGGTTAGTACTTGGATGGGTGACCGCCTAGGAATACCAGGTGCTGTAGGCTTGCAGGATGCCCACACTGTATCTCGACACTAGGCGGAGGAGCTGCACAAGCAGCCAATGGCTAGAGAGCGGAGGAGGTCAAGTGACCCAACGGCCATGTGTAGAGGAGTAAACCTTCCAAATCAGAAGTGGAGCCCCAAAGGCGGACCAGTGCAGCATGCTCACTGACTCCGGCAGCTCCTGCAGCCAACCTGGTGCCAAACGTATCGCTCCACTTTCCTTTGGACTACACCAGGGAGGAAGAGAGGGGGTTCCTGCGGTCTGGGCAACTCAGGATCTCCATACACCTTGCCCAGGCGTGAGCCCTAGAGAGGCATAGCTGGGACTGGCAAACTACACGAAGCAAGTGGCGGCTCCTAGCTAAAATTATTCGGGTTGGGACTTCAGAAAATTACATTCAGAAACGTTACATGACCTCCAAACAGCAAACATGGGAAGGACAACAACGCGTTGTTACCATTCAGGATTAAAGCTACGAATATATTTCTTGTTGTAGCTTGTTCCTGGCTCAGATATTTGAATATTTCCGGAAAGCATAAGACATCAATTTTTGAGCTTTTGTACGGTAGAGGGCACCACAGACAATTTTCTAATTGGGCCCTGCACTTCCAAGCACCGGCATTGGGTACCAGCCAGAAATGTCACCTAGTTAAAAAAGCTTCCTGGTTTAGTGAAGCATTGGATGTTTTGAAAATTACAGAAGCTGAGTCACTTAATAATTCACTGGTAGTCACTCAGTAACTCACTGACAGACACTCAGCTACTCATTGGTAGTCACTCAGTAACTCACTGACAGACACTCAGCAACTCACTGGTAGTCACTCAGTAATTCACTGGTAGTCACTCAGTAACTCACTGCTAGTCACTCAGCAACTGACTGGTAGTCACTCAGTAATTCACTGGTAGTCACTCAGCAACTCACTGGTAGTCACTCAGTAACTCGCTGACAGACACTCAGCAACTCACTGGTAGTCACTCAGTAACTCACTGACAGGCACTCAGAAACTCACTGGTAGTCACTCAGTAACTCACTGGTAGTCACTCAGTAATTCACTGGCAGGCACTCAGTAACTCACTGGTAGTCACTCAGGAATTCTCTGACAGGCACTCAGAAACTCACCAGTAGTCACTCAGAAACTCACTTGTAGTCACTCAGTAACTCACTGGTAGTCACTCAGTAATTCACTGGCAGGCACTCAGTAACTCACTGGTAGTTACTCAGGAATTCACTGGCAGACACTCAGTAACTCACTGACAGGCACTCACTAATTCACTGGCAGTTGCACAGTAAACTCTCTGACTAACTGGTCATGCTGGTTATGACTGGCTATGCAATTTCTGTTTATCATGATCACGGAAAATTAATATTTGGACAGGGAAAAGTCAAGGAAATTTATTTTAAAATTCTGTGGAAACTCTACTAACTCTAATCCTAACCCTAATCCTAATCCTAATACTAAAACTCTGATCCTCTTCACGAGCTTCACAATTAATTGCGTATGTGTGGAACTGTAACCTTTAGCCCAAAAATTAATAGTTTGGCAAATTGTCAGTTGAAAAACAGCAGCAAATGAAGCAACCAAAGATGTTTAACAAAAATCTCCTAAAACATTGTTGTGTTTGTAGCCTAAAATGGGAGCCGAAACACTTTGGAAACTTTTAGGGCATGCCCGTAAAAGCAAAAAAATGTAATTTGAAAAAACTTACCAATTAGTATGATGATTAGCTCATCTGCAGCCCTCAAAGGATTCAATTTCGGTCTCGGTATGTGAGTCAGATTGGTCGAATGTATTGAAAACACCCCTAAGTTACTTAGCTCAAAATCTAGCACCCCCAAGGAAGTGAGACGATAAGCATGTGAAATTTCCAGTTCAGTAAGGTTGGATAGTGGAAAGAAAGCAATATCATTTATTTGTTCAAGGTAAGGGTTCGCAATAAATCGCAATTTTTCCACATCACATGCAATAGTATCGTTGGGTATTATCTCCAGAGTTGATTTACGTATCTGTAACTCATGTATCTTCACGTCTTGAAGGAAGCCAATGGGCAATGAGCTCATTTTCAGGTTGTACAGCCACAACGATTTGACCTTCTTGTTTTTTGGAAGTGATTTTCTGATTAATAATTCATTTTGTGGGAACAAGTCGCCATTTAATCCGCACTTCATCTCGCAGGGAGAATACGAAACGTATTCACAATCAGACAATATTCGTCCACATTCAGAATTTGCAGGTGGTTTTGTGTGGTCTTCGCAAGGTATAAAAAATTCTGCTGTGACCGGGTTGTCATAACCATGACTTGGTATGGCGCAATGAACGACGGAAACTTTCCAAGGCAGAACTTTTGTCCAGGCAACGTCGCAATCACAAACAAAGTTATTGTCTGAAAACAAAGCTAATGAATTAACATCTGTATTAATATTTCTACTAGCAAGGCCCCAGCAAATTATTTTGCGTATAAATCCACTTATTGCATATTGCATATAAATCCACTTATTGCATATGATTATTGCATATAATCAACAATGCGCGAAAATTCTACCTAGTGTTCGTTTGTTTATCTAACGCAAAACCAGCAGCAGCAGCTTTTACTGAATTAAATTTATAGGCAGAGTATAATGGATGACGTCAGAACAATGGCTTTGCGTCAGCAGTTTTCCAAGCGAAAATTGCCAAAAATAGAACATCTAATTAACTCGTCGGTACTCCTCTTGGTGGACGATTACTAAAATATAGCCCACATCATCGTGTAGCTCTGTTCTTCCTCTTTCTAAAGAGCTGTATATCTCCTTCCGAGAGTTCCACTGAACGCCGCTAGAACGTTTTTTCTATACGCTGTTTGAACAAAATTTCGAGAAAATCGCGAGTTGGGCCCGGGAAAACGTCCGTTACAGGACGCCGTGGCCCTCTCGCGAATTCTAAATACGCCTATGACACCTACCACTGAACGGGCTATTCATCCATGGCCGGCTCCGCCCCCGGCCCGTTCCTGTTCTTGAGAAATGAGAGTATTAATTTTGCAAAAAAAAAGCCGAAAAATAGATTAATCGCCATTGTTCTACCTCGCATTTAACAATGTCATTGTTCTGAACTTCCAAAGAGGAGTGAAATATCTGCAGTTCGTGTGTCATCACCTTTTGAAAAAAGTTAATAAGCAATGATTTCATTTTCAGGGAGTAAAGCCACCACAAGATATGAGGTCAGGGAATGTAGCCTTTTTTGTGTCATTTTTACCTGTGCCATTTTTACCGCACACCAAGCTCAGCATGAGGTCATAAAATGCTGTGGAAGTTGTAATTGTACATTTTAATTAGGTGCTGCCATCTATGAACTAATCCTGTTACTCTACCAGCTACTTACCCCCAGTATAATTTTATAGTCCAGTGAATGCATATTCACTGGTTCTCTCCCTATTTTTAAGTAATGGTTGTTGTGAAGCCTTTGCAAGTCTGCATAGGTCACCTGTACCTATATATACGTACTGGTTTTACTTTCTAGTCACTGTCTAACTCTCAGTGTTCAGTGCAGGACACTCTCATTCTCACTGTACTGTGCAGCAGTCATGTTACTCATGTGTCTTTAGTTTAATAAACACTTTTCGGTTTTGTGCAATGCAAATATTTTTTATAGATTCTTTATTCTTGTTCATACTTCTTTGCCTAAACTCAATCAAACAATGTGAGTGATATACAACTTTAAACATGACTTTCACAAATGCTAATATGAAACTCGTGATATTCAGGTGTAAAAAATGATGGTTTTAATCAGTGGCAGCTCGTAGCTAAAATTAGTAGGGGTGCGGCAAAATTAAAAAATAGCCATTGTTTTAATACTGTGTATAACGAAATAAACATATGTAATTTTGTAATGTTGTAATTTTAAACAAACGAACAATTTTATACAAAAACTTGAAAAATCCTAAACAAAAAATTTTGTTTTAAAACGAATAGCCTAAACTGTTCGAGTTCAAGAACATGGCGGTACACGGCTTTTAACCCTTTCAGTTCCAAATTATTTTTTAATTGGAAAAAATTTTTGGCTTGGTACTTTTGTTCAGTATGTCCATCTTGTTTACACATAATAATTATTTTTTCTACCTGTGCCCGCGTGCTAAATATAGCCTGTATCGCACGGGATACATTGGGAATCAATGGAAGCATAAAATCTGCTTCATTTTGCAACTGCTGATAATTTTTTAAAGTATTTTAAGACATTTAGTATGCATGCTATGCTGATCATTACAAAGTCGTCTCTAAAGTACTGTACCTTGTGTGGTTTTTTATGCTATGTAGATTTTCTAGTTTGACATTTTATCACTATTTTTAGTATATTGTTATGGGCTTGAATCAAAATAACTATTAACAGATCAAATAACTATCAGTTTTAAAATTTTATTAATTTTAAAGGCAGAAAATATTCTCGTATCCCACGGGATACAACGGGTATGAAAGGGTTAAGCACGTGACAACTGCCAACACGTTCTGCAGTGAGGGACAGTACCCTTGCTATCTAGAGTTCAGCGCAATATCTGAGACATGTGCGCGTGGCCGCAAGCGCACAACAGCCAAACACCACATTGCCTGAGCTGTGACGCAACAATGCTAGTTTCACGTGCTCCGGTTCGGTACAAGTATAAAGAAAGAATAAAAGATTTATTATATTGAATATTATCGATAATAATGAGTAAAGACAGGGGGCGCTGCAGTACCACAGTATCCATACACGAGCTGCCCCTGGTTTTGATGTCAGAGGATACTCATAGATAAAAGGTCACAAGTAAGAGAACATAATGATGTCACAGTGGGTTCATAATCTTCTCAGGTGTATGGCCTCATACGAAGATCACAGTCGTGTGGTCGTAGTGAACACATGTTCCCCTCTCAAACATTACGACTCATAAAGTATTCATACAGTTCATTTGCAAGAGTTTAAGACCAAGCTCGAGTTTTCGGGATTTTCATCATACTGTACCCTGATTGCATCAGATTCTTTGTTGATTGCATTATACTGCTAGTGGTTTGAAACAGTACGTCTAGTGAGTAAGAGTGACTCATTTGCCTGCCGCTATCCATACAGATCGGCCGTTTTGTATTTTTCTTGTGATCCAAAAAATGGGCAAAAAATCGTCATTGAGTGGGACTCAGAGGGTTCAAATCGTGACTTTACATCAACAAGGATATACTAGATTACGGTTTTCCAAGACAGCCGTGCACCAAGCTGTCATCAAATTCGAGACTGATGGCACTTACAGGAAACGGTCTGGACGTCCGCGGAAGACTACCCAAAGAGACGACCACATCATGGGACGCATGACGTTAATCTGAGCTTATATCTACTCTTGAATATAACCTCATAGAAACATTACGAGTTCATGGTAGTCGAGACCTAACAGCATGCCGAAAAAACGAATACTAGGTAGGATGTTCGTGCATTGCTGATTATAACCGAATTTATATGCAAAATTTTTTGCGGGGCCTTTGCTAGTTTTACTAATAAATTTAAAATGTTTTTTTTAATTTTTAAGCTACATTTTTTCTTTCAGCTGGCAGACATTTTGTCTTAAGACGTAAAAACATGCAGTCAAATCAAACAAATTGGTCAGACAAACAGACAGACAAACTGTTGCTGCCTTTTGTTAATTGTATTGCTTGAAGGACAAGAAAAGGGGTAACTGAAGTAGGTTTCAGAAAAATCGCCTTGAAAAATTATATTTCTTTATAGCAATTTTATATGTATATCTTACTCACATTGAAAGGAATTTTAGTTTGTTTTCATTTTAAATCTCCCGCAATACTGTTCCGAAGTCGCCATTACATGACGTCATGTACCAAACGTAAATCAAGGGAAGGAAAGGCAGTGTTAAATTATGTCTCAAAAGACTTTCCGTGCAAATCTATGTTACTTAGTTTTTCACTTACCTGCTAGAAAGACTTATGCAACTACAAAAGAAAATTATTAATTATTTAAAATGTTTTCACCAATTGGTAAAATGTCGCTGACTCACTCTCCAGGGTGCACCACTCACTAACCAAAAAACATATTTTTAATCTTATTGACAAGATACAGTAATTTTAAATTTTATTTAGTTAGTGACTTGTGCGCTACGAATGCTCTGATTATTTTTTCAAACTTCACACAATGTTATCTAAATTTCTTTCAAATGACTTATCGTCAAAATGGCTGCGCCTAAACGGTCATCGCAGAAGTTTAAATTTACATGATTTATACAGCGTGACTGCCGATTGAAGTCCCGCATGCAAAAAGGCAGTATGTAAGTGATATAAAATTTCAAAACTAATTTTTAAGCTTTATGTTTATGAAGGGTTTTCTTGTGCTTTAACATAATTATGTATAATTATATATACTTTAATTATTTTACTATTTATAGTTTTGACTGCTAGTTTATTATTAAAAATAAACTAAACCCTCAGCTGTTAAACTGTGGCTTCGAATCACTTGGTTACGCTTATAATTGACCGTAGGCTACATGCTCCATCAGTAGGGGGTAAGCATCGAATGTCCGAATTCGATTCGAACGAGTTTTTTTGTTCGAATTCGATTTTAACCTAAATTTATAGATTCGAATGATTCAGCACCTCAACCACATACGTTCTTTATCATTAGAAAGGTCACGCAATTAGCACAATTTTTAAAAAAAATTATTTACTGAAGAAAGAATTGAGTGATATGCACGATCTTTCTTAGACCGCTTTCACTGGTGGTTCAAAAATTGTTCGGAAATCGTTGAAACTCAATTCGAATTCTATTCCAATTCGAAGTACTGAAATTCGGTTCGATTCGAATTCGAAAGTGAGAAATTCGATTCGATTCGAACTCGCCATCTGCTGGATAATGCTCACCCTTATCCATCAGCAGATCCAGCAGCCTACTTACTTACTTACTTATTACTTATTTACTTACTCACTCACGCACTCACTCACTCACTCACTCACCTACCTACCTACCTACCTACCTACCTACTTACTTTTTACCTGTTAATTGAAGAGTGACGTTTTCTACCGTCACGTTGGGGTGCAACTGCAACATGCCCAAAGTCGTTATGCCAGTTCTTGCTATCACCACACTCAGCAATTCTGCAGCCTTTGACAAATTCAGCTTTTTCATTGCTAACCTGGGCATCTGACGCAACACCAGTTTTTCCAGCCTGTCCTGATTAGTGAAGGCACCTGAATCAATATGTACGAGGTGTCCCGCATTTTGTATGGTAATGCCTTCTGTAACCTTTGCACTTAAAAAATTTTTGGAGATTCTCCGCAGTCCAGGTGCATCGAACAGTTTGAAGTTCCGGAGCGTCCTTCCGAGCAACATGTTTCCTGGAAGTGTTTCCGGTTTGTAGTTGTAGACATGGACATTCCGTGCCTTTTTCGGTATTGTTATGAATAAGTCCAGCAAATCTCTAGGATGCGTAATCTTAGAATGTTTTGCACACTGGATGGTGCAAAACGTGTAACTTTTGAACTCACATGTTGGGTGCAGAATCGGTGCATCTTTCTCGGTGCATTCCTGACCGTATCCGGGAGAAAACAGAAGAGCTACCAATAGAGAAAAGAGAAGCATTGCCCTATGAAGCTAGCTACTCATCAGTTTCTTCTAGTTTTATTTGCCATCTTTGGAAAATTTTGAAATAGCCGCATCTCCGAAACTCAGCTATCCATGGACAGCCTATAGAGCCTGGGAGTGGGGCGTGAGCATCGTTTTGGGATGTAAAATGAACAGCCGTGCAGTTAGAAAAGAGCCACACTGCACGGAGATCTGGTGACTGCACACAACACCACACGTATCACCTAGGTTACTGGGTTACCTAGGCAACACTGGGTTTGTTACATGCGCCATTATAGCGTCGTAATAATTAATTGCCAAATCACGTCATGTGTGTAGTAGAGGTCAAAGGTACAGTCAATGGCAAAAGTTTAAGACCAAGCTCGAGTTTTCGGGTTTTTCATCATACTGTACCCTGATTTCATCAGATTCTTTGTTGATTGCATCATACTGCTAGTGGTCAGACAGGCAGCCATCAAGTGCTGAAGACTTGCGAAGAGTTATCAAGGACGTTTGGGTTAAAGAAATTACTTCCGAGTACTGCCAGAACCTAATTTCCAGTATGCCTCTTAGAATGAAGGCAGTGAT
>JAQGDQ010000800.1:0-7500 GCA_030141605.1 Tubiluchus corallicola | reverse complement strand
CACTGACAACGTGACAGAGAGTGACTAGAAGTAGAATCCAGCCAGTATATATATAGGTTATGCAAACTTGGCTTCACAAATACCATTACAGTAAAAATAGGGGGAGATCCAGTGAGTATGTATATTCACTGGACCGAACAATTATACTAAGGGTGAGTTTAGCTAGTAAATGTAAAGTGATTAGTCAATAGATGGCAGCACCTAAAAATATACAGTTACAACTTTCACAGAGCATCTATATCGAAATCGGTGTGTCATTTCAGCGATAATTGTCTGCTCTAGCAATAATAAACATATTATTTATATTATCGTGTTATTAACTTCAAAATCTGGTAGCATTAATTACATAAAATGATGCCTCGCAGTTTGAACTGTGTAGTACAGTGTGTACAAAGCTTGTAAAACAATTTTGTAAAATACTTATCGAAATTGAAATCGTATCGCAATTTTTTGTAATGTGCTTATCGAAATCGTACCGTAAGTTTTGCATCGATTCCCATAACTATGCTAGTGAAATATTGTGCAAAGTTGTATGGGAACATATGGGAAGATCTTAGCTAGCTGCAATAACTAGCTCTTAATTAAATTTCTAATTTAATATTGATTACTAGGAATCATTTTGGTAAATAAACCTATTATTTATTACCAGGTAATAAAATGCATATTTCAGCCCGAAGGTTAAAATGAGCTTAAACACAACTTTTAAATTCATTTCAAGTCAGTTAGCACATGCTCAAGCATGAAAAAACATGAACAAGTCTTGCATGAACCAGGTCTAATGCATCTGCAAGAAGGAGCAGTGCCACCAATTATTAGATATCAATTTTGCATTCCAGATTTCTTTACTGCTGAAGTTACATTTTATTTTTACAAATCAACTAATTGATCTTGCATGAAATATTGCAGTCATATCTTGGCTAGCACTTCAGATTTTTCCATAACGAACCTCATTTGATGTCAATTCTGCAGCTTCCACACATCAATGGTCAGTTGCTACATTAAATCTACTTCTAAAAATGATGCCCTTAGGATCTATCATCATTAGTTCCCAAAATCCCACTAATTTGTTCATAAAGGCCCACCTCATTTTTCTTGACACTACGCCAAGATTACAGATTTGTGAAATATACAGCAGCCAGTGGTACGGCAGTTGTCAGCTGATCCAGACGTTATGGGTTCAAATGCCATTCAGCTCGAGATACTTCGAATCATGTTTCAAACAGATATAATTGTTTAGCCTTAATTTTACTTGTTGAGCCTTAATTTGACTACATGATCATGCGCAGGGGAAGAAAAGCTGCCTAGCAGTGTGCTAATCACCTGTCCTTCTTTGGTACCAAGGCTACGAAAATTGATGCCCATGTCCGCCAAATGGCAAGAGATACTCGCATTATCCTACTAAAAACTCTGACATTAAGTGGCTATTGACCTTCTCTGGGATTTTTTTCTTTTGCCTTAACTTTATTTATTCAGGCCTAAAACAATAAATCCAGGGGCGTCGTGCACCAAAAAAAATTAGGGGGGCCCGACCGTATATAATGGCGGAACTTGACTGTTTAAAAAACGTATAATTTTGAATTCCCACACCAGTATTTTGCCCGCAAGAAAAACGATTTATTTATTCCCAACTGGCATTTAACTTAAACCTATAGCTACAGAAATTTAATTAAAATTAAAAGTTAGTTTAAAATTAAAATTTAATTAAGTATTTATTAGCTGTCAGGAACCCATGAGTACGTTACATGATGACTATAAGGGTATAGTAGAAAAGCAATGCCAGGTATTACAGTTTACACCAAGATATGAATTAATGCACTAAAAATTTGTACTAACGACGCAGAACATCACTCCAGAAGAGCTCAACCACAGACTTCAAGTCTCAACTGCAAGGATCATCAGGTCACTCAGTCGTGTCTGACTCATTGTACTGCGAAGAGCATTCTTGACAAATTTAAGAGCAGAAAAGGATCACTCACAAGAGCAAGACGGGCAAAGTCAGAAGCAACTGGTATGCGATGGAGATCATTAGGTAAAGTTTGTCCAGTCCACAAGTCATATAACAGTATATTGAGTGAATGCAGTTTGTGTTGACATGTTCAGGAACAGAGTCTGCAGTGACCGCATGAGTGAACAAGCGGTACTCTAACTCGAGGGTTTCTTCATCGAGATCAGCCATGTAGAAAGTGCAAAGAGTCGTGACTTTCTCCATCTTGACATTAGATTCAATCAATAATCATAAATATGTTTATACATAATCGCATATCATGCTACAGTGGAACATTTCACCGTTTCTCAAAATTTTACACCTTATTGGTCTCATTACAAGCCGCCAAAACCCTTAAAGTTTTTGACATTTTGTAAAAAATTGGGGGGCCTACCCCCTTCCCCCCCACGGGCCCCTATATCACGACGCCACTGAATAAGTCTATATAATGTTTTAATCACAGCAATTGAAACTACCATTTTAGCTCTCAAAATATTCATACCTGTAGAACAGAGAGAATTTTTGCAAACTTTTCAGCAAACTCTAGTTGCTGAGCAGTTGTGAAATTGGCTTGTGTGAAAGGTGATTGGTTCACTATACGTGGATAGTTTGTTGGAAAAGCTCCTTCAGGCGCAATTGCTCTTTGAGGTGCAGAAATTGGAGGAAATACAACTTGTGGAGCACGGCCTGTGGCAGGTACTGCTTGTGGAGTTGCTGCAGAAGCATACGAAGGTGGCTTCATATCTGTATTTTCTGTGTCATGCATGTCTGGTATGATTCTATGGTGAAGCCAATTGTAACTGAAAAACATATAATATTAATATTTATTTGTTATTTCACTAAAACATTTTGTAGCACTTAGTTTAGAATCAGCCAAATGCACCATCTATTTTTACCTGCTTTACAAGATAAAATTGAGTCGCAATAGTATTTCAATGAGACAATGTGTAACATAACATTACATACAAAATAACCCTGTTAGAACTACTCAAAATGAAGAATAAATAAATATACCAACGTGAACATTATAAAACTAAGCCCACACAACTGCACAACTACTTAAGATAACACACACACACACACTCACACACACTCTCTCTCACACACACACACACACACACACACACGCACGCACGCACACACACACACTCACACACACGCGCGCGCACGCGCGCACACAAACACACACACAAACACACACACAGACACACATACACACACACACACACACACACACACACACACACACACACACACACACACACACACACACACACACACACACACTAAAACAATAATATATATCCAATATAAATTTAGCATAAAAACGAAAATATATGTTACACAATGAATAATAAATTGCATATTAATTAAGAATTTCAAAACTTACTTAGTAAGTCAACACCTTTTCGATTACAAAAATATGTACTTCCTTGAGTGATGCTGTTTTTAAACGGATTTCATCTAAACTTGAGTTGTTTGTACGTTTGAAAATAGGTGTAATATCAAAGATCAATACTTTTGAAGTGTTTTTGCTAGCACAAAATGTCTGTCAACTTAGACTCTTAGTAATGTTTGCTAGAAGAATATCTTTGCTTTAACCTGAGTCAGCTTTATGAATATTCTAGTTGTTTAGTCACGTAACTTTGTCCATTACTGTATGATGTCATGCATCTTCTTTGTGTGCTTTGTAATATTCAGACAAACTACACACTCATGCGTAAGCACACAAGTAAATTTGAATTTTGAATTTTTAACTTAAAACTTGCATAGTTTCGCAAACAAGATTAAAACGCTCGTAGAATATTTTTGCTGTTGAAAATTATGTTAGTTTGTGATGTCATCAACAGTTGGGCCCTCCGGCCCTTAAATAAGCTTTTAATCTATTATTTAGTTGTTAGAAACGATTGCGGAATATTAATTGTGATAAAATGTGTACTTTTTGTCAGACTTGAAAATGGGGAAGTATATGAAAAATCATCCTATCTTCCTTTAATAATTATTTACAGAAAGTTAAAGGAAACACCACGCCTTCTGGAAGTTATTTCAATGCCCGCAAAAAATGTTAGAAAAATTTAGTAATAAAAGTGTGTAATAGGTAAAGTCACTTCAAAATCGCGATCATTTCATGCCTACTTTCAATTCCAAATTGTTACGTTGCTATAGGTTTTACACGTCAAATGTAGACACAGGAAAGTTCAAATGTAACTTAGGAAAGTCAAATGTAGACATAGGAATTTCCAATGTGTTTTGGCAACTCAAATGTGACTTAGGTAAGTCAAATGTAGATGCATTACTTTGAATGAATAGGTAATTAACTCATTTAAGTGCAAATTAGAAAAAGATAAACCAAAGATAGTCAACACCTTTTTCATAACTTTTAAAAATGTGTTGTTTATCCCTGCCCATAGAACAGTGAATCACTAATTAGTTTTTTAAGTAATGCATTAGCACTGCATTAATGAATTAGTTTCTCTCAAGGAACATTGTTTATTTTAAGAATGCATTTTTTCTCTAACAGTTCCAGTGGTATGTAAAATTTACAGCATTTTAGTGAACTATTAGTAGACCTATAAAGTTATTATTTTCACAGCAATTATTAAATTAAGATTAAAGTAGATTAAATTTAACATCCTTAAACTTTACCACATATCCACATTTGAGATACCAATGTCACATTTGACTTACCAAAAACGCTTAAGATTTGTTGAACATCATTGTTAACACATTTGAACTACCTAAGTCTACCTTTGAGTTACCAAGACACATTTGAATTAACTAAATCTACATTTGAGGTAACGCAGGTCTACATTTGACATGTAAGACCTATAGAGCGTTATAATGCGTGTAAGCTCGTGTCAGTACCTAAACCAACGACTTATCCCCTGCAGTACACTAAAGAATTAAAGACAGTAAAAAACGAAAGCTTCCTCGGCATTGAACCTAGGTTCCTCGCACGAAAACCGGATACGGTTCCCCTACACCAAAGAATCATGAATGCGACTCAAAATTTTACTTTTTGCACTCACATGCCAAAATGACTGTACCTTATCCGGTTTCTTACTGTTGCTTGACATAGTTTATCGTACTTGTAAACAATTAAGCGATATAAATTTTTAGAAACAGCAGGTAAACTAGTAATAAAAAGTTAGCTGTATATACGCCCAAACCAATATTAACAAGAACGGCAATACAGATTTAATTTGGTGCGATAAACATGAAATAAACTTATTTTATAAAGTACAAAGATCGAAAAATAAGAAGAAACTAATAACTGCAGAAATTTAGCGAAAAAATAATAATTATTAACAAAGAGCAGTGATTAACAAGTAAGTAAATGAATTGAGAAAAACGATTGAAGGTAGATTTAGTATTACGCATTAAAGATCGTATAGTATACGGTTTTTGCCTAGAATACATATACTATAGGTTTTACACGTCAAATGTAGACACAGGAAAGTTCAAATGTGACTTAGGTAAGTCAAATGTAGACATAGGAATTTCGAATGTGTTTTGGTAACTCAAATGTGACTTAGGTAAGTCAAATGTAGACATAGGAATTTCGACATGTGTTTTGGTAACTCAAATGTGACTTAGGTAAGTCAAATGTAGAGATAGGAATTTCAAATGACTTACCAAAAGCACTCAAGATTTGTTGAAAACCATTGTTAACACATTTGAACTACCTAAGTCTACATTTGAGTTACCAAGACACATTTGAATTACCTAATGTGCCCTGTATTATAGGTTTTACATGTCAAATGTAGACGAACGTTAAGTCAAATGTAGATTTAGGTAATTCAAATGTGTCTTGGTAACTCAAATGTAGACTTAGGTAGATCAAATGTCTTAACAATGGTTTTCAACAAATCTTAAGCGTTTTTGGTAAGTCAAATGTAGACACATGTCAAGTCAAATGTCCTATGTCTACATTTGACTTACCTAAGTCACATTTAAACTTTCCTATGTCTACATTTGACTTACCTAAGTCACATTTAAACTTTCCTGTGTCTACATTTGACGTGTAAAGTTTTGATCGTGATGATCGTTAGAGAGAACGTCCATGTTTCAAATCCAGCTCTGACTTTTTCACGATTTCTGCTTTTCAAAAGTTTGGTTTCGAAATGGTGCGTTTGTGCTATGACTAATAATAATCTTGGTAATAAAATTATAAATATTTAAACGATAGTTTTACGCTAACAGTAAACAAGTGTTCACTAACATCTACAAAACACTGATATTTCTTTATAAATATATCAATAAACTGAGCATTCCATTTATAAACAATCCCTTAGCATTCATTCGTGATACCACTTTACACAATAGAACATACAATTTAAAGCAAATTACAGTAAACAATAAATTTGGAAATAACTCTATATCAAAACAGGACATACATTTATGGAATTTACTACCCAGTGAAATAAAACAAATAGAATCTCTCCACCACTTTAAAAAGAAATTAAAAGAATATCAATATAACAGGTTTCAACTTCCACATTGTGCATCTGATACTAATTACACAGACTCAACTTTCATCTACCCCCGCCCCTCCCCTGACTCCATAAAACGATTAAAAATGAATTTTTTTAAAAAAATTATGTAATGTAATACGTGTTATTTTAGTTTTGTAATGTCAAATGTATAAAAAGTGTAAATGTAATGAGTGAAATTTATGTAATGTAAAGCATGTTTCTGTTAATTGTGTCATGTCAAATGTATATATAGTGTAAAATATGTCATGTAAAATTTAATGTACTTTTGTAATATTGTTTTGTAAAAATATTTTAATATGGTGTTTGTAAATATGTTCATTTATTGTATATAATTAGGCCTTAGTTTTGCACTTTAGTTTTTTTTAGTCTGCACTGGACCCATTTGTGTTGAACAGTGTTGTTATTTTAACATTACGCTGTGGCTTACTCAATTTTATTATAATGAGTGAACCATTTTAATGAGAAATAAAGAATTAATATAATATATATAAGTTTATAGTCTGAAAGGGAAGAGATTACGTAAATACAAATCTGCTAGTTTAGCCTCATATTTCTTCTTTGGCAGCTCTATTGACCGTGACTTTGGCTATTGTTCACTTACTAAGAACATTTTGTAAGATGTTCCGTAAAGCATAAGTGTAATGACCCTTGGAAACACTGAATCAACGATAATAGATTTATACGGTGTGGTAAACACGCGAAAGTGTAACAGGAACAGAGCTCAACAAGTTACAAGTTTCTCGGTTAAACGCGAACTGTTTTTGTTTGTTTTAACAACAGAAACTTCTCAAATTTTGGTGAAGACATTTCCAATTGTGCCAAAATTTTAGGAATTCGATGAAATATGAAAATATCAGTCATATTATACGTGTTGTTTTCTTACATTGTAGTCTCGGAGGCGCAATCAAACTCGAAATGTGATCACTTGAGAACGAAGTGTTATGATCGAGACGCTGCATTGTGTTACGTCACTTGCAAGGAAGGTAACATGGCCGCGTGTGGTCCGTTCCTTTACACATG
>JAQGDQ010002394.1:0-121800 GCA_030141605.1 Tubiluchus corallicola | reverse complement strand
TGCTCTTGAAGGGCCGCATACAGCTTGCTGGCAGTGATTGTTGGTAAATGTAGTTCCTTCCTCTGCCAATTTATCCATTGCTGGGGTAGTTATATGTTTTGCTCCATAAACATTAATGAGTGGTTTAAGGTCGTCTATGGCGATGAACAGAACATTGAGTTTTTCTTGGGAAGATATTTTAAGGACAAGTATAAATGTTAAGAGTAGTGTGCTTACTATTTTCATATAATTTATTATTTATAGTGACATATTACCTGTTAGCAGGAAATAGTATATACTATTAGCCATTCCCTTATTTATTTTATGTTATGTCCAACGTTTGTATCCTTTAACATTTTAGCAGTAATTTCTTTCATCTCTTCGATAGGTGCTGTATCTTCATATAGCTCTTGTTGTTCTTTTAACTTCTTTTTCATTCTTTTTACTACCTCTGCATATTCAGGATTGTTGTAAACATTGTTCATTTCCTGTGGGTCTTCTTCTAAGTCAAAGAGTTCCCAATTGTCCATCGTATAATAATAATGAATTAACTTATACCTATCATCTCTTACCCCGTAGTGAGGCTCTACATTATGCCAGAAAGGATACTCGTAGTAATGATAATACACAGCATCTCTCCATTTTTTTGCCTTTCCTTTTTGTAATATTTCTTTAAAACTGCTTCCTTGTATTTCCTCAGGTATTTCACAGTTTGCCATATCCAAAAGGGTTGGGGCAAAATCAATATTCATTATCATTTGCTCCACTACGCTATTGGGTTTAATCTTTTTAGGGTATTTGATTAAAAACGGCATTTTAAATGATTCTTCATACATCCACCGTTTATCAAACCAGCCGTGTTCTCCAAGGTAAAAACCTTGGTCGGATGTATAAATTACTATGGTATTCTCTGTCAAACCTTTTTCTTCTAAATAATCCAAAATACGCCCTACATTGTCATCTACCCCTTTTGCACATCGTAAATAATCCTTGATATATTGTTGAAATTTCCAATATTTTAAAGCTTCTCCTTGCAGGCTATCGTGAGGTGTCCAAAACTCGCCATTATTTCCATATCTATGCCATTCCGCTAGTTCTTCCTCTGTTAAATCCGGAGGGGGAGGTACTTTCAAATCCTTACGGTTCATATGATTTTCTATTTCCATCGCATTTTTACTAGCAGCCACTCTTGTAGCATAGTCGTCATTAAAATTATCAGGTGTGGAGAAATCAAAATCATTGAAAAGGTTTTTGTTCCTTTCGGCAGGAAACCAGTTCCTATGTGGCGATTTGGGTTGATAGCAAACAAAGAAAGGCTTGTTTTTGTCTCTATTTTCAATCCATTCCATCGTATAGTCAGCCGACAAATCATCTACATAGCCTTTTTCTTTAACACGCTTCCCGTCTTCTATATAAATGGGGTCGTAGTACAAACCTTGTCCAACAAGCACCTTATATTTATCAAAGCCTTGGGGGATGCTACCAAGATGCCATTTGCCAAATATAGCCGTTTGGTATCCGTTTTTCTGTAATATTTTAGGTAGTGTAAGTTGGTCGCCATTAAAAGCTCCACCTCCTTCGTTTTTATAATATTCGTTTTTATGGCTGTATTTACCTGTGAGTATAGCTGCTCTACTAGGTCCGCAAATAGAGTTGGTGCAAAAAGCATTTTGAAATACCATTCCTTCTTGTGCCAACCTATCAATATTTGGAGTGGGAGCAAGCGTAGATATTTGATGCCCATAAGCCCCTATGGCTTGTGGGGTGTGGTCGTCCGACATTATGAAAATAATATTGGGGCGTATTTCTTGCTTCTTAGCTCGACAACTGAATGTGCTTATTAGAATTAATAAAATACAGAAGAACTTTAATATTCTTTTTATTACCATTGTTTAAATTGTTTGCGAAATTTATATTTCTTATTATAAAAATTCAAATAACGCTAAAAGGAACACACCTAAGGTTTAATTACTGTTAAAAAAGGTTTGATTATTTACAAGGCTATATTTGCCTTTTCGTAGGAATTAAGAAGTTATTTTTTTAAAAATTAGCTTATGACAAGTTTAAAGACTAAAAGCTGTCTTCGCTGTTTCTCAAAAATAGTTAACCTGCCTGTCAATTTTAGATATCATAGCTTCATTTTTTTATCTTAATTTTATAATTATTAGGACTTTTGCCAAAATGTTTTCTGAATGCTGTGCTGAAATATTTAGGGTCAGAAAATCCGGTATTATAAGCTATTTCACTAATAGAAAGGCTACTTCTTTTTAATAGTTTTTTGCTTTTTTTGAGACGATATATTTTAATGAGTTTTTGAGGTGTTTGTCCTATTATAGCTTTAATTTTAAGGTATAAAGAGGTTCTACTCATTCCTATTTCTTGAGCAAGGGTCTCTACAGAGAATCCTTCCTTCTTGTAGTTTTTGCTTAGAATTTCTATCAATTGTTCTATGAACTCTTTGTCTAATTGTGAAGTTATTTTTTTTGAAGTTTCCAGCTCGTCTTCTTTGAAAAACTGTTTTTTTAGTTGCTCTTTCTTTTTCAAAAGATTTTCTATTCGTATTTCCAAATGTTTTAAACTAAAAGGCTTTTCTATGTAGGCATCCGCACCATATTTTAAACCTTCTATTTTGTAATCAGTAGCTGTCAATGCAGTTAATAATATAAGTGGGATATGACTTGTCGCAAGATTGCTTTTTAGTTTTTTACATAGTGTAAAGCCGTCCATTATGGGCATCATTACATCAGATATTACAATGTCAGGATTTTCTTTGTTTATTCTTGCAAGAGCTTCTTCTCCATTTGTGATTGCTGTTACGAAATAAGTTTCTTTCAATTTATTGATTAGTAGTTTCCTTATCTCATTATTGTCTTCAACAATAAGTATTTTTGCCTGCTTTCTTTCATTTGGTAGAACTGTATTTTGTCTTTCTTCCTTTTTTGGAGAAGCGGATGGTTCTATTATTTCCTCTTTTTTAAACTTATTTTTGTCTGTGGGTAGGGTTACTATAAATTTCGTTCCCTTGTCTTTTTTACTGTAAAATGTAATGCTTCCTTGGTGTAGTTCTATCAATTGTTTAGACAACATCAAACCTATTCCACTGCCTGTTATATTTGCATTAATAGCATTTTCTGCTCTATAATAGCGTTTGAAAATATTGGAGTGTTGTTCTTTGGGTATACCCATTCCCTCGTCCTGTATGCTTACTTTAAGGAATTTACTCTGTGAATCAGTAACTACAGTGAGCCTTCCCCCTACTTTATTATACTTAATCGCATTTGAAATAAGATTGTTAAATACCTTACTCAATATCACCTTATCAAAATAAAATTTATTATGTTTTTTCGAAAGCTTTATTCTAAGGTCTAATTTACTCTGGTCTATAAGAGGTTTAAAAGTTTGTATTATGTTTTCAAGAAACAAGTTAAAATCGTGATACTCAATTCGCAATTTTTCTTTATTTATATCTGTCTTTTGAAAGTCCAAGATGTTATTTACCAGTTTGATTAATTTTTGAGTATTATCTTTGATGACAGAGAAGTTTTCCTTGTCTTTTTTTTGCTTTAAAAGGGATGGAATAATACTCTCTATGCCAATTTTAATGAGTGTTAAAGGATTTCTTAAATCGTGGGCAACATTAATGAAAAATTGCTCTTTCTCTTTGGAGTGTTTGCTTTTCAAATACAAATTGTAATAGTGTAAGGCAGCCATTATCAGTATTAGCAAAATAATTAAGTAAATCATATACGCCCATTTTGTCTCCCAAAAGATAGGCTTTACAATTATTTTAAGTTGTCTTGTTTTATCACTACCACAAACTCTCACCATAAAAATGTATTCCCCTGCTGGGAGTTTATTGTAATTTGCAATGTTGGAATAAGAATTTTCGCCCCAATGCTCGTCATATCCTGTTAATTTCCATTTGTAACTTGTTTTTTGAGGATTGGTGTAATTGAGAGCAGTAAATTCTATGCTAATGGAATTTTGATTGTGTTGTAATGTGATTTCCCTTGCTTTATTAAGATGTTGTTCCAGTATTTTGCTCTCGTCCCCTACTCTGACCTCTTTACCTGACACTTTCAAAGAGAGCAAAACAATAGGAAGTTCCTTATGTTTATTATCCTTTATAGAATTAGAGTTTAAAACTACAAATCCTTTAATTCCTCCAAAAACTAAGTCTCCCGTTTTTGTTTTTCCTGATGCCCCATAGTTGAATTCATTACTTTCAAGTCCATCGGATACATAATAGCTTTCAAAAGTTTGAGTTTTAATATCAAAATGAGAAAGCCCTCTTGTAGTGCTTAACCATAAGCAAGTGTCGTTATTGGCTTGTATTCCATATACAATGTTCGAAGGTAAGCCATCTTTTTTTTTAAACTGTTTTACTGTATTTGTCTTCTCATCAATTTTAAAAAGCCCGTTTCCTTCTGTTCCTACCCACATTATTTTATTTATTTCATCGTATAAAATACTGCGTGCTATTTCGCTTTCAAGTTGCTTACATACTCTTTTGAATTTATAAGTCTCAGTATTTAAAAGGTACACACCATCCCCTATTGTTCCTATCAATAGTTCTTTTTTATTTTTATATACAATGCTTACAACATCATATATAGGTATTTGTTGAGATTTATTTTCGGAGGGAGAAAAGACACTTAACTGCCCCTTTATACCTCCACTTATAATATTTCCATTATTATCTACAAAAAGTGCATATATAAAATTGGTAGATGTGCTATTGTCTCCTGCTTGTTTAATGAATTGGATTATTTTTCCACTACGAGTATCTATCTTATTTATCCCTCCTCCAAACGTTCCTGCCCAAACATTGCCCTTTTTATCTTTGGCTAGGGACAATACAATGTTATTAGACAAGCCATTACTTACATTAATGTGCTTCCATTTTCTCTTAGATGTTCTTATGCTTATCCCCTTTTTAGTTCCAAACCACATATTGCCTTCATCATCCTCAATAAAAGAACGGGCTGTATTATTACTCAAACTTTCCTCGCTATTGGGTACGTGAGTTATGGTGCGAAAATTATGCCAATTGGGGTCAAAATAATTAACCCCTCCTCCCCAAGTAGCTATCCACAAACGACTTTTATTATCAACAAGTAAACTTCTTACTCCATCATTGTTTATAGTCTTATTGCTATTCTCATCTAATTTATAAATTTCTTTTAACTCTAACTGACTGTTGAATTGCCATATTCCATTTCCATCTATTCCCAAAATTATATCTTTGTTTTGCAGTATGGCGATATCGTACACAGGATAATTTCTAAGAGTACTATACCTTTTTCCTAAATTAATAATTGATGCATTTCTAGGATTATACACAAAAACCCCTGACCTAAAAGTTCCAAACCACATATTGCCGTTATGATCTTCCGCTATTTTAAGCACTGTAACATTAGAGAATCTGCTGTTATTTATCTCAACAGGTTTCACGGTATTAGTAACAGAGTCCATTACACACAAGCCCTCCTCAGTTGCTACCCATATATTTCCTCTAGAATCTTGGTAAGTATGAAAAATACTATTTTTTGTTTTTATTACAATTGGTTCTTCTCCCTTATCTATTGCATACTTAACAATAGTTCTCGAATATGATAGCCATATTGCATTATTACTATCAAAGGAGATTGAGTTTATGGCACTTTGTTTTAGTTGTCCAATATTTGTAGTCAATGAAAATATAAGTTTAAACTCATCCTGAGTTTCATCATAAACATATAATTTCCCAAGGCTATTGCCCGCATAAATATTGCCTTTTTTGTCTTTTTTAAGACACCTAATTCTATTCTCTACTGATGTAGTCCTGTCTTTATCAGTTAAATTATAATGAGTAATTTTATGACCATCATACTTGTTCAGTCCATCTATTGTTCCAAACCACAAAAAACCTATATCATCTTGAATTATACCTGTAACATTATTGTTAGAAAGTCCATTGTCAACCGTGATATGTTTAAATTGATGAAATTGTGTGGAGACATTCGCTAATAGAAAAGTGGAGCGATTTATTAATAGAAAAATGGAAAGAAAGAGTATGAAAGTTCTTTTCATAAAAATTCAAGCTATAATAGTTCTAAAAAAACAATAATACAATATATACTATTTTAACTAAATCTCTCAAAAAAAAAGAAAAAATGTATTGGAAAGAAAAACGACACGGAACAAATTTATGCCTGCAAATGCAGGCATAAATGATAAGGTAATACTTACTACTAACTCTTAATATATCTCCTCTCTTTATTTATTTACCTCTTTTTTCACAAGATTAGCAGCTTCTTTAAGAGTAATGGCAGAGCGAACTTTCAACCCAGAACTATCTATTATTTCTTTCGCCTCTTGAGCATTAGTCCCCTGCAACCTTACAATAACGGGAACTTCTATTGTGCCAATAGCTTTGTAAGCCTCTACTATTCCCTTAGCCACGCGATCGCAGCGTACAATACCTCCAAATATGTTAATAAGTATCGCCTTTACATTTGGGTCTTTAAGGATAATTTCTAATCCTGCCTTCACCGTTTCCGCACTCGCTGCCCCACCCACATCAAGAAAGTTGGCAGGGTTACCACCATATAACTTGATGATATCCATAGTAGCCATTGCCAGTCCTGCTCCATTGACCATACACCCCACATTACCATCCAACTTAATAAAATTGAGGCTATACTTTGCTGCTTCTATTTCTGCAGGATCTTCTTCAGTAGTATCCCTCATATCCGCATATGTCCTATGCCTATACATAGCGTTATCGTCCAAACTTATCTTAGCATCTGCCGCTAACACTTGATTATCAGCTGTTTTAAACAAAGGATTAATTTCCAACAACGAAGCATCAGACTTTACATAAGCATTATAAAGACTGATAACAAATTGTACCATTTTCTTAAAAGCATCGCCACTTAGCCCAAGGTTGAAGGCTATCTTACGTGCTTGGAAAGGCAATAGTCCAAAAGAAGGGTTTATTTCTTCTTTATATATAAGGTGTGGAGTTTTTTCTGCTACAGTTTCTATATCCATTCCCCCTTCTGTAGAATACATAATAATATTTCTACCACTACTACGGTCAAGCAACACGCTCATATAAAACTCCTCAGGTTGGCTTACTCCTTGATAATATATGTTTTGCTCTATCAACACCCTATTTACTTTCTTACCTTCAGCACCTGTTTGAGGAGTAACAAGTTGCATCCCCAAAATTTGCTTAGTATATTGCTCCACCTCCTCCAAAGTTTTAGCTATCTTTACTCCTCCCCCTTTCCCTCGACCTCCTGCATGTATTTGTGCTTTTACAGCCCAACCTTGTTTATCAGTTTTTTCGGTAACTCTTTTAGCAGTAGCTACTGCATTTGCTGTTTCAAGTACCACCTTCCCATAAGGAACAGGCACATCATACCTTTTCAAAAGCGCTTTTGCTTGGTATTCGTGTATATTCATTTGATTAAATTATGTTTTTTTAATACATTATATTTTAGTTGACGCTAAAATAACATATTTTAATTTATCTTTATTTACTTTTTATGAAATAAATTTTCCCCATGAGAAAACTGAATTTAAATGAACTAAATAGAAAAACAGAAGAAGAATTTAAAAAAGCTTCTAAAATTCCTATGGCAGTAGTGCTGGATAATGTGCGAAGTATGAATAACATAGGCTCTGTTTTTCGTACTTGCGATGCCTTTCTTATTGAAAAAATTTACCTGTGTGGTATCTGTGCTTGCCCCCCTAATAAAGAAATACATAAAACAGCCATAGGGGCAGAAAATACTGTATTGTGGGAATATTATAAAAACACAATAGATGTCATACAAAAATTGAAAAAAGAGGGGTATAAAATTGTTTCCGTAGAGCAAACAACCAATAGCACTGTGTTGAATGATTTTGAAGTAAAGGAAAATGAAAGGTATGCCCTTGTTTTTGGCAACGAGGTGAAAGGAGTGGAGGATAATATAATCACTGCAAGTGATATATGTGTTGAAATACCCCAACTTGGCACAAAACACTCGCTCAATATATCAGTATGTGCAGGTATCACTTTGTGGGAAATGTTTAATCAGTGGAAAAATAAATAATAATGCAAAATATACAACCCAAAAAACATCTTGGACAACATTTTTTGAGGGATAAAAATATTGCTCAAAAAATAACCAACAGCCTTTCTGATAGTACTCAAAATATTTTGGAGATAGGAGCTGGAACAGGTGCTTTAACCCAGTTTTTAACACAAAAAAAAGGGATCAATCTACAAGTAATAGACATAGACAAAGAATCTATATCTTACTTGGAGCAACATTACCCCAACTTGCAAGGGAAGATTATTTTAGGAGACTTTTTAAAGATAGATATAAAACAGCTATTCAAAGCCTCTTTTAATATTATAGGCAACTTTCCTTATAATATCTCTAGTCAGATATTTTTTAGAATATTAGAAAACAAAGACTCCATAAATGAGGTTGTATGTATGATACAAAAAGAAGTTGCAGAACGAATAAGCTCTCCCGAGGGAAACAAACAATATGGCATATTAAGTGTATTGCTACAAGCTCACTATAAAATAGAGTATCTATTCACTGTAAGCGAACATGCATTTGTGCCACCCCCAAAGGTAAAATCAGCTGTGATAAGATTGACAAGAGACAATACAAGGGTAGTAGATTATGATGAAAAGTTGTTTTTTACCATAGTAAAAACGAGCTTTAACCAGCGCCGAAAAATGATGAGAAATTCCTTGAAAAACATAGTTAACACAAAAGTTTTACAGAATAGTATTTTTGAAAAACGTCCTGAACAATTAAGCATAGACGAATTCATTTATATTACTAAATTTGTAAAACAATTAACAACCCTCTAAACATAGTTGATATGCACTTTGAACTAACCAAAGAAAATATTGATAAACTGAGGAAACTTATCAGCACGCAAGAAGACAAAAGTGTCAAACAAATATTAGAAAGTTTGCACCCCGCAGATATTGCTGATGTGTGCGAAGAGATACCTCCAGAAGAAGCCAAGCATCTATTTACCTTATTAGAAAAAGACAAAGCTGCTAATGTATTAGTAGAATTAGAAGAAGAGGAAAGAGTAGAACTCCTTAAAGTTCTTCCAAGCGAAATTATTGCCAAAGAATACCTTGACAATATAGAATCAGATGATGCTGCTGATATTATTGGCGATATGCCATCAGCTCAAAAAGAAGAAGTGCTTTCGCAGATAGATGACGTAGAACAAGCAGGCGATATTGTAGATTTATTACGTTATGACGAAGACACCGCAGGTGGCTTAATGGCAAAAGAATTAGTGGTGGTAAACGAAAATTGGACAGTAGCAACCTGCTTAAAAGAAATGGGAAAGCAAGCTGAAGATATCAAAGAAATCTACTATGTATATATAGTAGATAACAACAACATATTAAAAGGGACTCTTTCTCTAAAAAAACTACTGCTAAGTGCCACTAATACAAAACTCTCAAACATATTTAACGAAACATTACATTTGGTTAGCACTGATACCACCAAAGAAAAAGTAGCCAAAATAATGGAAAAATATGACCTTATAGCCTTGCCCGTAGTAGATAATATAGGAAGATTAGTAGGACGCATTACTATAGATGATGTGGTAGATGTAATAAAAGAACGAGCAGAAAAAGATTATAACTTGGCATCAGGTTTAACAGAAACAGTAGAATCATCTGACAAAATTTGGAGACAAACCCGTGTTCGTTTCCCTTGGTTATTAATTGGTCTATTTGGAGGAGTGTTAAACTCTATGGTTATTGCCTCTTACGAAACTGCCATTGTGTTGTCTTCTATGCTTGTTTTTTTTATTCCACTAAATGGAGCAATGGGAGGAAATGCAGGTGTGCAGTCATCTGCTATCGTAGTGCAAAGTATAGCTAACCACACACTAAAATTAGAGCACACATGGCAAAAATTTCTCAAAGAATTTATTATTTCTATGCTTAATGCTACAGTGTTGTCCGCTCTTTTGTTTGCATACAATTATTTTTTCAACGACTCGCTGAGCTTGGCTATTATTGTAAGCCTTTCATTAACAGTAGTAATTGTATTTGCCTCGCTATTTGGCACATTTGTACCTATTATGCTCAATAGGTGGAAGGTAGACCCCGCTCTTGCGACAGGCCCCTTTATTCAAACAGTGAACGACATTGTAGGACTATTTATTTACTTTACTACTGCGAATCAATTAAGTTATCTATTTAATTAATCTTCAAAAATAACCTATACTATATATATTTTTAGTTATTCATTACCTTTTCTTGCTTGTTGATAGACTCTTGGTGGATAGTTTTAAAAACAGCCTCTACAAACGTAGCGTCCAACCCTAGTTCTTTGCCGCGTTTTAGTCTATTATTTAATAGCTCTTGCCAGCGTCCTTCTTGCAATATCGTCAGGTTGTTTTCTTTCTTGTAATGCCCTATCGTTTGTGAAACATTGAATCTATCTGACAAAACTTGTAGTATTTCCTCATCAAACTTGTCAATAATATGTCTCAATTCATTTAATGTATTTTTCACAGCTTTATTCTTTGTATCAGCCTGTCTTAACACTAGTTTCGATAGTATTTCTTTGAGCTGCACTGGGGTAACTTGTTGTGATGCATCGCTCAATGCTTTATTTGGATTGTTATGCGATTCTATTATCAGTCCTTCAAAGTTGAGGTCTAATGCCTTTTGAGATATTTCTTCTATATATCTTCTTTCGCCTGCTATATGGCTGGGGTCGCAGATTACTGGTATTTCAGGGTGCAGTCGTTTCAACTCTATGGGCAATTGCCATTGAGGTATGTTTCTATACTTCATTTTTTTGAATGTAGTAAAGCCCCTATGTATTACTGCCAATTTTTTTATCCCTGCAAGATGAATACGCTCCAATGCTCCAAGCCATAGTTGTAAGTCAGGGTTTACGGGGTTTTTCACCAATATAGGGTTATCTATTCCCTTGATAGCATCGGCTATTTCTTGTGCAGCAAATGGGCTTACAGTAGTTCTTGCCCCTATCCAAAGTATGTCTACTTCGGCTTTTAAGGCTTCTTCTACGTGCTGTGCGTTAGCTACCTCCGTGGCTGTAAACATTCCCAGTTCTTTTTTCACTCTTTTGAGCCAAGGAAGTCCTTTTACTCCCATACCTTCAAAAGCATTGGGGCGTGTACGAGGTTTCCATATACCTGCTCTAAATATCTTTATTCCTGCTTCTTTAAGTTGGGTAGCAGTTTCCATCACTTGTTCTTCGGTTTCTGCACTGCAAGGACCTGCTATTATCAAAGGTTTTTCAGTAGTAGATAATCCCCATTTTTCTATGGGTAATATGTCAAATTTCGTTTTCATAATAGTAGTTGTTTATATTCGTTTAATTTAGTTTAATATTCGTTTAATTTTATTTGATTTATCGATTAGGTTATGAATTTCTTTGTTGTCTTTGTTTTTTATGCCGCTTTTAAACTGGTTTAGCTTTTCTATATAAGTTTCTAATACCGTAAGTATATTTTTTTGGTTGTGCTGAAATATAGGCGACCACATATCCGGAGAGCTTTTAGCAAGTCTTACAGTAGAAGCAAAGCCTCCACTGGCAAGGTTGAATATATTTTTTTCATCCTTCTCCTTTTCAAGCACCGTAAGTGCTAAGGCAAATGAACTGATGTGTGATATGTGTGAAACATAAGCAGTATGCTCGTCGTGTTTGGCCGATTCCATTTCTACGCACGGCATATTGAGTGTGTCATACATCGTTTTTACTGTTTCTATAGCTGTTTTGTTTGATATATGTGTATCGCAGATAATGGCACATTTACCATCAAACAGGTTAGGCACAGCAGCCGTAGGTCCTGAGTACTCTGTACCTGCCATAGGGTGCGAAGGGACATAGTTTTGTCGTTTAGGGTGGTTTTTCACTGCTTCTACTATGTTGTATTTGGTAGAGCAAAAGTCTGTTACTGTTTGATTTTCAACAACATCAAGTACTTTGGGAAGCAACTGCACGCAAGCATCCACAGGAACAGACACTATAATAAAATCAGTCTTATTTATAGCCTCCTCTAAAGGCAATATACTATCTACAAAGCCTATCTGCTGGGCTAAATTACAGTGTAGCCTGTCATTATCCACACCTATCACCTCCGTAGCAAAGCCTCTTCGTTTGAGGTCTATGGCTGCAGAACCACCCATCAAGCCTAAGCCTATTATAGTTACTTTCATATGTTTATTTTTTCTCTCTCTATTATTTATCTTTAAAAGATTGTTCTATCAAACTCATAATGTAAATGAAATTTAATCTATAAGTTTTCTTTTATTCTTTTTATTGCTTTTTGTAGCGTTTCTTCTTTTGAGCAGAGGGATATTCTTACATATTGCTCTCCATTTGAGCCAAATATACTGGCTGGTGTTATAAACACGTGGGCTTTATCAAGTATTTTATCTGTCAATTCTATCGCATTTTTGTAGTTAGTGGGTATTTTTGCCCATACGAACATCCCTACTTGGTTTTTCTTGTAGGTACATTGGAGTGTATCGTATATTTGCCACACTATTTTTTTTCTTTTTTCATAGGTTTGGTTGATAGTTTTATACCAGTTTTCATCTGTGTTGAGGGCTTTTACGGCTGCAACTTGCAAAGGACGAAACATTCCTGAATCCATATTGCTTTTTACTTTGAGTATGTTGTTGGTTATTTCGGGACTACTGGCTACCATTCCTATACGCCAGCCTGCCATATTGTGCGACTTGCTAAGGGAATTGAGTTCAAGGGCTGTATCCTTTGCACCTTCTACGGATAGTATGCTATGTTGTTTGTCGTTTAGTATAAAACTGTAAGGGTTGTCGTTGCAAATAAGTATGTTGTGCTTTTTGCCAAATGCTATAAGGTCTTCTAAAAGTTTTGATGTAGCAGGTGTTCCTGTTGGCATATTGGGATAATTGACCCACATTAACTTTACTTTTGTAAGGTCGTGTTGCTCTATCTCTTTGAAATTAGGATACCAGTTGTTTTCTTCTTTTAAGTTGTATTTAATAATATTAGCTTCTACCAACTTTGCTACGGCTTCGTAGGTGGGGTAAGCAGGGTTGGGTATCAACACTGTATCATTGGGGTTGAGGTAGGCAAGTGATATGTGCATTATTCCTTCTTTTGAGCCTATGAGTGGTAGCACTTCATTTTCGGGGTTAAGCCTTACATCAAAATACTTTTTATACCATTGTACAAATGCTTGTCGTAATTCGGGTATGCCTACATAGGGTTGATAACCGTGTGTAGCAGGTTTTTGTGCTTCGGTTACAAGTGTTTTTATTGTTTCTGAAGCAGGTGGCAAATCAGGATTGCCTATTCCAAGATTAAGAATATTTTGTCCCTGTTCTTTTCTGCGAGCTATTTCTTTTAACTTTTGTGAGAAATAATATTCTGCAACATTGTTTATTCTATTGGCTGGCTGTATAGTCATAGGTCTTTTAACTATTTATATATTTCTCCCCTTCTATGTATTCTCCAAGTATTTGCATCTCTTCAGTAAGGGGCTTTATGGCTTGTAACACTTCTTGATAGCGTTGATATTTCCCAAAGGTCATATCTGCATAAAACTGATAAGCCCATTCCTTGCCTACTATGGGCAGGGACTCTATTTTGGTTAGGTTGATGTCGTAAAAAGTAATAATAGATAATACTTTAGAAAGACTTCCAATGCTATGTGGTAAACTAAAAACAATAGAAGCCTTGTTGATATTGTCATAATCTTTATTGGCTTCTTTTTCTATCACAAGGAAACGAGTATAGTTTTTTTTATTGGTTTCTATGCCTTTGGCTATTATTTCTAAATCGTATATTTCAGCTACTTTCGAGTGTCCAATACCTGCTATGTGAATAAGATTTTGTTCCTTTATTTCTTTGATACTAAGAGCTGTATCTTCTGTTTCTGTGAGTTTTAAGTCTGGATATTGTTGCAAATATTTTCTACACTGGTTAATTGCCATATAGTGCGATTGAACCTCTTCAATGGTGTTCATCGTTTGTCCTTTATGAGCTATAAGATTTTGTTCTATGCGAAGGTATACTTCACCTGTTATTTTTAGCTTAGATTCTTTAAGCATTCTATAATTAGGCAGTAATGTGCCTGCTACAGTGTTTTCTATGGCTACTACTGCTTTGTGGTTGTGTCTGTTTTGGGTAGTATTGAACAACTGCTCAAAAGTATGGTTTGGTATCAGCTCTATATTGTCTTTTCCAAAATATTTTTGCGTGGCAATATCGTGGAACGAACCCTCTATACCTTGTATAGCTACTTTCAATTTATCTTGCTCTGTACTCATTTCGTTATTTTAAAATAAAAAAAAAGTCCCTTTGTTATAAGGGACTTTTAATAATGCAATATAATAGTATTACATAACAGTCCCTCGTGGGATGCTAAAATAAAAGTAATATTTGCTGTTATTATACAACATTTCCATTTCCATATATAATGCTTGTACTAAATATTGCAAAAGTACTATTTTTTTGTAAATAATTGAATTAAAAAACAAAAAGAGCATTGTAGTAGTTGTATTACAATACTCTTTTTTGTTAGAGTTCTTTAGATAAAATGCTTTTTAATTAACTGCATCACTTAGTTCTGCACCTGGCTTGAATTTTACTACCTTTTTAGCAGCTATTTGAATAGGAGCTCCTGTTTGAGGATTTCTACCAGCTCTTGCACTACGTTCTGAAACTGAGAAAGAACCAAATCCAACCAAAGCTACACGATCTCCACTTTGTAAAGCCTTGCTTATAGATTCGAGAACAGAATCTATCGCTTGTTTAGATGCTGCTTTGGATAGATCTGTTGCTGCAGCAACAGCATCTATTAATTGTGCTTTGTTCATAATTTAAATTTTTACAATTAAACAATAAAATTAAATTTGTATATAACAATAGCAAATATATGTGTTTTCGCAGGAAAAAAACAAATTAATAATGATTTTTTTTATCTTTTCTGCTTCTTAAAAAAAGGAGGAATTTGTAAATTGCTGGTTTTTAGTATTTTAATTTTTTTTGTTTAGAATATTTTTTTACGAACTTTAATACGGAATCAGTCTATTTTTCTAACTTTTAAGCGTTTTTTCTTTATAAAATTGAATGCCGCTCCAAAAAGTAAAATTAAAAAAACAGGTAGTACTACATTTATAACTTGCCAACGGACTCTCTCTTTATTGACTTTTGTTTTATCTAACAACATTAGTTTGTACTCCTTATTTTTCAGGTTCATCCATCCCTCATTACTTGTTAAATAATAAACAGCATTGGTTATAAACTCTTTGTTGCTATATGTATTCTCGGTATAACGGTCATAACCAAGTGGCAATATTCCTATTTGTGTTCCTTTTTTTACGGTTTTATTGGCTATAATATCTCCATCCGCTACTACTATCATTTTTGTATCTATACTTTCTTTTTTAATATTGTTCATATTGAGGTTGGGCAACATTCTATTTCTAAAAACAGAAGGAAAGCTCCCTTCCAAAAGAACTGCTATAGATTGCGAAGGTTGGTTAAATTTATTGAGATTTCTCGGTTTTACAATGTCCTGTTCCAAATCTATAAGAAATGGTGCCTTTGATATATGACTGTTAGAAGATGTTTTAAGTAGTATTGTTTTCTTTATATTATCATTTTTTCCTACGGTATCTATAGTATTTGCAAATTCTGACTTTATTATACCTACACTCTTAGTTATAGGATGGTCGTTTGAAGTTGAAATAAGAGGGTGGTAAAAGAAATCAAAATATCTGTACTCCGTGCTTTGGTCAGGCAAAGCTACGTTAATAGGTATTACACCGCACTGTCGGTCTTGCACAATATAAGAATTTATTCTCACCCCATAGGTAAAAAGTTGGTCATTAAGATTAAAGTCGCTTATGTATGCCAACGCTCTTTTTGTATCAGTCAAAGTATCGTTATTTACATCCACTTGGTCTATAAACCATATTGTTCTCCCCCCATTCATTATATACTGGTCTAACTTGTATTTTTCTTGTTCACTAAATTTGGTTTGTGGTTTGGCTATAATAAGTAGCTTGTGTTCATTAAGCATATCTTGCGGGAACAAAGAGAGGTCTATCCACCCTATATCATATTGGTCTAAAAGAGTTTTAGTAATATCAGCTACTTGATAATCGTTCAGTTCATTATGCCCTTCTATAAAAGCTATCTTCTGTTTATTTTTCTGCGTAAGTATCTTTATAGCCTTAGTAAGTTCATATTCTAAACTTTGTTCTGCATTATGAATATTTTCAGTAAGAGTAGCACCTCGTTTCTTTTTGAGTAAATTGAGAGGGTAGGCTTTTCCATTATAGGTAATAAGCATAGCCGGAAGTAGTGTTCTCGTTACTATTTGTCCCTCCGCATTAGTCTCCTGTATTTGTTCAGGTATAAGACCTTTGCCATCCCTATATAGTTCATCAAATAATTCTTCTCCGTGCTTATTGGGGTCTATTAGCTGATAGTTGAGTTTTTCTTTCGCAATATCTTTGTATTCCTGTAATGTTTCTGTCACTGTATTTCTAAGATACTTGTAAGCAATTGGAAGGTTTCCTTCTAAGTAAAACTTAATCTCTACTTCGCCCTCTATGCTTTTCAGTAATTTTTCAGTATGCGAAGAAAGAGTATAGCGTTTATCTAATGTAAGGTCTATTTTGAAATGTTGATATTGTGAAATAATTACTACAAAACAAAGTACAAACAAACTGCTGAATGTATATATTATACTACGAGTTTTAAAACTCAAATTTCGCATATATGAAACAAGTCTTTTTACCATTTCCTCCTGTTGATTGATATTTGAGTAAGTACTATAAAAAAAGTAATAGTAGCTAGCGAATATATTACATCGCGCGAGTCTATCACTCCTCTACTCATAGAGTTGTAGTACCGCTCTATGCCTAAATTGATAATGATACCTTGTATACTTTTTAAAAAAGGAACATAGCTAATTGCATCGAAACCCACATAAAAGAAGAAAGACAACAAGGCCGATAGTATGAAAGCTACAATTTGATTAGAAGTAGTAGACGATGCAAACACACCTATTGCAGTATAAATAGCCCCAAGAAAAAATAGTCCAATGTAAGCACCCCAAGTACCACCTATGTCTATATTGCCTTTTTCAGCCCCTAATTGATACACGGAATAGAAATATACAAGCGTAGGGAGAATAGAAAGCACCACAATAAGCAAAGCTGATAAATATTTAGCAAGTATAATTTGCAAATCTGTAAGAGGTTTTACCAGAAGAAGCTCCAAAGTTCCAGTCTTTTTTTCCTCTGCAAACAACCGCATCGTAATAGCAGGTATAAGAAATAAAAATACCCAAGGTGCAAGGAAAAAGAGTGTATCAAGATTGGCGTAGCCAGTATCTAATATGTTATATTGTCCGGGGATAATCCAAATAAACAAGCTGTTGATAAGCAAAAACACAACAATAACGATATACCCTATAAGTGAACTGAAAAAATGATTTATTTCTTTGATGAGTAATGCAAGCATTCTTTTATACTCCTTCTTTTAAATATTTATACATTAATTTAGCTGTCCGTTCAGCAGCTCCTTTTTCTCCTACTTTCTTTTTTAGGCTTTTATAATTATTAAACATTTGTTGCTTATAACTCTTATTTTCCAGTATGTTTTTCATTTCTGCTTCCAAAGTATCCTCTGTTAAATAATGCTGTATAAGCTCTTTAACTACCATTTTATTCATTATTAAATTGACAAGGGAGATATATTTTAAGTTCGAATTAGCAACAAACCTATAAAGATTATAAGCAAATCTTCCTCCAAAAAACTTGTAGCATACTACCTGCGGCACATTCAATAAGGCAGTTTCTAATGTAGCGGTACCCGAAGTTACCAATGCAGCTTTTGCCTGCTGTAACAATGGGTAGGTTTCGTCATATATGATTTTCACATCGTAGTCTTTTGTCAATTTACTATACAATTCTTTTGGAATAGTTTTTACACCTGCTATAATGAATTGGTATTGAGGAAATTTTTTTATCATCTTCAACATTACAGGCAATATTTTTTTTATCTCTTGCTTTCTGCTGCCCGAAAGTAAAGCCACAATAGAACGTTTATCAATTATTTTATTTCGTTGAAGAAAAGTAGAGAAAGTCTCATCTTTATAACTACGTTCATCTATATTATCTACTAATGGATTGCCTATGTAGTTGATAGGGTAGTTGTGTCCTTTATAAAATTCCACTTCAAAAGGCAATATGCTAAATATTTTATCTACATTTCGCTTTATTTGTTTGATGCGATACTCTTTCCACGCCCATATTTTAGGAGGTATAAAATAATATACTTTGACCTTATGCTGCTTGGCAAATTTAGCCATACGAAAATTGAAACTAGGATAATCTACCAATATCAACACATCGGGCTTGTAGTTCAGTAGTTCCCTTTTACAGAGGTCTAAGGTTCGCTTTATGGTTCTAAGATTCATCAAAACATCGACAAACCACATAAAAGCCATTTCCTTAATATGTTTTATTAATGTTCCTCCTTCCGCTTGCATCAAATCTCCCCCCATATACCTAAAATCAGCTTCTTTGTCTACTTTCTTTAAATAGCGCATTATCTTAGACACCTGCAAATCACCCGATACTTCACCCGCTATGATAAAATACTTCATTATACAGCAAATATAAAGATTAATATTCCTAATAAAATAGTAACACTCACCAGTCCTTTTGTCGCTTTTATCCAACCTCTACATTCGCAAGTAAATATAAAGAAAGTAAAAAGATTGGGAATAGTGGCCAAGCTTAAAAACTTAGTTGCAAGCCCCAGCTGTATTATTTGCTCGAAAGAAGAGTTCTCTACCTTAGAAAACCAAATAGCAGTAACAATAAAAAACACAATAGCAGGTACAAGTAGTCCCGTTAAAATGCCCACCAAGAACGTATCATACTTTGATACTTTTTTTTCCTCGTTCATAAATTCCACATTTTTATCTCGTCCATTACCTTGTAAGCTGTAAGGTCAGTATGCACAGGCACCACAGAGATATAGTTATTTTTCAAAGCCCATTCGTCAGTATCTTTTGTATCCTCCTCGTGATTATTAAGATAGCCCGTCAGCCAGTAATAGTCCTTTCCAAAAGGGTCTTTACGATGATCAAGCTCTTCTGCCCATACTCCCTTAGTTTGTCGGCACACTTTTATGCCCTTTATCTCTTGGGTCGTATAAATAGGTATATTTACATTGAGGCAAATATTAGATTGAGAACTCCTTTGCAACGTTTCTACCACTATTTGTTTTATGTACTTTATAGCATGAGAAAAATCGGCATCTTCTGAGTGGTCTAACAATGAAAAGCCTATGGAAGGTACATTATTCAAAGCTCCTTCCATAGCTCCTGCCATAGTACCAGAATAGATAACACTGATAGAGGAATTAGAACCGTGGTTAATGCCTGAAAGTATAAGGTCGGGCTTGCGGGATGTAAGTTTGTTTAGTGCTACCTTTACACAGTCGACTGGTGTACCTGTGCAGGCATAAATGGTCAGACCTTCTATTTCCGACAGTTTTTCTACCCTAATAGGTACTTTTGTGGTAATAGCGTGCGACATACCAGAATTACCCTCGTGAGGTGCTACTATTATAACATCAGCAAGGTCCTGCACTGCTTCCGTTAATCTTTTAATGCCTTTTGCTTCTACACCATCATCATTGGTAATAAGTATCAGAGGTTTGACCTGATTCATATCGCTATATATATTTGTGTATGTGCAAAGATAAAAATATTCTTTTGAAGTCATATGAAGTTAAAATACCTCAAAAGAAGACTTTACAGCAGAACCTATTTCAATGAACTAACATTTTGCAGTGTGCCGTAACAACACAGGTCAATTGATTTATGTTGAAACAAAAATAATGAAGTTTCATCTTACTAAGAACAATTCATCGCCAAGCAGCACACAACACACCACTTATTCCCAGTTTTTAATTCTTAATATGTAACCCAAAAGTCGTTAATAAACACTACATTTATCACTTATTTAAAAAATTTCACAAGGAACTTTCAAGAAATACGTCAAACTGTGAAAGAGAAATTTTTTAAAAAAATAATACCCCCCAATACGTGGAAAACACTTTGAGAAAGACCACTACAATAAAAGAAAAAACAAATTTCCAAAAACTGGTAGAAGAACGCAAAGATTCTATTGTCAATATTTGCTACGGCTATGTTCACAACATAGAAGATGCTGAAGACATAGCCCAAGAGGTATTTATAAAGGTATATTACTCCTTAGATAATTTCCGAGCCGACAGCCAACTTTCTACGTGGATATATAGAATTGCTGTTAATAAGTCTATCGACTTCTTGCGAAAAAAGAAAACTCAAAAACTCCTTGGCAGTGTTAAGAGACTAATTACATTTCAAGACATTGCAGACCAAAATATTTACGCATCCACCAACGAAACTCCACAAAAAGTCATAGAAGACCAAGAAACAGAACAAGCCCTTAATGCAGCAATAGACAAACTATCTCAAAACCAAAAAACAGTTCTTATTTTGAACAAGTTTAACGATATGAGCTATAAAGAAATAGCAGCCACATTGTCTACTACCATACCATCCGTTGAATCCTTGCTATTTAGAGCCAAGAAAAACTTAAAAAAGCATTTACAAGTCTATTATACGAAAAATTATAAATAAAAAATAAAAGGTTTTTGAAAAATCTACGTCCAACTAATAGAAACACAATAACAATGAAAAATATTATAGAAAATAAAATACAAAAGACTATTCACAGTCTCGAAAATAGGAAGAAGATACAAGCCAACCATTTCTTCTACACAAGGCTAAAAGCAAAAATAAAAACTATGGAGGAAGAAAAAACACTTGTTACTCTACCCGCCTATTTACGTCCAGTTGTTATTGCTATTATTATAGCCATCAATATATTTTCAGCTATATATTTATTCAAC
Organism: Tubiluchus corallicola; assembly: GCA_030141605.1. Lineage (NCBI taxonomy): Eukaryota > Metazoa > Priapulida > Priapulimorpha > Priapulimorphida > Tubiluchidae > Tubiluchus > Tubiluchus corallicola. The sequence goes on along the minus strand of JAQGDQ010002394.1, from coordinate 100,837 downwards.
CAAAATGTAAACAAAGACACAAAACTAATTTCTTCAACAGAAGAAAACCCATATTTTACAGAGCAAACATACTACACACTACTTAACTAAAAAACACGAACAATGAAACATTTAAAAACAAAAAAAATACTTGTTGCCACAATCATCGTGCTATTATTGACCAACATTGTTATGCTTTCGCTTTTTTGGACAACACATCACAAAAAACATCGCGAAGCAAAGCGTCCGCAAATGCATTATTTTCTACATAAAAGCCTTAACCTTAATCCAAGTCAACAAGAACAACTAAAAAAAACAATGAGAAAAAAAGAAGATTTTCATTCCATCTTTATAAAAATAAATCAAAATAAAAAACAGCTCCTACTCCAAGCCTTAAAAGAACAACCCAGACAAACAACTATAGACAGTTTAATAAAAGAAATAAAGCAAAACCAAACACTCCTTGAAAAAGAAATGTATAATCACATATATCAGACCAGTAAAATATTAAACACTATGCAAAAACAAAAGCTTAAAAAAATTATAGAGCAAAAAATGAGTTGCGAAAAATATCATCCTCCCAAAGGAAATAGACTTAACTAATATTATTAACTATTAACTATTAACCATTAAAATTTTAAAATTATGAAAACAGTAAAACTAACACTTATTGCACTTGTAGTTATTCTTTCAAGTACAACACTCAAAGCACAAAGAGGAGAAGGAGAACACAAACAAAAAAAGGGCAACTGCTCTCCTCAAGAAATGATGCAAAGAATGATACCCGACCTTACAGAGCAACAACAAACCCAAATCAAACAACTAAAAGTAGAAAATATGGCAAATATTCAGCAGCTACAAAACCAACTCAACGAACAACGTGCTAAACTACAAACCCTTACCACACAAGACAAAGTAAATATGACAGAAGTAAATAAGCTGATAGACCAAGTAGGACAAACAACAACCAAAATAATGAAAGAACACGTCAAAACATCAGTAGAAGTAAGAAGCCTACTAACCAAAGAACAAAAGGTGCATTATGATAGGATGAAGGCGAAAATGGGACAAAAAATGAAATTACAAGGAATGGGAATGGGAATGGGAATGGGAATGGGCTGTCAAAAAAAACCAAATTACCATCGTCAATAACACTTAAAAAAATATTCTAGGGGAGAGGTCTATCTCTAATAAGAGATAGACCTCCCCCTATACTTACATAAAACATTCATTTTAAGTAAATACCAATATACTTCTATAACACTAGCAACTTCACCTTTCTAAAGACACACACACCCTATCAATCTCTCCTCCCATAGGAGGATTTACTTTACATACCCTTACCTTTGCCTTTTCCAAGTTAGAAAACTCGCTATGCAAAGTATTTAAAATATTCTCACAAACATTTTCCAGCAAATAAGACTTAGTAGTATCCATTACTTTCTTCACCAACTTATATGCTTTTTGATAATTCAAAGCATCCTTTAAATCATCCGACATTGAAGCCTTTTTACAATCTGTCTTCAATTCCAAATCAACAAGAAATTGATTTCCCACTACTTGTTCTACATCAAAATGACCGTGAAAAGCATAAAATGTCATTCCCTTTATTTCAATCAAACCCATAAAGAAAAACCATTAAAAAAAATTAAACTAAAAAAATAGTAACTTTGCAAACTACAAATGTAATACATAACATCACAAAAAATAAATGGACGAAAGTAAAAAAGAAACTATCCCTTCTTTAAATTTCATAGAACAAATTATAGAGGAAGATAACAACACAGGAAAATACAACCAGAAAGTCCATACCCGCTTCCCTCCTGAACCCAATGGATATTTACACATAGGACACGCTAAGTCTATTTGTCTCAACTTTGAACTAGCAAAAAAATATAACGGAAAATGTAACCTTCGTTTCGACGACACCAATCCTGCCAAAGAAGAAGAAAAATACGTCAACGCCATCAAAAAAGACATTCAATGGCTTGGCTACCAGTGGGAAGAGCCTATACACTATACCTCCGATTATTTTGAGCAGTTATACAAACTTGCTCTCAAACTCATACAACAAGGCAAAGCCTACGTGTGCGAACAAACACCTGAAGAAATAAAGAGAGACAAAGGCACCCCCACAAAAGCAGGAAAAGAAAGCCCTTACCGAAACAGACCCATAGAAGAGAATTTCACCCTATTTCAAGAGATGAAAGAAGGCAAACACCCCGAAGGGTCAAAACTATTGCGAGCAAAAATAGATATGGCATCTCCCAATATGCATATGAGAGACCCCGCACTATATAGAATACTTAAAACATCTCACCACCACACAGGAAACGAATGGAACATATATCCGATGTATGATTTTGCACACGGTATATCCGACTCTATAGAAGGTATTACACACTCCATCTGCACATTAGAGTTTGAAGTACACCGCCCCCTTTACGAATGGCTCAACAAAAACCTTGTTCCGCATCAACCACAACAAATAGAGTTTTCACGCCTTAACCTTTCCTACACCATAATGAGCAAACGAAAACTATTACAACTCATTGAGAGCAACTATGTAGCAGGCTGGGACGACCCACGAATGCCCACCATGGCAGGCTTGCGAAAAAGAGGATATACAGCACAAGCCATCAAAAATTTTAGCGACAAAATAGGAGTTTCTAAACGCGAGAACATCATAGACGTTTCTCTATTAGAACACTGCATCCGCGAAGACCTTAACAAAACAGCACAAAGACTGTTTGCCGTATTAGATCCCATAAAACTCATCATCACCAACTATCCCGAAGGAGAAGAAGAAATTTTACAAGCCCCTAATAACCCCGAAGACCCTACAACAGGGAAACGCACTTTATATTTTACACGTACACTATACATAGAAAGAGAAGATTTTAATATAGACCCTCCAAAAAAATACTTTCGTCTCGCACCTGATAAAGAAGTAAGGTTAATGAACGCCTACATTATCAAATGCATAGATTATAAAGCAGATGAAAGTGGTAATATTACAGAAGTACACTGCACCTATGACCCCAAAAGCAAAAGTGGAAGTGGAACGCCCGAAAGCAAAAAAAAGGTAAAAGGAACCCTACACTGGTTATCTAGCCAACATACTGCCAAAGCAACCATCAATCAATACGATAGACTATTCAACCATCCCGCACCCGATAAAGACAAAAACATAGATTTTACTGAATACATCAATCCAAGTTCACTAAACATTATACAAAATGCTTGCATAGAAAAAAATATACAAAATGCTCAAATAGGGGACAAATTTCAATTCATTAGACACGGATACTTCACCCTCGACACTACCAGCACTCCTGAAAACCTTATCCTTAATAAAACAATAGGACTAAGAGACACTTGGCAAAAAAAACAAAAACAGTGAAAATAAAATATCTTGTTGCGATACTACTGTTTATTTTTACTTCTAAACAACATACCTATACCCAAGAAACAACAAATGAAAAAACCAATTTCTTCGTTAAACTATATTCAAAAATATTTCCCGAAAAACAACAGCAAAAAGATACTCCCGAAGACCCTAATAGCATAGAAGACTTATTGTACAAAAACAATACAAAAGCCATACGAAAAACTCATAAAAAAGCCTCTAAAAATTACCACAACTATCTAAACATTAAAAGACAGCAAAAGTATAGAAAAAAAGATGAAACACCTGCACATAGTCAAATAAACACCAACCCCAAACCCAGCAACTCTAAACGAATACAAAAGACTAATAAAGAAGGTGCTAAAGATTACCATAATTATTTAAACCTCAAAAAACAGCAGAAATATAGAAAAAAAGATGAAACCTCTACAGACAGTCAAAATAATTCTACTCCTAATAACACAAAAGCCATACAAAAAACTCATAAAAAAGCCGAAAAAGAATATAACCAAACCCTAAAAGAAAAGAAAAAAGAAAAACACAAAAAATAGCACACAAACACTCAATCAAACCAATGAAACAAGCACTATTTACCTCCCCCTACTACTACCATTAAATTATCTACAAACAACTTAATAGACATTGTTAGCACAATAATACCAAAAACCTGACGCGAAATACTCAAACCCACCTCACCCAGCCATTTCCTGACAGAAGACACATATCTTAATACCAAAAATACCACTATCACATTCAAAAGCAAAGCCACCAAAATATCTACCATACTATAACTTGCTCTCAACGACAACAGCATAGTAAAAGTACCTGCTCCAGCAATCAGTGGAAAGGCCACAGGCACAACAAAAGAACCATTTCCTTTCGCACCTTCACCATAATTGAACAACCTCACTCCTAAGATCATCTCAACAGCAAAAAAGAAAAGGACAAATGAACCCGCAATTGCAAAATGATAAACAGTAACACCAAATAAACTTAAAATCTTTTCACCCAAAAACAAATACACCACCAAAATCAACAAACTTATCATACTTGTCTTCAATGGCTCAATTCCCCCTTTACGTCTACTCTCCAAATCTACTAAAATAGGAATAGTCCCAATAATATCAATCACTGCAAATAGTACCACAAAAGTAGAAAAAACACCAACAAAACTCATCCTATCACAAAACATTAAACATAACACATAATAAACGAAAACTAAAAATAAATATTACTCCCACTTAGTAAACTAAATTCAATTATCGCCTTAATAGATAACCACATATTTAAGCACCCTGTTTTCTTGCTTTTAACAATACTTTGCTCAACCCTCTATCACTCCTGACCCTGCCAGCCATTCTTTTTCATACCACACAGCAAACTGCCCAGCAGTAACGCCTCGTTGCAACTGGTCAAAGATAACATATATTCCTTCTTCCTCAAAAAACAGCCTTGCTTTTTGCAACTGTTGCCGATAGCGTATCCTCACAAGGTAATCCCTTGCCTGTCCCTCTCTTACCTTATCCTTGAGGTTGAGCCAATGCACTTCTTTTTGACAAATAAACAAACCCTTACGGAACAAGCCCTGATGAGTTTTACCCTGCCCCACATAAATAATATTTTGTGCTACATCAGTGTTTATGACAAATAAAGGCTCGGACGTACCTCCCACATTCAATCCCTTACGCTGCCCTATGGTATAAAAATGCGCACCACTGTGCATCCCTACTTTTTCCCCATCTTTACTGCTATATTGATAAGGTTTTACAAGATTTTTCAACTCACTTTTAGTATAATGTTCCTTAATTCCTTCAGGCGGGAGAGAGGAATAAAAATCACTTGATATTTCTATAATACTTCCTTGTTTTGCCTCTAACTTTTGCTGCAAAAACACAGGTAAATTTACTTTACCCACAAAGCAAATCCCTTGCGAATCTCTCTTATTCGCTGTGATAAAATTAAGTTTTTGTGCTATCTCTCGCACTTTCTTTTTAGTTATCTCACCAATAGGAAAAATAACTTTGCTCAATTGTTCTTGGTTCAATTGGCAGAGGAAGTAACTTTGGTCTTTAGTCTTATCTACCCCCGCTAATAGTTTATAATTTTCTTTTTCTTTTTTCACACGGCAATAATGCCCAGTAGCCACATAGTCAGCCCCAAGCCGTATAGCATATTCTAAAAAAGCATCAAACTTTATCTCTCTATTGCAAAGCACATCCGGATTAGGTGTTCTTCCTTTCTGATACTCTGCAAACATATAATCTACAACTTTTTTTCTATATTCTTCGCTTAGGTCTACAAATTCAAAAGGAATATCTAAACTTTTAGCAACCGCCATTGCATCAAATTTATCGTCCAACCAAGGGCAATCCGACTTTAATACACCTGTTTTATCGTGCCAATTTTTCATAAAGAGAGCTATTACTTCATATCCTTCTTTTTTCAAAAGATAAGCAGCTACGCTGGAATCAACACCTCCCGAAAGTCCTATAACTACCTTGTTTTTTGCCATTTGTCACAAACTCAAACAATAAATCTTGTTAAAGTATAATAAAAAATTTATATTTGCACCTATCTATAATCGAAATAAATGGCAAATTTAAAAGAAATAAGAACACGAATAGATTCAGTAGCTACAACTAAGCAAGTTACGAGTGCTATGAAAATGGTGTCAGCCTCTAAATTACGTAGAGCTCAAGATGCTATTTTACAATTAAGGCCATATTCCGAAAAGCTAAACGAAATAGCAGAAAATATCAGTTCGCAAGTAACAAGCATACCTAACCTCAACGTTACAGAACAACGAAAAGTAAAGCGAGCATTGATAATAGCGGTGAATGCTAACAGAGGCTTGTGTGGTAGCTTCAACTCCAATGTAAATAAAAAAGTAGGCGAAATAATTGAAAGTAATACCTACAAAGACCTACAAGAAAGTGGGAATATAGATTTTATAGCTATAGGAAAAAATGCCACAAAATTCTTAAAAAACAACAACTATAACATCATTAAAAATTACAATGATATATATGACCACCTTAACTATGAAGCGGTATCAGAAATAGCAGAAGAACTTATTAATAGTTTTATCAAAGGAAAATATGACCTTATAAGCATTGTTTACAACCAGTTTAAAAATGCTGCCACACAAATCTTAGTAGAAGAACAATATTTACCTTTAAAAATAAATAAAAAAGAAGAAAGCAAAGAGTTAGACTATATTTTTGAACCCGATAAGGTAAAACTCCTTAAAGAAATAATTCCCAAAACCTTAAAAACACAGTTGTACAAGGTTATATTAGATTCCAACGCATCGGAACAAGGAGCAAGGATGACCGCTATGCACAAAGCCACAGATAACGCCACAGAACTAGGAAAAGAATTAACATTACAGTACAATAAGATACGACAAGCCTCTATTACTAACGAAATTCTTGAAATAGTAGGAGGAGCAGAGGCTCTTAATGCTTAATACATATTTTATGCCTTTAATAAAATCCATTTCTGGTATTAGGGGAACAATAGGAGGAAGGGTTGGAGAATGTCTCACCCCTATAGATGTAGTAAAACTAACTGCTGCCTATGGATTGTGGGCAAAGAAAAATACCCTCAACAACAAAACAATCGTAGTAGGAAGAGATGCACGCATATCAGGCAATATGGTAAAAAACCTCGTGTGCAACACACTCGTTAGCGTAGGACTAGATGTAATAGATATAGACCTTGCTACTACCCCTACCGTAGAAATGGCTGTAATACTTGAAAAAGCATTAGGAGGTATTATCGTTACTGCCAGTCATAACCCCAGAAACTGGAATGCTCTGAAACTATTAAATAGCAAGGGAGAGTTTCTTTCGGATGCAGATGGCAAAGAACTGCTTGCTATTGCCAATAGAGAAGATTTTTATTTTGAAGAGGTAGATAATCTTGGGAGGATAACAAAAGACGACTCTTTTACTGACAAGCATATTGAAGAAATCATAAAATTAGAAGCAGTAGATGTTAAAGCCATCAAAAAAGCCAACCTTAAAGTTGTAATAGATTGTGTAAATTCAGTGGGAGGCATTTCTTTGCCCCCATTGCTGAAAAAATTGGGTGTGAAAGAGGTTGTGAAGTTGTATTGCGAGCCAACAGGAGAGTTTCCTCATAACCCCGAACCTTTACCTGAAAACATAATAGAAATAACCGAAACAGTAAAAGAACAAAAAGCTGATGTTGGTTTCGTAGTAGACCCTGATGTAGATAGACTAGCAATAGTAAATGAAAATGGAACACCCTTTGGCGAAGAATATACATTAGTAGCAGTTGCCGACTACTTGTTGCAGCAAAAAACTGGCAATACAGTTTCTAACCTATCATCATCCAAAGCATTGGCCGATATTACAAAAAAATATGGCGGTAAATATCAATATTCTGCCGTAGGCGAAGTAAATGTAGTGGAGAAAATGAAAGAGGTAGGAGCTGTAATAGGAGGTGAAGGCAATGGAGGAGTTATTTATCCCGAATTACACAATGGGCGAGATGCTTTGGTAGGTGTGGCTTTATTTCTCACTCACTTAGCAAAAAGTGGTAAAAAATGCTCAGAACTACGTAATCAGTACCCTAATTATTTTATTTCTAAAAATAAAATAGTTCTCTCTAAAAACACTGATATAAAAAGTATTTTTGCTACATTGAAAAAAAAATATAGCTCGCAAAAAATTATAGACATCGATGGAATAAAAATAGAATATGACAATGAATGGGTGCTAATTAGAGCTTCTAACACAGAACCTATTATACGTATATATTCCGAAAGTAAAAGCAAAGAGGGAGCTAATAAGTTGGCTCAAATGATAATGGACGATATAAAAAGATAAAAATTAAAGTAACTATATACTCGTTTGGGCAAAAATATTATCTTCGCACATAACCAAACAAGCTATATATTTGTGATGATTATTATAAGCTGACAAAAACAACATAAAATATAAGTTTTAAAACCATATGGAAAATAGCAAAATAACAGTACGATACGCCAAGGCTTTGTTTGAGCTGGCATTGGAAAAAAAGGTTTTAGAAAAAGTAAAAACAGATGCAGAATTAATATTGTCTTTGTTGGTTTCTGAAAAAAAGTTTTTTGCCTTTTTAAGTAATCCGACTGTAAAAACAGAGGATAAAAAATTATTATTTAAAAAAGTCTTTGGTAAAAACTGGGATAACCTTACTTACAATTTTCTTAATCTTGTATTTGACAAAAAACGAGAATTATTTTTAACCTCTATGTTTAGAGATGTTATCTCCTTTTATTATTCTAAGCAAGGTATTAAAAAAGTGAGCCTTGTAACTGCGTCTACAATAGATCCTACTGTAAAAAGAAAAATAGGAGCAATCATCAAAGAAAAGTTGAATTCAGAAATTGAGCTTATAGAAAGTGTTCAGCCCGAAATATTAGGCGGTTTCATTTTAAATATAGATGACAAGCAGATAGATGGCAGTGTAACAACTCAATTGAAAACAATAAAACAACAGTTTATTAATAAAACTGTATAATAATATTTTTAATCTTAAACAGTATGAGTAGTATTAAACCCTCTGAAATATCAAAAGTATTAAAGCAAGAGCTAACTGGCATAGATAGTAGCCTCAAACTAGAAGAAGTAGGCACTGTGCTGCAAGTGGGCGATGGTATAGCCCGAGTATATGGATTGTCAGAAGTAGCATCTAACGAACTGGTAGAATTTAGCAATGGAATAAAAGGCATAGTCCTCAACCTTGAAGAAGACAATGTAGGAGTGGTTATCTTAGGAGAGTGCAGAACCATCAATGAAGGTGATGTAGTAAAACGGCTGAATAAAATCTCCTCCATCAATGTAGGAGAGGGTTTGCTAGGAAGGATTATTAACACCATTGGAGAGCCTATTGACAATTTAGGAGCAATAGAGGGAAAATTGTATGAAATGCCTTTTGAGCGTAAAGCCCCCGGTGTAATCTACCGTCAGCCTGTAAAAAAGCCATTGCAAACAGGGATTAAAGCTATTGACGCTATGATACCCATTGGAAGAGGACAACGCGAATTAATAATAGGCGATAGGCAAACGGGAAAAACCGCTATTGCTATTGATACTATCATCAACCAAAAAGAGTTTTACGATAGAGGCGAGCCTGTTTATTGCATCTATGTAGCAGTAGGGCAAAAGGGTTCTACTGTGGCAAACATAGCAGAAACATTAAAGAAGCACGGAGCAATGGACTATACAGTGATTGTTTCGGCTACTGCTTCCGAGTCGGCAGCACTTCAATACTATGCTCCTTTTGCAGGAACTGCCATTGGTGAGTTTTTTAGAGATACGGGCAAACACGCTCTTATTATTTATGATGACTTATCTAAACAAGCTGTATCCTATCGCGAGGTTTCACTACTATTGAAAAGACCTCCAGGGCGTGAGGCATATCCAGGTGATATATTCTATTTACATTCCAGATTGTTGGAACGTGCTGCCAAGGTAATTGAATCAGACGAAGTGGCAAAAAATATGAACGACTTACCTCCTTCTCTTAAAAAAGAAGTAAAAGGTGGTGGCTCGCTTACGGCTTTACCCATTATAGAAACGCAGGCAGGCGATGTTTCGGCCTATATCCCTACCAATGTGATTTCTATTACTGATGGGCAGATATTTTTAGAGAATAACCTGTTTAATGCGGGTATTCGTCCTGCTATCAACGTAGGAATATCAGTATCGCGTGTAGGTGGAAGTGCACAAATAAAATCGATGAAAAAAGTAGCAGGGACACTTAAACTTGACCAAGCCCAATATAGAGAGTTGGAGGCGTTTGCTAAATTTGGGTCAGATTTAGACGCAGCCACTATGGCTATTTTAGATAAAGGAGCCAAAAATGTAGAGATTTTGAAACAGCCACAGTATTCTCCCGTAACGGTAGAGAAACAAACAGCTATCATCTACTGTGGAACCCAAGGACTATTGAACGAAATACCTGTTAGTAAAGTAAAAGAGTTTGAAGAAGACTTTTTGGATACTTTGGAACGAGAACACTCTGAACTACTTGCTGAACTAAAAGAGGGCAAACTAGATGATAGAATCACGAATAAGATAGAAAAAGTAGTAAAAGAGGTGAGTGCCAAATATATAGTGGAGCAGCAAAAACAATAATCCATATTCTTATGAATAACGAAAATCGTTATTTATATAAAAAAAAGAAGTTGATTAATTAAAAATTAAAGTCTTTACAAAAAAATAATACAAAGGGAGGTAATGCAAATGCAAGTATTACTTTCCTTTTTCTAATAAAACAAAACAGGGGTTAAAACTTATTCTGATTAAAATGACTACCTTGCTTTTAGTAATATTAATGATTGGGCTTTCTGCTTTATTTTCTGGTATGGAAATAGCCTTCGTTTCGTCTAATAAACTAAAAGTAGAAATAGACAAGCAAAACAAAGGTATCCTGTCATATATTTTGAATGTTTTTACCAATAAGCCAAGCCAGTTTATTACTACTATATTGATTGGTAATAATATTGCACTGGTTGTTTATGGTATCTTAATGGCTGTGGTTTTAGTCCCGTTTATTGAATCTTTTGCTACTTCCACCTACTGGGTACTCTTTTATCAAACAGTAATCTCTACTATTGTTATTTTAATATTTGCAGAATTTTTACCTAAAGTATTCTTTAGGCTCAACCCTAATCTATTGTTAAAAGTTTTTGCATTACCTATTTCTTTTTTTTACGTTTTACTTTACCCCATCTCTGTTCTTTCTACCAAGTTGAGCAGTTTCATATTAAAACTCTTTCTAAATGCAAAATATAAAGAAAAAACGGACAACGATTTTAGTAAAGTAGATTTAAGTAATTTTATCAACGAAGAAGAAAAGATAATACACAAAGAAGAATGTGAGAAACAATATGATGTAAATATTTTTAAAAAAGCCTTACAATTTAGTAAAATAAAAGTGCGAGAATGCGTGGTGCCTCGCCCAGAAGTAGTTGCTTTGGAAGAAGGAGAAAGTATAGAAAATCTAAGACAAAAATTTATTGAAACAGGATTTTCAAAAATTCTAATTTACAAAGAGTCTATCGATAACATTATTGGCTATGTAGACTCTATTAAACTGTTTAACACTCCTAAAAATATCAAACCCCAAATACAACAAATTGACATTGTTACAGAAACAATGGCTGCGAATAAATTATTGAGCCAATTTATAAAAAATAAAAATAGCATTGCACTTGTAGTAGATGAGTTTGGCGGCACTTCTGGTATCGTTACTATTGAAGACATTATTGAAGAAATAATTGGAGATATAAAAGACGAACACGACACTTTAGACCTTGAAGAAAAAATGTTGAATGATAAAGAATATATATTCTCTGGAAGGCTTGAAATCGACTATTTAAATGAGAAATACAAATTTAATATTCCTCGTTCAGATGAGTACGAAACCATTGCTGGTTATATTATTCACCATTATAAAAGCATTCCAAAATTGAATGAAGTGATTGAAATTTCAGATATAAAATTTCAAATATTAAAAGTTTCTAATATTCGAATTGAAAGCATAAAATTAAAAATTGACAACTAAAAGTATACAAGCCAATCATATACAATTTTATACTACATTGGTTTGCTGCATTAATTCTTACAAACTAACATATATACAGTAGCACCAAGATAAGTTCATTGCAATATTTGTTCTTAAAAACAGAGTTATTCTATCTCTACTGAGGAATAGCTTTGTTTTAAAACATGGAAGTTAGACAAAAAAAGCATTAACAACCCTTATCATTGCTGTTGGTTGTTTTTCTTCTCCCAGTCAAATTTATAAGACAGCCTGATAGCATAGTCAGTGTTTTGTGGAAAAGGGTTCAAAAACATTATCCCTAAGATAAGCAAATTATGCCTACGCTCTTTATATAAAAAAGAAATATTATAACCTATTTCAAGCCCACGTTCAGAAACCGAAATTTTGTCCATTTTAATATAATCCTTGCTTGTTAATAAAATTTCGCATCCAGCAGTGATATAGGTATCTTTATCTTCAAAAGGATGGAGCAATAAATTGTATTTGTAGCGTATTCTTTGCAATTTGTAAGAATCAAGAGAACTAAACACTATGTTTTGCCATCGTTGTTCTAAACGAAAAAGATGTGAAGACAATATAAAAGAAAGAAGAGAGCATATAAACTTCGCTCCTGCAAAAAGGTCTTATCTCTATGTTTTTGTTTCTAGCAAAATGATAGAAAACTCCAAGTCTTCCAATTAAACCTAAATTTTTTAACGGTTTACAGGCAAAAATGGGGCGAACTGAAAAACCTTGTAAAGAACCCCCATAATGAGAACGTATTCCTATATGCTCCTAATTTATCCGTAATTTCATAACTGAGATTTATATCCGCCCATGTTATCTGTGCTGACGTTTCATCAAATAGAACAATGCTTAAATAATACAAAACTTATAGTCGCTCATCATTACTTATTCACTTCTCTCTATAAAACCTTTCATTCTAGAAACTATCATATGTTATCCTACTTTTATATACTTCAATTGCAGTATATATTGCATTTCTAAACGATGTAGGGGTTGCTTTGTTTTTCCCTGCTATATCATAACCTGTACCATGTGCAGGCGATGTTCTTACAAAAGGCAAACCCGCTGTATAATTCACACCTCCCCCCTCTGAAAGAACTTTAAATGGAATAAGTCCCTGGTCGTGATACATTGCCAATATAGCGTCAAATTTTTTATAATTATCAGCCCCAAAAAAACCATCTGCGGAGTAGGGGCCAAAAGCCAATAATTTTTTGTTATTCGCTTCTTGTATAGCAGGGGTTATAATTTCTTTTTCTTCTTTACCTATCAGTCCATTATCTCCTGAATGAGGGTTGAAACTAAGCAAAGCTATCTTAGGTTTATTGATAGAGAAATCCTCTATAAGTGCTTTATTCAAAACAAATAATTTATTTAAAATATTCTCCTTGGTTATCATTTTGTGAACTTGATTCAGAGGTATATGATTAGTTAATGTAGCTATTTTAATGTTTTCACCAACCATTAACATTAATGAATTTGAAATTTTTGCCTTGCTTTGAAAATATTCTGTATGCCCTGTAAAATTAAATTTGTCAGACTGTATGTTCCCTTTACCTATAGGTGCTGTAACTATAGCATCTATCTTGTTGTACAACAAGTCTTTGGTTGCTCTTTCCAAGGACTGATAAGCCGCTTTTCCGGAGACTACGGTTGGATTGCCTATATCCACAGATACTGTTTCATTTACACAATCTATAATGTTGACTTGTTTATCATATACTCTATCTGGAGTTCCCGTTTTATTAAATGTAACAGAGGGCAGGTCCAATATTTTTTTATAATAAGCTGCTATCTTAGAGGAGCCATATATAATAGGTAAGCACAAGTTTAACATTTCTTTACTTTGAAATGTTTTTAAAATAACTTCATAGCCTATGCCATTTATATCTCCGTGAGTTATTCCTATCTTTATTTTTTTCTTTTCAGCCATTTTCTCAATTATTGCATTTTGATTATATACCGTATAAAGAACAATACACTCTACTTAGATAATCTTTTAAAGAAATCGAGAAGTAACCTCACCCCTACTCCTGTTGCTCCTTTGCCTCGATAGTTGTCAGCCACATCAATAAAAGCAGGTCCCGCAATATCTATATGTATATAAGGGTAGTTGGTAAAATATTCTAAAAATTTTCCTGCAGTAATAGAGCCGGCTTCTCTTCCTCCTATATTTTTCAAGTCGGCAATATCTGATTTTAACTGTTTTTTATAGTCATCCCAAAACGGGAATTCCACAATTCTTTCATACACATTTCTACCACTTTGCTGTAAGTTTTGCATATGTATTTTATCAGCATTACCCATCGCCACTATTCCGTTACTACCTATAGCCATAGCAGCAGCTCCTGTAAGAGTAGCTACGTCTATAACAAGTTCAGGGCTGTATTGCTGAGCATAGCTTAAAGCATCTGCAAGTATCATTCTCCCTTCTGCATCAGTATTGAGAACTTCTACACACATACCATTATGCATTTTTATTACATCACCCGGAGCATAAGCATTCCCGTCGGGTCTATTATCAGTAGAAGGCACAAGAGCTATAATGTGCAGTGGTAACTGTGTTTTGGCAATGGCATACATTGTGCCTGTTACAGCTGCGGCTCCAGCCATATCCGATTTCATTGTGTTCATATACTCTGAACCCTTTAGGCTCAAACCTCCTGTATCATATACTATACCTTTGCCAACTATAACATAAGGCTTTGCATTCTTAACGTTTTGAGGTTTCCATTCCATTATCGTGAAACGCGGAGGATCAATACTTCCTTTATTGACAGCAAGTAAGCCCCCCATTCCAAGTTTTTCTATTTCTGATTTTTCTAATACTTGCACTTTGAAATTGGCTTCTTTACCCAGTTCTTGTATTCTTTCTGCAAATTTAGGTGCATTAAGCTGTATTACTGGTTCATTGACTAAATCTCTTGTGTGATATACAGCCTGTAAAGTAGCATCTAATGTAGCTATATCAGCATCTGTTATTTCTTTTGCAACAATGTTAATAAGCTTGAGGCTATTTTTCTTTTTTTCCGGTTTCTCAAAATATTTGAGAAATTGGTAGCTGCTAAGTATTAAACCTTCTGTAAAGGCGAGGGAAAGTTTTTTGTCATCTATAGTATCTACTACTTCTACTTCTTTGTATTTGTTTCTGTTGATAGCTTTGATAATATAGTTAGCTGCTCTGCGAAAAGTTTCGTATAGTTCTATACCTTCTTTTTTTTCATCAGCTATTACTACATAAATATGATAATCGTATCTGTTAAGTATTATTTGTTTCTTGTTGCTTTTTATCCTCCTTTGTATGTAGTTTATTTCTTCAGAAGTAAGTTTACTATTAGCAAAATTATAATCTTTCTTTGCAAGAAAAATCTTACTGGTTTTATGGTCACAGCTACTTGTTTTTTTTATTTTTATATTTTTCATTTTATTATATTTTTCATTTGTAAAAATAGACTCCACAAATTTAGATAAATTTAGCTAAGTTCCATATTTTTACTTATTACTTATGTTAATAAGTAATTTAAAATCCTATATTTGCAAAAACTTTCTATTTAAGTTTAAACTAGAAGATAGTACCTATGCAAATTTTTGAGGTAAAAGATAAAAAGGAAGTAATAGCGTTTTTAAACTTTGCAAGAGATTTATATAAAGGAGATAAAAATTGGGTCTGCCCTTTGGATGTACAAATAGAAACTATTTTTAATCCGAAAAAAAATATAATGTTTCAAGATGGCAAGGCTAAGCGCTGGGTTTTAAAAGACGATAATAAAAAACTTATCGGACGCATTGCTGCATTTTATAACAACAAAAAAGCAAAGGGCTTTGAGCAGCCCACAGGTGGTATCGGTTTTTTTGAGTGTGTAAACGATACAAAAGCTTCTAGACTATTGTTCGATACGGCAAAAAATTGGCTGAAAAGCGAAGGAATGGAAGCAATGGATGGACCTATAAACTTTGGCGAGAATGATAGTTTTTGGGGCTTGCTAGTTGATGGTTTTACACAGCCTACTTTTGGGATGCAATATAATAAGCCTTACTACAAAAACTTATTTGAAGACTATGGTTTTCAGTTCTTTTTTGAGCAAGTTTCTAACATTCTTAATCTTAGAAAACCTTTTCCTAAAAGATTTTGGAAAATTGCTGGTTGGGTAGCAAAGAAAGAAAAATATAAATTTGAGCATTTTCAACTGAAAAACAAAGAAAAGCAAGTTAGTGATATTATAGAGGTTTATGAAAGTGCTTGGGCCTTTCACGAGAATAATATACCCTTGCGATATGAGGACTTGATGTTGAAACTGAAGGAAATGAAATCCTTTTTCATAGAAGACTTTGTATGGCTAGTATATTCTAATAATGAACCCATCGCTTTTTTAATAATGGTGCCAGATATTAATCAGGTTTTAGCTAAGTTGAATGGAAAAATTAACCTTTGGAACAAGTTAAAAATGCTATACTATATAAAGACAAAGACAATAACTAAAGCAAGAATTGTTATTATGGGTGTAAAACCCCAGTTTCAAAAATCAGGAATAGAGTCTGCTATATTTTGGCATATGGATAAGATGATGAAAAAACACCCTGAATATAATAGCATTGAATTGTCGTGGGTGGGCGACTTCAACCCTAAAATGAGAGCATTGCACGAGTCTGTAGGAGCAGACTTTGCCCATAGACACATTACTTATCGTAAATTTTTTAGTGAAAATACGAAAATATCTCGTTCTAAAATAATAGCAAAGGATACGAAAGAAAAAGTATTAAAGAAACAATAATAAGTGAAAAGTTTTGTTTTTACTATAATAGTCCTATTACTTACCCATAGCTGTAATTATAAACAGGATGTAGATAATAATAAGGTTATAATTGCGGAAGTAGTGGGCGAGTACAAGCTATATTCTACTGATATTGATGTGATTGCCCCAAAATTTGCAAATAGTTCAGATAGTATCAATTATATGAAAGACTATATAAATTCTTGGATAAAGCAAAAATTAATATTGTCTGAAGCAAATAAGAAATTAAGTAAAGAAGAAAAAAAAAGATAAAATAAATAAAACAGCAGAAGAGTACAAAAATTCTCTTTTAACACACAAATATAAGCAACAAATAATAAATGAGAACTTTAATGATAGCATTTTAGAGGAAGAAATAACAGAATATTTCGATAGATATAAAGAGAATTTCAACCTTCATGCTAATATTGTTAAAGTAACTTTTTTGAAAGTATATAAAGACGCTCCAAGTTTAGATAAAATTAAAAAATGGATTATTTCCGATGAAAAAGATAGTAAAAATCACTTAGAAAAATATGCCATACAGTATGCAAAAATATTTGACAATTCTAGCCATAAATGGTTACCTTTTACTGAAATATTAAGAGAAGTTCCATTGAAAATAAATAACCTTACTCGATTTCTTAAAACAAATAAGTATATTGAAACAGAAGACGATAGCTTTCATTACTTTTTGTATATCAAAGATTACCGTCTTATTAATACACCACCACCCTTGAGCTATATCAAAGATAAGATAGCTGTCATATTGAAAAATAAAAAAAAGATGGAATTTATTGAAAATATAGAGAAAGAGACTTATCAAAAAGCATTTGAAAATAATAAATTTATAATTTATTAAATAAAACAAAGAATTGAGTATACTTAGAATAAAATACATTTTTATAAAATTTATTGCTTTGCTTTGCTTAAATAATAGCTCTCTATTTTCACAAGAGGCAAAATTAATAGATGGAGTAATCGCAGTGGTAGGGGGCAGCACAGTGTTATTGTCAGAAGTGGAGAATCAATATCTACAAATAAAATCTCAAAGTCCCGTTTCCAATAAAAATCTTAAATGTGAAATTTTTGAAGATATTTTAGTCCAAAAAATGTTTTTGAACCAAGCAAAATTGGACATAGTAGAAGTAACAGCAATGGAAATAAATCAACAAGTTGAAGCTCGGCTTAATTATTTCATTTCGCAAATAGGTAGCGAAGAAAAAGTAGAAAAATACTTTAAAAAAGATATGTCTGCAATAAAAAAAGATCTTGCTAAAACTGTAAAAGAACAAATAATTATTCAGAGAATGCAGGCAGAAATTACTTCAAATATACAGGTAACTCCAAATGAGGTGAAAAAATATTATCAAAATCTGGAGAAAAAAGATATTGTGCCTCAAAAATATGAGATAGAACAATTAGTTGTAAAGCCTAAGGTAAGCCAAGAAGTGCGGAATGAAACTCGTGAAAATCTGAGGCAGTATAGAGATAGAATTATTGAAGGTGAAAAATTTTCTACTTTGGCAATACTATATTCTGAGGACCCAAACTCTGCAAGAAAAGGCGGAGAACTTGGTTATGTCAACAAGGCCGACCTTGTGCCAGAATTTGCTAATGTGGCTTTTAATTTGAAAAACGACCAAGTATCAAGGATTGTGGAGACAGAATTTGGTTTTCACATCATCCAACTAATAGACAAGCAAAAGTCGAAGATAAATGTAAGACACATACTTATTAAGCCTAAGATAGCAAATCAAGATATTACAAATGCAAAAGTCAGAATAGATACAATACTAAGTAGTATAAAACAAGATAACAATATTAGTTGGGAAAAAGCTATTTTGTTTTACTCTGATGATAAAGATTCTAGAATTAATAATGGATTGGTAGTGAATCCTCTGAATGGAACTTCTCGATTTACTATTGAAGAAATAGAATCTGCTCAGACAAGAGAAATCATAACACAACTTCAAGAAAATGAAATTTCAGATTCATTTCTATTCCAAGACCATACGGGAGAATACGCTTACAAAGCAGTAAAACTTAAAACAATTATTCCTCAACACGAAATAAATTTGAAAGAAGACTATAATATTGTCAAAGAAAGTTTAATGGAACATAAACAACAAGAAATCATTGACAAGTGGATAGTTGAGAAGCAAAAAACAACTTATTTAAAAATAAGCGACCACCACAAGAAATGTAAATTTAAATATAAAAATTGGCTTAATTAAAAAAAATGTAATACATTTGAAAATATATTTAATATAAATATTTAATTATCATTCATTTTACTATGGATTTATATATCATAGAACTTCTTAAAGAAAAGAATAGAATTATAATACCCGGCTTAGGAGTTTTTATTAAAAGTAAAAATGATCCTAACGAAATTATATTCAACGAATTCTTGAAATATAACGATGGGGTTCTAGAAAGTTTTGTGCAACAAAAAGAAAACATCAGTTCTAAAGAAGCATTAGAAAAGATAAAGGAATATGCGCAAAAACTACTGAAAATAATCACCTCTGGACAAACTTACAAAATAGGCAAACTTGGAGAAATATATAAAAGTGATAATGGGAAAATAAGTTTTAGAACTTCCTCTGGAAAAGCAGAAAAACCCAAAGCTTCACCTGTCAGTGAAACAAAGACAACAACTGCTTCCCCCACCAAAGAAACAAAAAAAGTAATACCAAAGCCTGAGTCTACAAAGACAACATCAGCCCCTACTAAATCCACTACAACTACTTCGCCAGCGAAACCCATTGAGCAAGCGAAATCACAGAGAATAAAACCCGTACCACCTCCTACTGAACATATAGGACAAGAGAGCACCAAAAAGAAACAAACTTTTACAACAGTGGTAGTTATACTTCTATTACTAATAATAGGAGGAACAGTAGGCATCTTCCTTTTAAAAAAGAAAACAGCACCACCTGTCATTATTGTTGAAGACAAAGACACCACCACACAAGTTGAAAAGCCACAATCTACTACACCAGACCAAGAAATCAAATACCACCTTGTTGCAGGATGCTTTAAATATGAAAGTAACGCCAAAAGACTGCATAAAAAACTTAAAGGACAGGGCTATCCTTCAGAAAAATTTTATTATAAGGATAATTTACATATGGTAACCTACGGATCTTTTGATACTAGAGAAACAGCAATAGAAGAATACAATAAATTAAACGCAAAAAATATTATTACTTGGTTGTATCAAACCAGCAAAGATCATATAATTGGGGGAGCATTCATACACAAAAGTAATGCCGACAATTTTCTCGCTACGATACAAACAAAAGGCTACAATAACTCACATCAGGTAGGAAAAGTTGGGCGATTTCATTTCGTATGCTACCAGACATTTAAAGACATTGAAGAAGCAAAACTTGCGTTAAAAACACAATATTCTGATAGAGGAATAGATGCTTGGATTTATCGTAATTAAAAAAATATCTCTATGTCTAGCTCCTCAGAAAACGTTGATATTCAATCTATAAAAACGTTTAGAGAAAAATACAACACTCTTCAACAAGAAATAAAAAAGGAAGTTTTTGGACAGGAGAACACTATTAAATACATCCTCATCTCTATATTTAGCAATGGACATTCGTTACTTGTAGGAGTTCCCGGACTTGCTAAAACACTTCTTATCAATACCATAGCAAAAACACTGGACTTGAAATATAAAAGAATCCAGTTCACACCTGATTTAATGCCTTCTGATATTATAGGGACAGAAGTTTTGGGCGAAGATCGTCATTTCAAATTTCACAAAGGGCCAATATTTGCTAATATCATACTTGCCGATGAAATAAATAGAACTCCCCCCAAAACACAATCAGCACTGTTAGAAGCAATGCAGGAAAAAAAAATAACCTATTCAGGCAACACCTATTCGTTAGAAGCTCCTTTCTTTGTATTAGCGACACAAAACCCCATAGAACAAGAAGGAACTTATCCTTTACCTGAGGCCCAACTAGATAGGTTTATGTTTAATATTCATCTCAATTACCCTAGTTTTGAAGAAGAAATAGAAATTGCCAAAAATACAACATCAGGAGAGCAAAAAAAGGTAGAGAAGATATTCTCTGCAAAAGAAATTATCAATTATCAAAACCTTACCCGAAAAATACCTGTAAATAACGAAGTGATGAGATATGCTGTAAAGTTATCCACCAGCACACGCCCACATACCAAAGAAGCTCACTCTATTACAAACAAATACATCAACTGGGGGGCAGGTCCTCGTGCTTCACAATACCTTATCCTTGGGGCCAAAACACATGCTCTTATCAATGGAAAATATTCTCCTGATATAGAAGATATAAAGGCAGTAGCACTACCTGTACTTCGACATCGTATTATACTTAATTATAAAGCAGAGGCAGATAATCTCACCATTGAAAAGATAATAAAAGAATTGCTTTAAATCTTTTACCTTTATCTTGTTTATTTAGGAAAAAGTAAGAACTATTTAAATTATAAAATTCACCTTATATTGTAAAAAATATTCTGCTTTTTACACCATCAACAAAAAATAAGAGAACAATGACAAAAAAGCAAATCACATACCAGCAAGCCATCATACAAATAGAAAAAATACTACAACAGATAGAAAACCAAGAATTGAGCATAGACGAACTCACTGAAAAAGTAAAGCAAGTTACACAACTTATAAAAACCTGTCAAAACAAACTGCACAAAACACAACAAGAGGTAGAAAAAATCCTTACTCAAATGGATGCGAAAGAATAAATCTCAATGAAACCTCGCCTCATCATACTTGTCTTCACCACAATCACCTACATTACTACACAAGCCAGCACCCTGCCCACATTCACCACAGCACGCATATCAGGCATTGGAGGTTACAATGCCTCTATCTACGACAACGACATTAATCTTGCCACACATAATCCCTCCCTTCTCAATCATACAATGAACCACCAGCTAGCCCTTAATTACACCAACCAAGTTGCCGACATCAATTATGGCAATATTACTTATGCCAGAGCTATAGACAGTAGTAACATTGTTTCTGCTTCCATAGATTACCAACACTACGGTACATTCATCGAAACGGACGAAGTAGGCAATAAAATAGGCACATTTACAGCAGCTAATTATACCCTCAATTTAACATGGGCTAAACCACTTAACCCATACATTCAATTAGGTGTTAGAATAAAGACCCACTATTCCATATTAGAAAAACACAATTCATTTGGTATTGCTTCTGACTTTGGCATCACCTATCACAATTCACATAATCTACTATCTGCAGGTATCACCTTCAACAATGTGGGGACACAACTTATTAACTATGATTCTGATGAGAAACCTCAAGCCTATCAGCCTCAGATTACCATAGGAATCACCAAAGCACTACATAATGCACCCTTTCGATTTACTCTCACTTATCGTCATTTAGAAAAATTCAATAATATCTACATCAATCAGTCTACACAAACTAATAACGACATCACCAACATAGGAAAATTTATCAGCCATCTCATTATAGCCACAGAAATATTTTTCAAGCAAAATCTCTATTTTTCTCTTGCTTATAACTTTCAGCGCCAACAAGAACTTGCTGTAGACAGCAGACCTTCTGTAGTAGGACTATCAGCAGGTGCAGGCATTAGAATAAAAAAAGTCCACTTTAATTACAGTTACACCCAATATCACCTTGCAGGAAACACTCATTCTATTGCCATTTCAACTACGCTACCTAGTAAATAAAAAACATATAGTTATTCAAGTTGTATATTACAATAAAACCTAAAATCAAGCTTGGTTTTAAGTTTTATACATCAAAAAATGAATAAACCATAAAAAACAAAAAAACAGATATTCTGCTTACCACAAAAAGACAGTCCCCTAATTTTTTTAACTTTGCAGTATTATTAAATATTTTCGTATAAACATAATGAATGCTTCTGATTTTTCGCAAAAATTTCACTTAGATATTAGCAGTTTTTTAGACATAAACAGCATAAAATTTAATTTTGAAACTCCTTTTATTTGGACTTCTGGTTGGAAATCTCCTGTTTGTTATGATAGTGGAAAAATATTGTCATATCCTGAGATAAGAAAAGATATAAAAAAAAGGATGAGCAATATTGTAAAAGAATTCTTTCCAGAAACAGAAGTAATAGCAGGAGTAGCTACAGCAGGAATTCCAATAGCCTCTTTAATAGCAAACAATTTGAACCTTCCTTTCATTTATGTAAGAGGCGAAAGAAAAAAACATGGACTAAAAAAATTAATTGAAGGTGATTTAAAAGCAGGAAGCAAAGTTACCATTATAGGAGATTATATCTCCACGGGCAAAAACATACTACACGTATTAAAAGCTCTGCAAGAATATAATTGTAATGTTATTGGAACTTCAGCTATATTTTCCTATAATTTAAAATTCACTCAGGAAAAATTCGAAAAACTAAATCTTCCTTGTAAGCCATTAAGTAGTTTAGAGCAATTGCTACCTAGTATCTTAGAGAAAAATATTATTAATGAAAGCCAATACGACATTGTACAAAACTGGATAAAAAACCCCGAAACGTTTAAAAATTAGTGTGTTTCATTAGTTATAACAATATCATAGAAAAATTAACAGACGTATAAAATACATTTTGCTGCATTTTTAAACAATCCCATTTAATTTTAAAAGAGCAAAAATTTTGTTGTTTACAACAAAAGAACTAAATTTGCACTCAAAATTACAAAAGAAAATATTTCTTTTGGGCCCATAGCTCAGCTGGTTAGAGCACCTGACTCATAATCAGGGGGTCCCTGGTTCAAGCCCAGGTGGGCCCACTTTTCATTTTTTTATCTTATGCTACAAAAAAGCAAAATAATGTTTTCAAATTATCATAAGATAAAAGATGTAAAATGACCCTGCAACTATTACATCCTTATTTTCTTTTTGCACTCTTCGTCCTTGCCATACCTATCATTATACACTTATTCAACTTTCGCACACGAAAAATCATTTATTTTAGCGATATTCATTTTCTCACAGCACTAAAAACAGAGGACAAAGCCAAATCAAAAATCAAAAATCTTTTATTGTTACTCACACGTATACTTGTCATCACTTTTCTTATACTTGCCTTCACACAGCCCTACATTGCCAATAATGAGAGCAAAACTCAAACCTCTAACACTGTTGGTATTTACATAGACAATTCATTTAGTATGCAGAATAAAAACAACCAAGGAACATTACTCAACAATGCCAAAAATAGAGCCTTAGACCTTATCAATGCTTTTAGCAAAGACACACGATACATATTACAAACCAATGACTTTGAAGCCAAGCACCAAACCCCCCTCACTCAAAAACAAGCTCACCAATATATCACCCAAATAAAAAGCAGTCCCAATTACAAAACTTTTTCTCAAATCATAAATAGAATTACTGATATCAACTCCAATACAACCAGTCAAAATAAACCATTTTACATATTTTTACTGTCTGATTTCCAAAAAAACACTACTCAATTACAAAATATTAGCCACAATCCTAATATAAAGTTACATCTCACACCCTTGCAGTCACAAACCGTTCACAATTTATACATAGACTCCTTGTGGTTTGAAACTCCCTATCGAAAAACAGGAGAAGAAGAACGATTGAATGTAAAAATCAGAAATACTTCCAATCAAAGCTATCAAAATATCCCATTACAACTTGAAATCAACAATCAAATAAAGGATATCAAAACTTTCAACCTAGAACCTCACGAGACCCAAACATTGCAGCTCACTTACACAGAACAAACTGATGGAGCTAAGAGTGGGAAAGTTACTATTACTGACTACCCTATCACTTTCGATAATACTTTTTATTTCAGTTATACACCCAACGCCCCTATTAGCCTACTCATCATCAATGATTTACAAAAAAATGAATACCTCAACGCATTGTTTAATAAAGACCCATATATTACAATGCACAACACTAACAGAAAAAACCTCAATCCACATATTTTCAACAACTATCACAGCATTATTCTCAACCAAATAGAAAATTATACGCCCACATTACTCAAACACTTACAAGAATTTATAAAAAACGGAGGTTCTGTTATACATATACCATCTTCACATAATACACAAGCACTTAGCAGCTATCTACAATACTTCAATATAGGAACAACCACACAAATAGATACTTCCACACAATTTCTTTCCAACAAAATAGACATTCAGCACCCCAACTTCAAAAACACCCTCAATGCTAAAAGTCCTAACACACAACTACCCATCATACATTTACATCATCAAATAAAAATCAATCCTGCAAGTAATACACTCACCCTACTAAAAACAGAAAACCAACAACCTATACTTACTGCAACGCCCCTCAGAAAAGGAACATTATATACCCTCGCCACCCCCATAGGCATCAAATATAACAATATACACAGCCACCCTATTATCATACCCACACTCTACACCCCTATACTTAATAGCTACAACACACAGCCTCTCTATTACACCATAGGAAAGAATCAGCCCATACAGCTGCCCTCCGCTGAACAACTCAACACGCAATACACCTTGCAAGCCAATAGCCACAATCAATCTTTCACTACCACTTCCACTAACCAGCAAATAAACATCAGTCCATACATTATCGCTACTGCTGACTGCTACACCCTCTATCGCAACCAGCAAGTCATACAATTCATCGCCTACAATTACGACAGAAAAGAATCCAGCACCCAGTACCTACAAACAAGAGATATAAACACTATTCTAACCCAAAATAACCTCACCAATGCAACCATAGTAAAAAATAATACCAGCCAAAAATTTAGGCAAAACCTCACTTATATTAATTATGGTATTCCCCTTTGGAAGTATTGCATCATAGCATCATTACTTTTACTTGCAGTAGAAACACTACTACTAAGAAAAAAAAGAAAAACATCATAAAAAACATCATAAAAAACATCATAAAATGAAAATTATATTTTTATATCCCATCTTATTCCTGTTTCTATACGCCTGCACAGGAACAGGCACAAGAACCTCAAACACTACCTCATCCCTTCCCAAAAACACACAAATAGAAGTTCCTTCTTTCAACGAAGACTCTGCCTATTCATATATTGAAAAACAATTAAATTTCGGGTTTAGAATTCCCAACACAAAAGAACATCAACAATGTGCCAATTATCTAACCAACTTTTTTAAATCTTTAAACAGTAATGTAATAGTTCAAGAAGCAAACTTAAAAGCCTATAACAACACCCTATTAAAAGCAAAAAACATCATAGCAGAATTTCAACCCAACAATCCCAACAGAATATTGCTATTTGCTCACTGGGACACACGTCCTTTTGCAGACAATAGCAAGCATAAAGAACTACAAAACCAACCCATTATGGGAGCTGATGACGGTGCAAGTGGTGTAGCTGTTTTGATGGAAATAGCACGGCAAATAGCTAAAAAACAACCCAACATAGGAGTAGATATTATTCTCTTTGATGCCGAAGATTACGGGCCTCCGCAGTTTGACCAAAAACAATATAAGGGCGACTTTTGGTGTCTCGGCTCACAATACTGGGCTAAGAACAAACACAAAGAAGACTACTACGCTCGATACGGCATTCTCTTAGATATGGTGGGAGGCGAAGGGGCTATATTTGCACAAGAACAATACTCTTCGCACTATGCTCAAAATATAGTAGATAAAGTATGGAACACAGCTGCAAAACTGGGATACAGTCAGTATTTTCCTTTCACAAAAGGAGGTATTGTTACCGACGACCATTACTATGTAAATACCTTAGCAGGCATCCCCTCCATAGACATCATCAGTTACAACCCCATACACATCTTTCCCGCACATTGGCACACAGAAAATGACAATATTGAGAACATAGACAAAAAAACACTTAAAGCAGTAGGACAAACCATATTAGAGGTAGTGTATAACGAAAAATAATTGTCTTCTCCCCCTCCCCTTTTTTTTCTTTTTAATGTTGCTTGTTTTAGCCTACTAGTTGAGTTGTAAGGGATAAGAAAATACTCGCTTACACTTAGCCGTTGTATAGTTCACAAGATGAAATGTGCAAAAACAAGGCAAAAATTAATCTGGTAGTTGTTTGATGATTTCTATCATATTATGTTTTATTTTTTTCTTCCTTTCTGTTCACTTGGGGGTTAATGCTTTTACTATTAGGCAGTTTTCAAATAAGTCAAGAATTTGCCTATATTATGAAGGGATAGTTATCTTATTTAACACTTCAATAGCTTTTGAAACACTGTTGATGTTTTTGATGGAAAGGGTTAGCCTTCCTTTGTTGTTTTCTTTAAGAGAGCAGGTTTTGGAGTTTTTTTGTATGAAGGTAAGTACTTCTTGAAAGAGATTGGATTGATAGAAAGGGGAGTTTTTGTTGGCTACAAAGAAGTTAAGCATCTTCTTGTTTTTAATAATAATTCTGTCTACGGCCAATTTTTCGGCTGCCCAACGTAGTTTTACGATGTTGAGTAATTCGATAGTTTGTGGTGGTATTTCTCCAAAACGGTCTTTCAGTGAGTTTTCAAAATTGGAGAGTGCTTCTTGTGTTTCCGTATTGTCTAATTGTCTGTAAAGTTTTATCCTTTCGCTTACACTTTCTATATATGTATCAGGGAATAGTATTTCTAAATCAGTATCTATTTGGCAATCTTTTACATATTTCTTGTCTTCTTTTTCTGTATCTTCATACAAGTCTTTAAATTCTGTTTCTTTTAATTCGTCTATGGCTTCATCTAATATTTTGTGGTATGTTTCGTAGCCTATTTCAGTAATATAGCCATTTTGTTCTGCACCTAACAGGTTACCTGCTCCACGTATATCTAAGTCTTGTAAGGCTATATTGAACCCACTACCTAGTTCTGAAAATTCTTCTATGGTTTTCAACCGTCTTTGGGCTTCGGGTGTGAGAACTGTTACAGGTGGCGATAGTAAATAGCAAAAGGCCTTTTTATTAGTTCTTCCCACTCTACCTCTTAGCTGATGCAGGTCGCTTAACCCGAAATTTTGAGCTTGATTAATGATAATAGTATTTACATTAGGGATATCTACACCCGATTCTATGATGGTGGTACAAATAAGCACATCGTATTGTCCTTCTATAAAATCAAGTATTGTTTTTTCTAACTGTCTTCCTTCCATTTGTCCGTGTGCTACTATGGTTGATACATTAGGCAATATACGGTTGAGCATTGCTTGTATCTCTTCTATGTTTTGCACACGGTTATGAACAAAGTAAACTTGCCCACCTCGTTCTATTTCATAAGCAATAGCTTCTTTTATAATGTTTTCGTTGAATAGGTGTAGCTCTGTAACGATAGGATAGCGGTTAGGTGGAGGGGTTTTCATTATGGACAAATCTCTAATGCCCATCAACGAAAACTGTAAGGTACGAGGTATAGGTGTGGCTGTGAGGGTGAGTGTATCTACATTGGCTTTCAGGTTTTTTAGCTTTTCTTTGATAGATACTCCAAACTTTTGTTCTTCATCCACAATGAGCAATCCCAAGTCTTTGAATTTAATATCTTTACCTACTATACGGTGTGTACCTATAAGTATATCTACTTGTCCTGTTTTCACTCCTTCTATTGCTTTTCTTATGTCTTTGGACTGCCGTAGGCGACTAACGTATTCTATGTTGCAAGGAAAACGTTTTAATCTTCTAGTAAAAGTTTTATAGTGTTGTAGGGCGAGGACGGTTGTTGGTACCAATACGGCTACTTGTTTACTATCAGCAACAGCTTTGAATGCTGCTCTTATGGCTATTTCTGTTTTACCAAAACCTACATCCCCACATACAAGGCAGTCCATCGGAAACTTAGTCTCCATTGCTTTTTTCACTAGCTGAGTGGCTTGTGTTTGGTCGGGTGTGTCTTCGTAAATAAAGGATGATTCCAATTCTTGTTGCAAATAGCTATCAGGGGCAAAGCTGTGTCCCTCTGTTGTTTTGCGTTTTGCATATAGGCTTATTAAGTCCTTAGCAATATCTTTTATTTTGCCTTTGGCTTTGGTTTTCAGTTTTAGCCATACACCTGTGCCAAGTTTATTTATCTTTGGCGGGGTGCTTTCTTTTCCTCTGTATTTAGATATTTTGTGTAGTGAATGAAGCCCTACGTAAAGTTGGTCATTGTTGTTATACAACAATTTAATAGCTTCTTGTGTGGTATTGCCTTTTTTTATTTTTTGTAAGCCTGCAAATTTTCCTATTCCGTGATCTTGATGAATGACATAGTCGTCTATTTGTAACTCGTTGATTTGCTTAACAAGTTGAGCTGCTTTTCCTTCGCGTGGGTGTTTGCTTCTAAGATTGTATTTATGAAAACGTCCAAATACCTGGTGGTCGGTATAGATGCAAATTTTCAAATCGTGGTCTATAAAACCTGTATGCACTGTTTTACTCACGGGTGTGAAGTAGATATTGGTTTCTTTGTCTTCTAATATGTCTTTAAGTCTTTCTAATTGTTTAGGATTATCGGAAAGGATATAATGGGTATAGCCTTGTGTTTGATAATCTTGAAGATTTTCTATAAGAAGGTTAAAATTTTTATTGAAATTAGGTTGAGGTGAAACATTAAACTCAACAACTTCTTTTTCTCTACTACGGCTAGTTCCTCCAAATTCTACCCATTTGAACTTGTCTAAGGCTTCTAAAAAATCATCTTTACCTACAATATCGTTATCATCGATAAGTTTTGTTATTTTGGCTAGTGTTTCTGCTATTTGCACACTACTATCTATCCATAAGGAAGTACTAGACGGAAGAAACTCAAAGATAGAGATACTTTCATCTGTATTATTTTCTGGGATAACAGTAATAGCCTGCAACTTTTGAATAGAAAGTTGAGTT
The DNA here is from genome assembly GCA_030141605.1 of Tubiluchus corallicola. Taxonomy (NCBI): domain Eukaryota; kingdom Metazoa; phylum Priapulida; class Priapulimorpha; order Priapulimorphida; family Tubiluchidae; genus Tubiluchus; species Tubiluchus corallicola. The sequence continues at coordinate 71,198 of JAQGDQ010002394.1, read as the reverse complement.
TCTATGTCAAAGGTTCGAATAGAGTTTACATCATCTCCAAAGAAATCTATACGGTATGGGTGGTTGTTAGCAAAAGAAAAAATGTCTATGATACTCCCTCTTACTGAATATTCTCCAGCTTCGTAGACGAAGTCGGAGCGAGTAAAGCCTAGTTCTTCCAGCATTTCCACAATAAAATCTATGGAATATCTTTCTCTTGTTTTTATTTCTATGGTGTTTTTTTGGAAAATATCTATTGGAGTAACTTTTTCGGTTATGGCTTCAGGGTAACTTATTATGATTGATTTTTTATCTCTATTCGCCAAATGTGCCAGTGCTTCTGAACGAAGTATAAGGTTGGCTTTGTCTTTTTGTGTTGTATGTATAGAACGTTTATAGATAGAAGGAAAAAAATAGACACTACTATTCTCTCCTGCTATATTAATAAGGTCGTTATAGAGATAAGCTGCTGTTTCTTTATCGTTGAGAATAAGAAATTTGGTACTTGGTTTAATGTTTTGTGTACCCCAAATAATAAATGGGAGCGAAGAACAAATAGTATTACTTAAATGAACATTTTCTTCACCTAAAATTTCTGCTGCGTTGCAAACATTTTTATGTTTGACAAATATTTGTTTTAATTGTTCCAAAGTAAAAAGGAATGAAAAATAGAATACAAAAATACAACTTTTATTTACTGTATTTAAATAACAATAAAAAACATATCAATAATTGCAAAGGGTGAAAGTATTTGTACCTAAAATACTAAAAATATGACAATAGCTATTTAACCAACTGATATACTGCTTGTAGTATACGTGTGCGAATATTTTCTTCAGTAATTAGGGTATTTTTTCTTGAAGGGTAAACTCTATTAGATAGAAATACATATATAAGTCCTAAGTCAGGGTCAGCCCACATAAATGTACCCGTGAAACCAGAATGTCCAAAGCTACTGGGGCTTGCCTCTGGTGTTGGATAACTTTCTTCAAAAGAGATAGTATCGTTTCCCAAAGCAGGCTTATCAAAACCAATGGCTCTACGATTATTGTTTTTAGGAAATTGAGTTGTGGTAAACTCTTTTATTGTTTTATCATTGATATACTTTCTATTACCATACTCTCCTTGCTCTAAATACATTTGCATTATTTTAGCTACATCATTGGCATTGCCAAATAGCCCTGCGTGTCCTGACACACCCCCTAAAATAGCTGCATTTTCATCGTGCACTCTGCCGTGTACAAGCGTCCCTCTAAAATTGACATCGAACTCTGTAGGGGGAATTTTTTTTAGGTCTATTTTCTGGTAAGGATTATACAACAACCTTGCTCCAAGTGGGGCATAAAAATGTGTGTTGAGATATTGTTCGTAATCTGTTTTGGTAATATCTGTTATTACATTAGGTAACAAAATAAAACCCAAGTCAGAATAAGTATGTGAGTTTGCTTTTCTAAGAGGAGAATGGTTTATTTTATGATATATTTCTTCTGTAAAATTAGAATTGATGTATAGGTCATCTGTCAAGCTAATACTATATTTTTCATCCAATTTCTGTGATAGGTATTTATGATTGACCTTATTGTCATTATATAAATCGTTATAGAATAGTATCGTAGGCTGTAAGCCCGCCTGATGCGAGAGTACTTCTTTAAAAGTTATATCTTCTTTATTCGCTCTCTTAAATAATCCCCCTTTCCAACCTTTCCAATAAGTACTAAACTTTTCGTTTATGTCTATCTGCTTTTCATCATAAAGTTTCATTATAGCAGGCAGTGGGCCTATAATTTTTGTAAGAGAAGCTAAATCGTATATATCATCTTTTTTTACAGGATTCTTATGTTCGTAAGTATGATAGCCGTACTGTTTGTTAAATATCACTTTCCCCTCTTTGGCAACTAAGACTTGGCAGCCTGGGAATGCACTTTTATCTAAACCAATATTTATTATAGAGTCTACTTTATTGTTTAATAAATTTGAATTAATACCTACCTCCTCAGGTAATGTGTATTTCAAACGAATAGCTTTATCTATAATAATCCCATCTCCTACCTTAAAATTTGTTCCTATTGATACAGGCAACTTGCCCCAAGCCCCAATGCCTCCAAATATAAGTTGTGCTGCCAAATGTTGAGTTGTTTCATTTTCCTGATAAGCCAATAGCAATCCTGTAAGCTTTTTTACTTGAGGTATATATTGAAGACTATAAGGATTGGCAAACAAAGTAAATATGGTTTTTTCTAATCTATTAATTTGATGTAATGTTGCATAATAATAATTTGACAGCCCATAAGGGTTGTCATCCTTTTGCTCGATAAATTTGCCATCTACAACAGTCCATTTTTTCTTATAAGTCATTCTTAAATTATGAACAGAAGCAATTATCAAGTTGTATTTTTCATCTATTTCCCTTATGAGAGCTTCTATTTCTTCAAAACTTTGATCGTCTGTTATATTATAGTGATCTACTAGCATATAATTACTTAACATATCTTGAAAAGGAGTTACTTCCTTTTCTCCTACTGCAATACTTGCTATTTTTAAGGTATCTAAATTTTGTAGAGGGATGAGGTTGTTTTCATTTTTGAGTAAAGTGAGTGATTTTTCATAAAGCTTTTGCCTAAGCAAAAGATCTTCATTCGAATTTATATCTTCAGGTAAATTTTGAGTATTTATAAACGGTTTATTATGCAAACCCATCCAATACTTGATAGCAAGTACTTTCTTGCATTTTTGTTCTATTTCTTCATTGCTAATTCTTCCTTTTTTAATAGCTATTTTTATCTCATCGATAGCAGCTGGTACATCTTTTACATATTCCAATATATCATTCCCTGCTATGAGAGCCTCTACATCTACCAAGCCTACTTTTTTATTTAGATTAACGGCATTCATATTCATAGCATCGGTAATAGCTAAGCCATTGAACTTCATTTTCTTTTTAAGCAGTCCATTTATAATATTTTTCGATAATGTAGAAGGTATTCTTTGTTTTTCATAGGCTGGCACATCCAAATGTGCTGTCATCACACTTATTATTCCTTTGTTAATAAGATATTTAAAAGGATAAAGTTCTGTTTGTTCTATTCCGCTCTTATTGGCAACAACAGTAGGTAAAGTAACATGCGAATCCTGATAGGTAGCTCCATGCCCTGGAAAATGTTTCGCCACCGCCATAATATTATTATCTTGCAGGGCTTTCATATACTGATAAGACTTTTGTGCCACATTCTTCTTATCTTCTCCAAAGGAACGAAAACCTATTACAGGGTTGTTAGGGTTGGTATTTATATCCACCACAGGTGCAAAATTGGCATTAACACCCAAACGCTTACAATGCTGGGCTACAGATGCTCCAAATTCATAAATAAGTTCATCATCCTGTATCGCCCCCAAAGTCATTTGATAAGGAAAAGACAAGCCATCTGTCAGCCTCATACCTACCCCCCATTCTGCATCAGTGCTAATAATAAGTGGAACTTCGCTAAGCAACTGCAAACGATTGGTATAATGTGCTTGGGCTTTTGCAGTACCTTTAAAAAAAACAATTCCTCCTACTTTGTGTTTTTTTATTAATTCTGCCGCTTTTTCTATACTATATCTATCTTCTGAAAAAACATCTATCCATATAAGTTGGGCAATTCTTTCATCCAAAGTCAAATTATTATAAGTTGAAATTACCCAAGGATGTTTAAGGTACTTTTTAAAAGGTAGATTTCTTCTCCCACTTTGAGCAAATATTAAAAATGGAGCTATTGCTATCAGCAATAATAAGTGTATGTATTTAGTTTTGAAAAATGCCATAGGGTTTATATTTCCCAGTCAGAACCATCCTTTTTATCATAAACTTTCACCCCCAATTGAGATAATCCATCTCTTATTTTGTCTGAAACCTTAAAATTTTTATTCTGTTTTTCTTGTTGTCTTATATTTAATATAAAATCAATCACATTATCCAGAAGTTGGCTATTTTCTTCCTTCTTTTGAGAACGTAATCCAAGTATATCATATACAAACTTATGAAATATTTTTCTCAAATGCTGCTTATCTTCTTTTGTTATTGTAGCCTTGCTTGTAGCTATTTGATTGATAGTTTTCACCCCATCAAAAAGATGAGCAATGAGAATAGGACTATTGAGGTCGTCATTGATGGCTTTGTAACAGTTCTTCTCTATTTGTTGCACATCTACTGAGGTAGCATCTCTTTCAGGTAATTGCTCTATCGTACTAACAGCTGTCATCAGTTTTTGATAGCCTTTCTCCGCTGCTTGCAATGCTTCGTTAGAGAAATCAAGAGTGCTACGATAATGTGCTTGTAGAATAAAAAAACGTATCGTCATTGGGTCATAGGCTTGGTCTAGCAACTTATGGTCGCCCGTGAAAAACTTATTAAGTGTAATGAAGTTACCTAAAGACTTACCCATCTTTTGTCCATTGATAGTTATCATATTATTGTGCATCCAATACCTTGCTCCCTTATTTCCATTTAAGGTATTAAAATGTGCTAACTCACATTCGTGGTGTGGAAACAACAAGTCTAAGCCTCCGCCGTGTATATCAAACTCTGTGCCTAAATACTTAGTACTCATTGCTGCACATTCTGTATGCCATCCCGGGAAGCCTTCGCTCCAATGCGATTTCCAGCGCATTATATGCTTAGTATCTGCCTTTTTCCACAAGGCAAAATCATAGCTGTTTTTCTTTTCATCTTGACCTGATAGTTGACGTGTGTTTTGTAAAAGGTCATCTATATTCCTGCCCGATAACTCACCATAAGGATGCTCTTTTGCATACTTTTTCACATCAAAATACACTGATCCGTTTCGTTCGTAGGCATATCCTTTTTTTACTATTTCCTGTATGGCTTCTTGCTGTTCTAGTATATGTCCTGATGCAAGAGGCTCAATGGATGGGGGCAATACATTAAGGGCTTCCAGATTTTTGTGAAAACGGTCAGAATAGTATTTCACTACCTCCATAGGTTCTAATTTCTCTAAACGAGCCTTTTTTTCTATCTTGTCTTCGCCTTCGCCTATTTCTTCTTCAAGGTGTCCTACATCAGTAATATTTCTTACATATCTTACTTTGTAACCAAGTATTTTAAGATATCTGTATAACACGTCAAATGTAATAGCAGGACGAGCGTGTCCTAAATGAGTATCTCCATATACGGTAGGACCACATACATACATACCAACATATTTTTTGTTGATAGGCTGAAAAAGTTCCTTCTTTTTTGATAGAGTATTAAATATTTTTAAATCTTGCTGTATCATTCGTGCAAAGTTAATTAATAATTTCCTTTTGTAAGGATTGTTGAAATTTTTAGGCAATTATAGATCTAACTCCATGAAGAATAATCTTCTTAATCCACAAATTGAATTGTAGAAGTAAAAAAACCTTTTTATCTTACTAAATTACATCTTTCTTTAACGACTAAAATTGCAGGTAAAATGAGTAAGGTTAAAATTATGTTTGTTTTTTCTACCTATCAAATTACAAAAGAAGCCTATCAAAAGTTATTAATTATTCCAAAAATAGCAGAAGAAAATAACATAAAATTCATTAATTTTAATGACTTTTTAATTTTAAGTGAAATTAATTTCTATTTGTAAAAAGATATAAAATGTGCAAATTATCTCAATTATTGGGAAACAAACAAAATGCCTCCCTATCTAACAAATCATTTGAAAGAATATTACAGGTTTGGTAAGAATAGGAGTTTTAGTGAACACGAAGAATAAGAGAACACGAAGAAATGATAAAAAGAAAATAAAATATTACATACTTGCGTTTATTATTTATTATTACATTAGCAAAAAAACATAAAGTATAAACTAAAAATATTTACTTCTATGGAAAAAAGTATCTTGGAAAGATTTGGGTTCATTATTAAAAAAAGCAACCTGTCTGCTATTAGTAAAACAATCGATTCTAAATACCTGCTTCTTAAGGAAAACACACCTTTTCAGGGATACTATCAGCATATACCTACAGATAAAGAACCACTGTATGTTTATATAGTAATCAAAGATTATTGTTCTTTCGAACAATTGGTACGTGCTTCTATAAAAATAAGAAAACGCTTCGATCATTCCTTTTCTGCAACGGCAGGCTCTATTCAACTACCTACAGAAACGGTGAATGTCATTCGTGTTCGCCATTTAGAAAGCTATGACTTAGTGAAAAAGCTTATTACTTATTTTATAGAAGAAGGTATACGTTTTGCACCTTACAAAAAGAACTTGGAAGAGGTAGACGGTATTATCAAACTGAAAAAATTCTTCTTCTTACAACCCATTACAGAAGGAGTTTATTTGGATGCAGAAGAAAGATTTCACGGTTATTTTCATTTTAGACAATCCTTTCCTTGGAGCGAATTTGAAGAACTGACCCAAAAAGTATTGTTTAATTGGGAACGAAGTAAATTTGATGCAGCCATAGGATGTTTCTATGTTAACGGAGGCTTGCAGGATATGATTCGTATTTACAACCACAACATAGACAAGAACTATTTGCTCGAATGCAAGGCTCTATACGAACGAGGACTACACCTTTAAACATCAATATCAATTTTAGCTTTTAATGGAAATGTATGGTTACATTTCCATTTTTTGTGTGAGATGTAATTTGGGAGAATTTCACATTTTTAATATGCTTAGCCATAAAAAGCCTTTTCTGTTCCAATTTTATCTATTTTAGCAAAAAAATAGACAAAAAGTAATGGTATTATGGTTAAATCTATGACGGGTTTTGGCAAAACAACTTGCAAGCTGGATGAAAAAGAAATAGATATTGAAATACGTTCTCTAAACAGCAAGTTTTTGGAATTTTCTTTACGCTTGCCATTTATCTACAAAGCTTGTGAGTTGGACATAAAGAAAAAAATCTCAAAATATTTAGAACGAGGTAAGGTAGAAGTTTCTTTTTATGAGAATAATTTTGAGCAAGATACTTCAAGCAAAATTAATACAAAGACTTTAAAAAGTTATTTCCAGCAGTTGAAGCCTTTAATCAATGAATTTGACCTAGATAATAACAACCTTATTAATGCCATCATAAAACTACCAAATACAATAGAAACAAAGAAAAAAGAAGTAGAGAAAGAAGATTGGGACAAAATAATGGAAGCCCTAATGAATGCTATAAAACAAACAGATAAGTTTAGAACGCAAGAGGGTAAAACATTAGAAAAAGAAGTGATAAGCAACATAACAAAAATTCAACAAGACTTAGAAAAAATAGACAACTTAGACCAAACTAGAGTAGAGAAAATAAAGAAGAACCTCATTGCCAAAATAGAGAGCATACAAAACAACTTGATAGACAAAAACCGATTGGAGCAAGAACTCATATATTATATAGAGAAAATAGATATTACAGAAGAAAAAGTAAGACTGAAAAACCACTGTTCTTACTTTCTAGAAACCTTGAACAACAAGGAAACTCAAAAAGGTAAAAAACTCAACTTTATTTCCCAAGAAATAGGAAGAGAGATAAACACCATAGGTAGTAAAGCCAATGATGATAAAATACAAAAACTAGTGGTAGAAATGAAAGATGAGTTAGAAAAAATAAAAGAACAATGTCTTAATATTCTTTAAATTTATTTTCGCAAAAAATATTAAAAAAACACATATCTTAAATAAAAAAATACTACCTTTGCAAGGCTTTTACCTTTTTATTAGTGAAAAAAAAGAACGAGTTTAATATACATTTTGGTAGCCTAAAAGAAGGAGAGCATATTTTTAAATATCGAATAAATAACTCATTCTTTAGAGGTTTTAATGATAAAGCTTTAAGTGGAGACATCGATGCCAAAATCAAAATGGTAAAAGAAGTAAAGTTTTTGACTTTTGATTTTAAGATAAAAGGAAATATTGAAACTATTTGTGATAGGTGTTTAGATAATCTAAATCTATTTATACAAAACAATTTCAAACTATATGTTAAGTTTGGCAAGATAAGAGAAGAACAAACAGCAGAACTACTAATACTACCACATACAGAAAGTGAAATAAACATAGCACAATATATTTATGAATACATAAACCTTAGCCTACCATATAGAAAAATACACATCGCAAAATCAAGTGAAAAAAGCGCCTGCAACCCACAAATGATAAAAAAATTGAAACTACTAAACATAACTACTAAAAAACCCTGTGACCCACGATGGGATAAACTAGAACAATTAGCAAAAAAGATGTTAATCACAAAAAATAATTAAAATGGCACATCCAAAGAGGAAAGTATCAAAGTCAAGAAGAGACAAACGCAGAACGCACTATAAAGCTGTATTACCTACATTAGCAAAATGCTCCAACTGTGGAGCAGCTCATAAATACCATACTGTTTGTCCAGAATGTGGACATTATAGGGGTAAACTTGCTGTAGAAAAAGAGATAGCATCATAATAATTGAACCAGCAACCCCTTGTATGAAAAAAATAAACGCAGCTATAATAGGAATAGGTGCTTATGTGCCTGACTATATTCTTACTAATGACGAGTTAAGTCAAATGGTAGATACCTCTGACGAATGGATAATGACCCGCATAGGTATAAAAGAAAGACGAATACTAAAAGGAAAAAATAAAGGGACATCTATTCTCGGTATCAATGCAGTAAAACAATTGTTAGAAAAGACCAAGGTTAACCCTAATGAAATAGACCTTGTTATTTGTGCTACTATTAGCCCTGACACAGTATTCCCAGACATTGCTAATACCATAGCTTACGAAACAGGCATAAGAAATGCATTTGGATTTGATGTAAATGCTGGCTGTTCCGGTTTTTTATATTCTCTCTATACAGCCTCAAAATTTATAGAAACTGGTAGGTATAAAAAGATTATTGTAGTAGGAGCAGATAAAATGTCATCCATAACAGACTATACAGATAGAACAACTTGTCCCATCTTCGGCGATGGTGCCGGAGCAGTACTATTAGCCCCCACCACTGAGGATGTAGGCATAAGAGATGCCATACTACGAGGCAATGGAGTAGGGCGTAAGCATTTGCATATGAAAGCGGGAGGCTCTGCAAAACCTGCATCCCACGAAACTGTAGATGCAAAAGAGCATTATGTGTACCAAGAAGGAAAACACGTATTTAAATATGCAGTATCTAACATGGCAGATACTGCGGTAGAGATTATGAAAAAGAATAACCTTTCTCACAGTGATATAGACTGGCTTGTGCCGCACCAAGCTAATATGAGGATAATATCTGCTGTAGGTGAAAGAATGGGGCTTTCTTCTGAAAAAGTAATGGTAAATATCCATAAATACGGAAACACGACTGCTGCAACTTTACCATTATGCTTATGGGAGTGGGAGGAGAGACTGAAAAAAGGCAACAACCTTGTACTTGCTACATTTGGAGCAGGTTTTACGTGGGGAGCAATGTATCTTAAATGGGCATATGATACCAAAAAAAAGTAACTATTCTTAAATAATAAAAGAAAATTATGAAAAATAAAAAAGAGCGAATAAAAGTAGAAGGCGGAACTTTTTTAAATGATTTCATATTAGAAGAAACAAAAATCACAGGAGATATTAACTCCTCCAATGACATTCGTGTTGATGGAACAATAGAAGGAACTCTAAACATACAAGGAAGAATAGTAATAGGCGAAACAGCAAAGATAAAGGGAAATATCAATTGTCAGAACATAGATATATCAGGAGAGGTAGTTGGAAACATTGAAGCACAACAGCTCATTTCAATAAAAGAAACAGCAAATATCAATGGAGATTTATACTCACAGCAAATATCCATAGAACAAGGAGCTAAATACACAGGAGCTTGTAAAGTAGGAGAAAAACCTAATCAAAAAACAACCGTTCCTGATAATGAAAAAGAAAACAACTAATAACTTAAAAAAAGATATTAATATCTACCTAAAATACTCCACCATAGCATTTCAAATGATGGGAACTATTGTTATTGGAGTACTCGTAGGAATAGCGATAGACAAATGGTTGGCAACAGGTTTTCCTATATTTACACTCATCCTTACAGTATCTTTTGTCATCCTGTCGATATACAATATCATTAAAGACCTTGTTTAAATGGGAAAGTTCTTAATCAATATTTTCATCTTCACTGCAAGTATCTTTATTTTAGAAATAGTTTTATTCAAAGTCATATTTACTCAATACTATGTTCCTATTTATTTTTATCTGCCTATATTCTTAGGTATTGTAACCATTTTATCCCATTTTTTCTTGACCACGGCTCTTCACAAAAAAGCTGCTGTTTTTATACGAAGGTTTATGATAGTTACTATTGTAAAACTATTGCTATATATAACTGTTTTTATTACATACATTTATTTCAACAAAGAACAAAAAATCTTATTTTCAATTACTTTTTTATTGCTTTATATTTTGTTCACATCTTTTGAAATAATATCTTTGCTTAAAATTATGAAAAAGAATACTCGTTTAAAGTTATGATGCTTAAACATACATTTTTTTACATATTTTTATTTCTTGTTATAACAGCACCTCTTAGTGCTGCTGAAAAAGGAAATGAAAAGTTCAATCCTGCCGCCTTTGTACTAGACCATATAGGTGACGAACACGAGTGGCATATCGTTACTTGGCAAGGAAAACACATCAGTATACCTTTACCCGTAGTATTATATAGTAAGCACCAAGGACTGAATGTTTTTATGTCCAGCAAACTTGCTCACGGACATTCTTATAAAAACTTTGAAATCGTACACGAAGGAGATAATAAAGGGAAAATAGTTGAAAAGCTACCAGACGGAACAATGGTTAAGCCTTTAGATTTATCTATTACTAAAAACGTAGCCGCACTTTTCGTTAGTCTTATACTTATAATGTTTATATTCTTCAGCATAGCAAGAGCCTACAAAAAAAGAGGGTTAAAAGCCCCAAGGGGGTTGCAGTCATTGCTTGAGCCTATTATCATCTTCGTAAGAGATAATATAGCCAAACCTGCCATAGGAGCAAAAAAGTTTGAAAAATTTATGCCTTTTTTGTTAAGCATATTTTTCTTTATTTGGATAAACAATTTGATGGGGTTAGTACCCTTTCCTCCATTTGGAGCAAACCTTACAGGCAACATAGCAGTAACTCTAGTGTTAGCTCTATTCACATTTATAATAACAACAATCAATGGCAATAAAAACTACTGGCAACACATTTTTAATCCTGCTGGCGTACCTTGGTGGCTCAAATACCCATTGCCACTCATCCCATTAATAGAGGTTGTAGGAATGTTGACCAAGCCCATAGTTTTGATGATTCGTCTCTTTGCAAACATCACTGCTGGGCATATGGTTATATTAGTATTCATAAGTCTTATATTTATTTTCGGACAACTGAGCTCAACAGCAGGTTATTCGGTAGCACCCATATCACTTATATTTTCGATATTTATGCTATGTTTAGAATTGCTGGTAGCAGTTATACAAGCATATGTATTTACTCTTCTATCTGCCATATATTTTGGTATGGCAACAGAAGAACACCATTAGTATTAAATTAATAACTTTAAAAATTTAAAATAAAGATGACTACATTATTTATTATCTTACAAGCAGCTGCAAGTGGAGCTGGGTTAGCAAAATTTGGGGCTGCTCTTGGAGCGGGAATTACAGCTATTGGAGCAGGGATAGGTATTGGAAAAATAGGGGAAAGTGCAATGGCTTCGATTGCTCGACAACCAGAAGCAGCAGGTGACATACGTTCAAATATGATAGTAGCAGCAGCACTTATAGAAGGAGTTGCATTCTTTGCTGTAATTGTTTGTGCATTAGTACTATTCTTATAAACTGTTTTACTGACAGAGCCTCTCTTGTTTGTTGCCACACGCAAGAGGGTGTTTTGTTTTTTTGTTAAAAATTACAAATTATGAGTCTTATTACACCAGACATAGGCTTAATGTTTTGGATGTTGTTATCTGTGTCCATAGTATTTTTTATCCTTAAAAAATTTGCTTGGAAGCCTATACTTTCTGCACTTAAAGACCGGGAAAATTCCATTTCTGAAGCTTTGCAATCAGCTGATAGTGCAAAAAAAGAAATGGAGCAGCTTACAGCTAAAAATCAAGAAATAATAAAAGAAGCTCAACTAGAAAGCAAAAATATATTAGATAAAGCCAAAGAAACTAAAGACAACATAATAGCAGAAGCTAAAAAAGCAGCTACCACAGAAAGCAACAAAATAATAGACAAAGCCAAAAGAGAAATTGAAGCAGAAAAAACTGCTGCCATAGAAGATATAAAGAAAGAAATAGCCAGTTTGTCAATAGATGTTGCAGAAAAAATATTACAAGAGAACCTATCTGATAATGATAAGCAAAAAAAGTTGATAAACAATCTGCTGAATAATGTTAAACTTAACTAGGAGTAGTTCATTGTAAGCAAAGTTGTTGTTTCTTTAAACTTTCGTTTAAAATAAAATATAAGGTTATGAAAGCATTTGTGTTTCCAGGACAAGGTAGTCAGTTTTCAGGTATGGGTAAGGATTTGTATAACAACGATCCTAAATCAAAGAGTCTATTTGAGCAAGCAAATGATATTTTAGGTTTCAATATCACAGATATAATGTTCAACGGTTCTGCGGATGATCTGAAACAAACAAAAGTAACGCAACCTGCTGTGTTTCTTCACTCTGTAATTACCGCAAAGGCACTAAATACTGATGTAAAGCCTGATATGGTAGCAGGACATTCGTTGGGAGAGTTTTCAGCCTTGGTAGTTAATGGAACACTTTCGTTTAAAGACGGTTTAAAGTTAGTATCAGCTCGTGCCTTAGCGATGCAAAAAGCATGCGAAAAAACTCCCTCTACAATGGCAGCAATTATAGGAATGGAGGATGATAAAGTAGCGGAAATATGTAAGGAAATTTCAGAGGAGGTTGTTGTGCCTGCTAACTTTAATTGCCCTGGACAGATAGTTATATCTGGTTCTATAAAGGGTATAGATATAGCAATGGAAAAATTGCAAAAAGCAGGTGCAAAAAAGATGGTGAAACTGCCTGTAGGAGGAGCATTTCACTCTCCACTAATGGAACCAGCAAAAATAGAGTTAGAAGCAGCTATTAACAATACAGAGTTTCAAGTACCAAATTGCCCTGTATATCAAAATGTAAATAGCAAGCCAAGCTCTAATCCTACGGAAATTAAAAAGAATTTGATTTTACAGTTGACTGGAGCTGTACTGTGGACACAAACAGTCCAAAACATGGTGGCAGATGGTTGCTTATCGTTTGCAGAATTGGGGCCTGGCAAAGTTTTACAAGGACTTATAAAAAAAATAGACCGAAGTGTAGAGGTTTTAGACTTAACCTAATGATTAAGCATAAAACTATAAAAAAAACAGCACTTAGTTACACCTTTTGAAACCTCGCTTAATACTTAAACTTTTACTATTCTTCCTCGCCAATGATAAGTATTAAAGCTATTTAAAAACAAAATCAAACAAACATAAAAAACATATATAAACTGAAATACAGGGAAAAAAAGCAATAATCGTTTATTAATCTGTAAAAACTTTATTCCACTCCACAATAGCATAAAATCTATTATGCATTTTATGGCAAATAATAAACCAAAGTAGCTCAAACAAATAGGGAAGAAAATAGACAGTACAAGTAAAAACATTAATTTTAAATTCATCACACTTACTACACTCCCTACTAATAAGCTATCTTTGTCTTGGTAAAATTTTACTTTAGATGCCCACCTTACTCGTTGGTGAAGGAATGTTTTCAAGTTACTACAAGCTTGTGTTTGCACAATAGCAGTAGTAGACTTTAAAAAAGTGATTTTTTTTCTGTTTTTTTCTTTTACACTATGCAAAAGAAAAATATCGTCGCCTGACTGTATTTCTTTTTTTAATGGATTATTCAACTTTATAAAGGTTTCTCGCTTAAAACCTAAATTAGCCGCATTACACGTTATAGGTCGCCCTAAGCCTATTGCTCCACCGGTGGAAACTAATATGCCTGCAAATTCTATCGTCTGAAACCAGCTCAAGAAGTTACCCCCAACCAAATAAATAGGTGCTACTATCACCGAAGGTTTTTTTTCTGAATATATGCTGCAAAAATTTTGTAACCAAAATTTTCCTACTCTACAGTCAGCATCTGTGGTAACAATAAGTTCATTTTTTGCATACTGAATTCCATTTATAATGGCTTCTTTTTTGCCTTTCTGACTCTGTGAAAGTTTTAATAGGGTAACATTTTTATATTTTTTTTTGTGTGTGTATATTTTATTATAAGTATTGTCGGTAGAATGATCGTCAGTGATGATTATTTCGTAACAACTATTGGGATAAGTTTGTAGTTGTAAATCATTCAACAGGTTTAATATGTTCTTCTCTTCATTCCTTGTGGCTATTATTACTGATATTTTAATGTGCTTTTGTGGAGAAATACTTGAAATAGGAGTCAGCTTTTGCCAGCCTATAATAAGTAAAACTATAATAATTGTATAAGCTATACCTATAAGAACTACAAGTGAGGCAAATAACATTAGTTAAATTTTTAAATGCTTTTGTGGGTTTATTGTTTATTAAAAAGGTATGGCAGCTTTTTGTGTTATTCTAGGTTTTTATACTCCTGTGTTTTTTATAACGTGCTTTGAAAGATTTTTTTATTTCAGGTAGATTTCTTTTATTTCCCCAGTACTTTTTAAAAAATAGTTGAAATAAGAAATTTCTTAATGTTATAGGTATAATATTTATCAAATATTTTTTTGTAAGCAGGCTTTTAAATAGTTTTATTCCCTTTCCCCAGTTTTTAGAGTATAGTTCCTGTTCTACTGTCTTTCTTCTATTTACAAGTAGTAGTTTGTGTAGGTTTATTTGTACAGGACATTTTTCTGTGCACTTTCCACATAGTGAACAAGCATAATTTAAATGGTTGTAATCCTCCATATTTTTGAGATATGGGGTAATAATTGAACCTATGGGGCCTGTGTAGACTGTATTATAAGTATGTCCTCCCACATTCTCATAAACAGGACAAGCATTAAGACAAGCTCCGCATCGAATACAAGCAAGAGATTCTTTAAGTTCTATGTCATTATATATATTGGTTCTTCCATTGTCTAAAAGTATAACATACATTTTTTCTACACCATCTGTTTCTTTTTTTCTTTTGGGACCAAAGAAAAGACTATTGTATACTGTAATATTTTGTCCTGTACCGTGTGCTGCCAAAATGGGCAATAAAGTGGATAAATCTTTGATAGAAGATATTGCTTTTTCTATACCTACTATAGCTATATGTATTTTTGAAAGAGAGTTAGCTAACAGAGCATTTCCTTCGTTTTCAGTAATAGATACAGCTCCTACATCAGATACAAGAAAATTACCTCCTGTGATAGATACTGTGTTTTTTTCAAATTGTTTTCGTAGTTTTTTTCTCACAAACTTAGTTATATCTTCAGGCGTAGAGTCTTCTGGTATATTAAATTTCTTTTTAAACAATTCTTTTATATCTTCCTTTGACTTATGCATTGCAGGAGTTACTATATGATAAGGTTTTTCATCGGCAACCTGCACTATAAATTCACCCAAGTCTGTTTCTGTAACTTCTATTCCTGATTCTTTTAGTCTTTCATTAAGTTCAATTTCTTCAGAAATCATAGATTTACTTTTAAGCACTTGCTTTACCTTATTGTCTTTTATAATGTCTTTTACGTGCTTTACTGCTTGATAACCATCATCTGCCCAAAGAATTTTTCCTCCATTTCTTGTAAAATTTTTTTCAAACAATAATAAACATTCATCTAATTTATTTATAGCTTTATTTCTTATATATGAAGCTCTATCTTTTCCTATTTGAATATTTTTATAAAACTTTCTACCTTTTTCTACCGCATTATTGTATTTAGACATATTAAATTTTAATATTTTTCTATGCTTAATATCAAATGCAATTTTGTTTGAGTCAAAAATAAATTTATTGTATTTACTTTTAGTAGTCATTTTTAATTAAATTATGGATAATCATATTTTAAATAGTACTTAAAAAAATATAATTTTGTTCATTATAATTTACTTTATAGCTATTTTTTCTACTCTTTTTATATGTCTTCCGCCTTCAAAGTCTTCTTTCAAAAACTTTTTTACTATTTCCAATGCTTCTTTTTCACTCACAAATCTTGCTGGTATAGAACATACATTAGCATTATTGTGTCGGCGTGCTAGTTCTGCTATTTTCACACTCCAACATAAAGCAGCTCTTACTCTTTTATACTTATTTACCGTCATATTAACCCCATTTCCACTTCCACAAAAAATTATCCCAAATTGATATTCTTCACTCTCTATAACTTTTGCCAATTTATGTGCATAATCTGGATAATCACAGGGTGTATTAGAAGAAAAAACACCAAAATCTTTTACTTTGGTGTTCCGTAATACAATATGATTTTTTACGTATTCTTTTACTTCATATCCTGCATGATCAGATGAAAGAGCAATAGATACAACTTTCATAAATAAAAAAATTTATAAAGTGTTAATAATTTAACTATTTATTTTTAAAAAATATTTGATTTGTTATATAATTATTTCCTCTTACAAAAAAAAACAATAATGCAAAATTTATTTTTTATGTTAAATAATATATTATTTAACATATATATACTTACTTATAAACAAATGTTATATAAAAAAATATTAATAATTATTGTTTTCAACAATTGTTTATTTTTGCTTAAAATAAATAATTTACAAAGCAAAACATTGTTAATTACTTATTGATAAACTAAATATTTTAAAAATAAAAGCAAATTTAAAATAATTTGTAAATAATGTAAACAATATATAATAATCATTATATATTATTAAATTATAAATTAATATATAATATTACACGTTTATAACACACATTTTCTTTAATTGTATGCAATCTAACAATTTTAATATTAGAAATAATACTCTTTCTTTAAAAGACAAAGAATATGATAAAAAAATAAGACCATTAAAATTTTATGATTTTAACGGTCAATATAAGATTTTAGAAAATTTAGAAATATTTGTAGAAGCTACTAAAATAAGAAAAGAAGCTTTAGATCACCTATTATTACACGGGCCTCCTGGTCTAGGAAAAACTACATTAGCAAATGTTGTAGCAAACGAATTAGGAGTGAATATAAAAGTGACTTCTGGACCTGTTTTAGATAAGCCAGGAGACTTAGCAGGTATTCTTACTAGTTTAGAGGATAAAGATGTGTTGTTTATAGATGAGATACATAGATTAAGCCCTTTGGTAGAAGAGTATCTTTATTCTGCAATGGAGGATTATAGAATAGATTTACTGATAGATAAAGGACCAAGTGCAAGGTCAGTTCAATTGGAATTGAGTGCTTTTACGCTTATAGGTGCTACCACAAGAGCAGGTTTACTCACAAGTCCACTAAGAGCAAGATTTGGTATTAATTTTCATTTAGAATATTATGATGTAAAAACTATGAAAGATATAGTGAATAGATCTTCTAAAATATTGAATATAGAAATATCAGACAACGCTGCTTATGAAATAGCTTCTAGAAGTAGAGGAACACCAAGGATAGCAAATGCACTTTTACGAAGAGTAAGAGACTATGCACAAGTAAAAGGTAATGGAAAAATAGATTTAGAGATAACAAAGTATTCTCTTGAGGCTTTAAATATAGATAAGTATGGTTTAGATCAAATGGATAACAAAATATTAACAACAGTAATAAATAAATTTAATGGAGGACCTGTGGGATTGTCTACTATATCTACTGCTGTTTCGGAGGATACAGGTACTGTAGAAGAAGTATATGAGCCTTTTTTAATTAAGGAAGGTTTTTTAAAGAGAACGCAAAGAGGAAGAGAAGTTACTAATAAAGCATATGAGCATTTAGGCAAAATGAGACATAACAATTCAGATATACTATTCTAATTTTTTATGAAAAAAAAAATAATAAACATAGTAAAAATAACTACTTTTCTAATAATAGGTATTTTTCTTTTTTGGTTGGTATATAAGGATATAAGTGTAGAAGAATTAGCAGATGTAATAGAGCAAGATATACAATATAGATGGATTTTTGCAGCTGTAATTATTGGTATATTAAGTCATATAGCAAGAGCAGTGCGCTGGATACAACTAATAGAACCTTTAGGTAAAAAAGCTAATTACATAAATAGCTTTTTTGCTATTATGGTAGGATATTTTGTTAATTTGGCAGTACCACGTATGGGAGAGGTAACAAGATGTGGAGTAATGAATAGGTATGAAGAAGTATCTTTTACTAAACTTGTAGGCACGGTAGTTTTAGAAAGACTAATAGATATAATCATTTTATTATTAATTACCTTAGGCATTTTAGTTACTCAGTGGAATTTTTTTATTAATTTTTTGAATGAAAATCCCGAAATAGAAGAAAAAATAACTATTATATCCAATTATAGAGTAGTAATATTACTTTTGTTATTAATGCTTGTTTTAGGCTTCTCATTAGTTTTAAAAACAAAATATGGTGATAAGGTAAAGGAAGTTGTAAAAAGGTTCTTAGAAGGAGTAAAATCTATAAAAAAAGTAAAAAATAAATTTTTATTCATTGTTTATTCTTTATCTATTTGGCTTTTATATTTTATGTCTTTTTATTGTATTTTTTTAGGTTTTAATCAATTACGTGATACAAATGTTATAGTAGGTCTTACAGCTTTTGTAATGGCAAGTTTTGGTATGGTAGCACCTGTCCAAGGTGGTATAGGTGCGTGGCACTTCATGATAATAGCTACGCTTACTATTTATTTAAGGGATATGGAAAACATAGACATTGTATCAAGGGCCTTTGCTTTTATTTCTCACTCTTTTATGACTATAATGCTTATAATAATAGGGTTTACTTCAATGATGTTATTGCCTATTTATAATAAAAGATATAAAAGATAGTTATTTCATATGATATTGTTTTTAAAAAATATACGTAATATAATATGTTGCATTTTTCTTTTAGGAATATTGTATTACTGTGCCAATCCGGGAAGTCCTCCAGGTGGGAAAAAGGATATAATACCTCCCAAAATGATAAAAAGCAATCCAGGATATAAAAGTTTAAATTTTAGTGGTAAAAAGATAGTGATAGAGTTTGACGAATTTATAGTATTAAAAGATGTTAACACTCAGTTAGTAGTATCACCTCCTCTAGAAAAATCACCTGGAGTAAAAGCAATACTTGAAAAACTAACGATAGATTTGAGAGAAAGTGAATTACAGCCTAATACAACTTATTCCTTTGATTTTGCTAATGCTGTTACAGATAACAATGAAGGAAATATTTTAGAAGATTTTACTTTTATACTTTCAACAGGTGATAAAATAGATTCTTTACAGGTAAGTGGAAAAGTATTAAATTCGTTTAACTTAGAACCAGAAGAGGAAGTATTAGTAATGCTTTATGATTCTATAGCAGACTCTATACCGTATTTAAAACTACCTGTTAAGATAGCCAAAACAAATGAAGAAGGTTTTTTTACTATTAAAAGTATAAGAGAAGGAAAATATAAAATATTCGCTTTGAGAGATGGTAATAGAAATTACAAATTTGACTTATATGATGAAGCGATAGCATTTTCAGATACTTTAATAACTCCTTTTTTTGAAAAAAAAACAAGAAATGATACTTTTTTTATAGATATAAACGTTAGAGAAATAGAAATAGATACTATCATGAATGTAGAATACACGGAATTTATGCCTAATAATTTAAATCTTTTTTTGTTTGTAGAAAACAAAGAACAACAATATATAATAGATAAGAAAAGAGAAGAAAAAAACAAATGTGAATTTATATTTAATGAGCCTTTGAAAGAAGAACTACAAATGAAACTTTTGAATGTAAAAGAAAAAAACGATAGTTGGTATATGAAAGAAAAAAATTCAGAAAATACTGAAATAATTTATTGGATTACAGATTCTAGTGTGTGGAAAAAAGATACTTTAAATTTTGAGATAAAGTATCATATAAGAGACTCTCTTTATAATTATGAATTAAAAACAGATACCATACAATTAAGATATAAGTTTGAAAAAGAACTTGAAAAAAATATAAAAGAAAAAAAGAAAAAAAGAAAAAAAGAAGAAGAGGTAGAAGAGATAGTAAAAATACCAAAAACACAATTTCAAACAAATATATCAGGTACTTTTGATATAGAACAAGATATTGTTTTATCTTTTGATGTTCCTATTATTACAAAAAATAATAAACATATATACTTATATGAAAAAGTAGACAGCCTGAATCTACCATTGGAATATGAAATACTCCAAGACTCTAACTATATAAGGCAATATTACATAAAATATAATTTTGAGCCAGAAAAAACTTATGTGCTTACCTTAGATTCTTTGTCATTTATAGACATTTATGATTATACAAATGACAGTACTACTCAAGAATTTACAATAAAGGCAGAAGAAGAATACGGAGCTATATTTATAGATATACAAAACTTAACAGAAACAGCCATAATACAATTATTAGCTGAAAACAAAGAAGAGAAAGTAGAAAAAGAAGTAATTATTAAATCAGGCGAAGAAGTAGAATTATATTATATTAATCCAGCTAGTTATAAGATAAAGATGATACTGGATAAAAATAATAACGGAAAATGGGACACAGGAGACTACCTAAAAGGAATACACCCAGAAAAAGTATTATACTATCCAGAAATAATAGAAGTAAAAGCCAATTGGGATATAGAGCTCACTTGGGATTTAAATAAAGGAGAATGGATAACAAAGCCAGCTCCTCCAACTTCTCCTGAATAACGAACTGATAATAAACCTAAAAACCTTTAAAATTGAAAAACCTAATATTGTTACTAATTTTTATTATTAGTATAACCTTAAAATCACAAACAGTATATTACAGTCATTTAAATACTGAAGTATATGAATTTTTAGATGAACTTGCTAATAATAAAGTTATTGAAATTAACTCAGCAATAAAGCCTTATTCAAGGGAATTTATTGCAGAAAAACTACAAGAGGCTATCGCTCAAAAGAAAAAACTTACTTTTCGACAACAGAAGGAAGTGGAGTTTTATTTAAAAGATTTTAATAAAGAGCTTAAAAAAGATAAAAATTTTAAGAAAAAGTGGGATGCTTTATACTATAAGGATTCTTTGTTTTCCTTTACACTTAATCCTATTATTGGTGGCGAATTATTAAGAAATAAAACAGCTAGTTTACAAAGAAGTTATTGGGGAGCGGAATTTTTTGGATATATAGGCAAAAATGTAGGAATATATGGAAGTTTGAGAGATAAAAACGAAGAGGAAATATTAGCACTTCCTGATTATTTTACTCAACAAAAAGGGGCAAAATATAAACATAAAAATGTTACAGATGGGGACAACACAGTAGGTGACCACAGCGAGACACGAGGAGGAATAACAGTAAGTTGGAATTGGGGTACAGTAGCTATTGTAAAGGACTATTTTACTTGGGGTAACAACAATAACGGAGCTAATATCTTTTCAGACAAAGCCCCATCTTTTGGGCAAGTAAAACTATATCTCAATCCTGTAAAATGGTTTGAATTTAACTATATGCATGGTTGGCTTGTAAGTGAAATAATAGATTCTACTCGCAGCTATGAATACGAATATGCAGGTGAAAAATTTCCTAGAAATGTTTTTCATAGTAAATATATAGCTGCTAATATGTTTACTTTTACACCTACAAAACATTTAAATATATCTATTGGTAATTCTATTATATATAGCGACATAGCAGTGCAGGCAGCCTACCTTGTGCCTTTTTTGTTTTATAAATCAGTAGATCATTCTATTGGAGGAATGAATAACCATAGTGGGCAAAACTCTCAAATGTTTTTTGATATTAGTTCGCGACAAATAAAATACTTACATCTTTTTACTTCGGTATTTATAGATGAAATAGCACTTCAAAATATGTTTGACAATGAGAAAAGCTCTAATTACGTAAGTTTTAAAATAGGAGCAAGACTGTCTAACTTAATACAAGATGCTCTCTTCACAGTAGAGTATACTCGTACCAACCCTCTTACTTATCAACATATAGTAGCAACAACAGACAATACTTCTAATGAGTATAACTTTGGACACTATTTACGAGACAACTCACAAAACATATATTTGTCGGCTAAATATAAACCTATACGTGGATTATCGCTTCAATTGGATTTTTCTTATTCAGAACATGGGCCTAATTATTGGGAGTTTACAGAACAAAGAGAAGGCTTAGTTTTTTTAGAAACAGTAGATTGGAGCGAGCAAGATATAAGATTTACTAGCAAATATCAGATTATTAACGATGGATATATCTATGTTGTTTATAATTATAAAAATACAGAAGGAGAAATAGAAAGATATACTCCTAGTTTTTATTGGGGTAAAACCAGCACTTACACATTGGGCTTTAATTTGGGATTTTAAAAAAGGCAATGATATATAAATTTATACTAAATATATTTTTAAGAAATTATACTCATCATTTTTTGAGTTATCCTAAATTTATCTAATTTATATATTTTTAATAGTTCTGTGAGGTATCTTTGTGTTCTTTATCTTTTGTCTTTTTAATACCGCAATTTTTCTAATATTATACCTTATTATTAGCACAATAAAGATGCTCTACCCCGCCATTTCAAAGTAGTTTAGCAAGGTCGTCAACAACTTTTTTTGTATTAAATATTCTATTAACTCATAAAAATTGTACTAATTATGTGCAATTTTACACTGTGTTGTTTGTATTGTGTTAATCCTTGCAAACTTGGGGTAGTAGAGAAGATAGCAGTTGGAAAAGAGTGCTAAATAAAGGATAAATACCATATCATTTTTCTATAAACTTAGATATAGTTACCTAAAAAATTTTATACTTCTTGTTTAAAAATTTCTAATATTTCCTGTCAACAGATAACTCCTTACCATATTTTTTTGAATACCTCCAAAAATTCACTTAAAATCATTGCAGTAGCCCCCCATACAAAGATTCCATTTATATCAAAATAAGAAACAGACACCTCTATATTATTGATAAGTTTACTTGTCTTTTTTATAGCCATAGGGTTAATTATTTCATTTACATTAATGTTTATTGCTTTGTTTACTTCTTTAGTGTTTAAAACAAATTCAGGAGTAGAATCAATAAATCCGACAAAAGGAAAAACCATAAAATTACTTACGGGAATATATAAAGGAGTTAACTTACCAATATATTTTACATCATTTCTATTTACACCTATTTCTTCTTCTGTTTCACGCACAGCAGTTTCAAAAAGCCTATCATCATTTTTTTCATACTTTCCTCCTGGCAAACTTATTTCTCCGCTGTGAATAGTATTATCAGTAGTTCTTTCTATTAGAACAAAATTTAATCTTTCTTTTATAAAATAGAGTAAAACAAGCACACTACTTTTAACAGGAGGATGGGCAAAATAGTTATTTTTGGTATTTCGTACAGAAGGCGACATTAATTTTTGAGCCTTCTCCCCCGGCAGGCTTTTTGCTAATTGTTCTTTTAGTTTTTTTATAAGGCTATTCATTACAGCGTATATAGACAAAGTAAAAAATGATGATAAAAAAATAAGCACATTTCGTTGAAATAATAAAAGGAAAGAAGCAATATATGAAGAACAGAGTATATATAAAAAAAACATGGTGCCTCTTACGAGACACCATGAAAACCTAAACCTAATATGTAGCCAACGTGTTGGCTACAACCTGCTTGCTTTATTGTTAAAAGTCAAAAATCAACAAAAAACCTTTAACAGCTTGCAGGCACTAATATACATAACAATAAGTGTGCCAAAAACATGTTACATATTTTTGTTTATAATACTAAAATAAACATAATGTTTTGTCTTATAGGGTTTTAGGATGTTTTTGCAAAAAAGAAAAAATAATTCTTTAATAAAAAATTTTTTTCTTCTATCAAAAAATATATGTGTAATGAGCTGATATAAAGACGTTTGCTGAATTTGTGTAAATTTAAACATAATTTAAACATAGTTTTATATTTGTTTTAAAATGAGAATGAAATGATTTTTTGAGATTTTTTTGATTTTTAATAAAAAAAGATAGTTCTATTTGAGGTTAAATAGATTTAAAGTATACTAAGCATAAAATAATTGACAAAAATTTGATTTTTTTATTCTTTGAAGTACGAATTAAAAAAGAAAACAATAATTTTGCTCAGCTTTATTAAACTAGAAATACATTTTATTAATCTCTCATCTTTTGTTTTAATCTACTATTTTAGTCTTAAGAATAAGAAATTCTACAAGCTAAGTGTTTAAAAGCTTTTTTTAAACCATTTATTGTCAACCTCTTCTCCTTTTGCCTTAGTTGCAGGCTAAATAGAAAATGAGAACAACAAGCATCCAAAAATTCATCAATTTTTATATTAAAGCTTTAAATTGCATATCGTTATCCTTGCGGATATTTCAAAATTACCTTAAAACAAGGGAATTAAACAGTAGTTAATAAAATAAATAGAATGTATATTTATGTAAAAAAACAATGTAAAATTATTTGTATTGCATTACATAAAAAATGTATTAAAATGAGAAAATAGAAATATATTTGATATTTATTTTAATTTATTTATTTTCTCAAACTCTGTTTTTATTATTATAAAACAAGGAATTAAAAGAATAGCTACAATAGAACTAAAAGTTATTATGTTTAAAAAAATAACATTTGATAAATTTAAACTTACTGGAACATAAGATAACTCATAAGAATCAGGGTTTAGTTTTATAATCTTTAAATGAGACTGCAATAAACAAGTGATAATACCCACTAAACTTCCCCAAAACAGACCTTTAAAAATAATGAAAGAAGATTGATAGACAAACATCTTACAAATATTCCAGCTACTATAACCAAAAGTTTTTAGTATTTTCACCATTTGTATCCGCTCTAAGATAATGATTAGTAAATTTGAAACCATTATCACCCCAGAAACTAAAATCATAAGTATAAGAATGGTATAGACATTCATATTTATTAGCTTCAGCCAATCGAAAATTTCGGGGAATCTTTTCACTACAGTTACCACATCTAATAGGCTACTTTTTTCAGAGATATTTGTATTTACAATACCTTGTAGTTTTTTCTCTATTATATCTATTTTTTCGAAATCAGATAAAATTACTTCAAAACCACTTATTTTATTTTTCCCCCAATTGTTTATTTTTTGAATATGCTTAATATCACAAAACATAAAAAGCTTATCAAATTCTTTTAAATTTGTTTCGTAAATACCAACTACTTCAAATTTTCTCATTCTTAAAGGAGTTTGGACAAAAAATACACGTATCTCATCGTTTATGTTTATTCTTAATAGAGAAGCTAAATGTTTTGAAATGACGATGCTATTTATGGTATTTATAGAGTCTTTTATTTCAAAACTTTGTCCCTTCACAATGTTTTTTTCAAAAAACTTCCAATCAAAATCATTATTTATACCCTTTAAAACTACTCCTTGGATTTCTGAACTGGTTTTTACCACTGCCCCCTTGGTGGCAAAAGCTTGAATATGCTTGATGCCTTGAATAGAATCTGCTTGAAGTAAAAAAGCTTGGTTTTTATCTATAGGATTTGTTTCATAAAAATTATTGTTACCATAATCAACTACTTGAATATGAGAAGAAAAACCTACAAGTTTGGTTATAATTTCATTTCTAAATCCTTTTGTTACAGATATAGATATTATCATAACGAAAATACCCAATGCTACCCCTATAATAGAAATACGAGTTGCGGGGCGAGAAATAGACCTTCCCTCTTTTCTTTCTGCATTTATTCTACGTGCCAGAAATAATTCTAAGTTCAAACTTTGCAGTATTTGTTAAGAATCCAACTTTAAAAAATCAAAGATAATTATTTACCTCCTTGTGAACAGAAAACTTTTTTTAAATTTGCTTTTGTTAACTAAAACAAGAGCAAATGAACTACAATAATGACAAACGAACAGTAATAACCCTTGATGCAGGAGGAACTAATTTTGTATTTTCTGCTATACAAGGCAATCAAGAAATAGTAAAGCCCATAAGGCAACCTTCTAATACTCACGACCTTGGTCTCTGTTTAGATACTATTGTTAAGGGTTTTAGGCTAGTGAAAGAAAAATTAAAAGAAAATCCAGTAGCTATTAGTTTTGCTTTTCCTGGCCCTGCTGACTATCCCAATGGAATAATAGGAGACCTTTTAAATTTACCTTGTTTCAGAGGAGGAGTAGCTTTAGGCCCAATGCTACAAGAGGCTTTCAATATACCTGTTTTTATTAATAACGATGGAGACTTATATGCTTATGGAGAAGCACTTGCAGGTTTCTTACCTTATGTCAATAAAAAACTAAAAGAAGCAAATATTACAAAGCAGTATCACAACCTGATAGGCGTGACGCTTGGAACAGGTTTTGGAGGAGGAGTAGTTCGCAATGAAGAACTATTCATAGGAGATAATGCAATGGCTGCCGAGGTGTTTGCTTTAAGAAATGGAGTTGATTATAGCACTACTGCCGAAGAGGGGATAAGCATAAGAGCAATAAAGCGGATATACGCTGAAAAAACATCTATCAGTATGGAAGATGCTCCTGAGCCTAAAACTATTTATGAAATAGCTATTGGTAAAGAAAAAGGAAACCAACAGGCAGCTTTACAAGCTTATCAAAAACTTGGCAAAGTACTAGGAGAAGCACTTGCCAATGTTATTACTATTATAGATGGAATAGTTGTAATTGGCGGAGGAATAGCAGGTGCTAGCTCCATTATAATACCAGAGGCAGTAAAGCAAATGCAGTCAATGTTTGACACACCTGACGGAAGAAAAATACCTCGGATATTGCAGAAAGTATATAATTTAGACGATAGTGAACAGCTACAAAATTTTACGAAAGACAATGCAGTTGATATAAAAATTCCCCAGTCTTCAAAAACTATAAAATATGACCCTTTATCACGTACAGGCATAGCTGTCTCGCAACTTGGAGCCAGTAAAGCAATATCTCTTGGTGCCTATGCTTTTGCACTACACGAGATAGATAAGGTAAAATAAATGGTTGTGCTAAAAACAGTATATAAAATCAACTTTCAACCTTCTACTTCGTTATAAGATACTAGTGTTGTGGAATGTGATGGGGCGACTCTTCCCAAAATAGATTTTAGCAAAGATGCTGTTTATAAACCTCAGAGAGGTAAGGCCAGTAGTAAGAACCATAGCATTTGATGTGAAAGATAATTGTATACAGGTACATTGTAACGGTAAATAGCTGTCGTATTTAAATGACGAGCTTCTATAAGAATAAATAAATTCAAGTAGAAACAGCACGGATAATATTGTGATTTAATTTGTAACTTTGTAGTTAATTATTGTTTTTAACAAAGTTTATAATGGTATTACCAGTTGTTGTATATGGTTCTCCTATTTTGAGAAAAGTAGCGAAAAATATAGATACTATGAGTAAGGAAGTACGAGAACTTTTATCGGATATGTGGGAAACATTGAAAAATGCAGAAGGCATAGGATTGGCAGCTCCGCAGGTGGGTCAATCATTAAATCTATTTGTGGTGGATACTCACCTTTTAGAAAAAGACTATCCGAAATTGAAAGGCTTTAAAAAGATTTTTATCAATGCTAAAATAACAGAGAGCGAAGGAAATAAAATTCTGGAAGAGGAAGGTTGTTTAAGTATGCCAAAAATTCACGAAAAGGTATCTAGGTACGATAAAATTAGAATACAGTATTATGATGAGAATTTTAAGAAATATAATGAGGTATATGAGGGTTTTATCGCACGTATTATACAACATGAGTACGACCATATAAATGGCAAGTTGTTTATAGACCACCTATCACCTTTAAAAAAACGCTTGTTGAAACGCAAGTTAAATGATATAGCAAAGGGCAAAGTGAGTAGTAGATATAAATTATCTAAAAATTAAAAATAAGGGGTTAAACAAACATAGCTTTGTTTAACCCCTTATTTTTAATTTTGTTTTAACCTACGGCTTTAATCATAGGAACAAGAAAATACTTTTACAAGCATAGCCGTTTTAATGGCTTCTGTTTTTTAGCAGTTGTAAAGGATTTACATTCTACTACCAGTCTCTTCTCCTCCTGCAGTTTTAGTTGGCTAAATAGAGAATAATAACAACAAACGTACAAAATCCGTCAATTTTTAGATTAAAGCTTAAAATTGTATATCAGTACCATTATCTATATAAACAGTAATAATATAAAAAAAAAACTTATCTTTGCCCAAAAAACTTGCAAAGCTTGGTAGAAAATAATACAAAATGCAAATAGTTAAAAAGAGAAATAAATCTTATAGTCTTATTTACCATTACTCGCTTTTGTTATTGTTGGTTATAGCTCTTGCCGTTAGCCAACGAAACAGCCTCCCCTTTTTTAGCCCAAAAGAAATTATTGAACCTACTAAGGAGGATATAAAAAAACTATTTAATGAAAGTGACGACTTCTATAAAATTGACAAAGGGGTATATAGAGTTTTAGCTGATGAAGAAAGGCTTGGCTTAGTGCTAAATTCTGATGAGATGGGAATAGAAGTGCAAGGCTATGGAGGGAAAGTTCCTATTTTACTTGCAATAAATAACGACAACCAAATTTCTGGTTTACTACCGTTAGACAATAAGGAGTCAAAGGATTATTTTCAATATATAACTGACAGTCCTTTCTTAGATAGCTGGAACAAGCTAAGCACAGAGCAGGCATTTAAGCACGATATTGATATTGTTTCAGGAGCTACTATTACCAGCGAAGCTATTATATTGGGAGTGAGAAAAATAATAGTCTCATACCAAAATGCTGAATGGGAGGAAAAACTGATTATATCTTATTGGCAACTATTTAAAGATGCTTTATTTATAATTGCTATTATACTATCATTAGCAATGGCTTATGTGAAATCTACAAGAAAGTATCGTATTCCCTATCTTATCTTTATTATTGTAGTATTGGGCATTTGGCTAAACAAGATGCTTTCTGCAGAGCTTATCAACAATTTTATAGTAAATGGTGCAATATGGCATTCCAACTGGCAATCCATTTTACTCATTATTATAGCAATAATCCTACCATTATTAAAAAAGCCCCTTTATTATTGTAATTATATTTGCCCTTTCGGAGCAGCACAAGAAGTAATAGGTTATGTATCTCCCTTTAAAAAGAAAAATCTTAACAAATATTCGCACAAAAAAATTTACTTAAAAGATGTGTATATCACTCTTATTTGGTCTTCTATTGTACTTGGTTTTTATCCTAATTTAGCCTATTTAGAACCATTTTTGTTTTTTTCTTTTAATATCGCAGGTTGGGTATTTGTAATTTTTGGCTGTTTAATACTTGTAGCTTCATTTTTTTACACTAAACCTTGGTGTACCGTATGTCCTACAGGCTGTACATTGAGGATGATAAAGCGTAGAAATAAATAATAAGAAAGCTAACTGCTTTAACAATTTGAAATTAATATATAATAAACTTATAAAAAAATTATGATATTAAACAAAAGTAAGATATTTAATATAGTATTAGTTTTAATTATAATTGTTTTAGTAATTATAAATAGATATTACTCTGCTAATACTTATAGCACCTTAGATTATACTTACAATAGTATTGATACTATTCAACGAGATACTTTGACCACAAGGGTATCCTTAGGAGTAAAGTCGGAAATTTATCCCAAACCAGTTTTTGTCATTGGCTCTTACGATGAGAAAGGGACTCCTAATATTATGACGGCCTCTTGGGGGGGCATAGCCTCTTCAAAACCCTTAACCATAGCAGTATCTATGCGTCCTGCTACCTATTCGTATCATAATGTTACTAAAAATATGGCTTTTACTGTGAATATCCCTTCAGAAAATATGGCTGAATATGTAGATTTTGCAGGTGTATTTTCAGGAAAAGATATGAATAAATTTGAAGAGATGGGACTTACCCCTGTAAAAGGAGAATTTGTAAATGCTCCTTATATAAAAGAATTTCCAATAGTTGCAGAATGTAAGGTAATAGAGTTTCACGATATTGGTTCTCATAGACAATTTATAGGAGAAGTGGTAAATATATCAGCTGTATCTTCTATACTGAAAGATGGAAATGTAGACCCTTTCTTGCTAAAACCTTTGCAAGCTGGAAGAGGAATATATTATGGAATGGGAGATTTTATAGGAAAGTCGCGAGATATTTATAAGTTGCTAACTGATGAAACACCTACTGTTATGCCTTATCCTAGAAAAGGGATGAATAAAACCTTACAGACCATATTCAACAGAAAAAGCGTGCGTCATTTTACAGAACAAAAGGTAAATAAGGAGCAACTTGTAATTTTGACAAGAGCAGGAATGGCAGCTCCTACGGCTGTCAATCGTCAGCCTTGGACATTCTTTATAATTACAGAAAGGGAAAAGCTAGACACTTTGGCCTCGCAGTTGCCATATGCCAAAATGCTTGCACAAGCACAAGCTGCCATCGTTGTTTGTGGAGACTTACAAAAAGCATTGAAAGAACCTTCACAAGATTATTGGATTCAAGATTGCTCTGCCGCGTCCCAAAATATATTACTAGCTGCTGAAAGTATGGGACTAGGAGCTGTTTGGACTGCTACATATCCTTATGAGGACAGAATCAATACTGTAAGAGAAACATTAGAACTACCCAATCATATAATACCTTTGAATGTAATACCTATAGGCTATCCAACAGGTGAGGATAAACCTAAAGACAAATGGAAACCTGAAAACTTGTTTTGGAATGAATGGGAAGAGTGAAATATGGTGATAATATGTTTTTTTACCCCCCCTGTCTTTAGTTTTGCATTTAAATTCTGGAAGGTAAGAAAATGCACTTGCAACCATTGTCATTTTAACGGCTTCTGTTTTTTGTTTTACTTTCCAATGCAGAAATGCTTAAATATATTGCCTAAGACTTCATCAGTAGTTATTGTTTCACCTGTTATTTCACCCAGATGGTACAATGTTTCTCTAATATCTTGTGCCAACAAGTCGTTAGAAAGACCACCATCTATCCCCACAAGTATTCGCTGGGTGGCTTCTTGTGCTTTTTTAAAGGCTTGATAATGACGGGTATTGGTAATAACAATATCTGCTTGATTAATGCTTTGAGAGCTAATAATATCTACTAACTGGGTTCGTAGTTGATTAATATTGTATCCTGTTTGAGCAGATATTTGTATATGAGGTAAAGAAGATTTTTCAAAACTTTGTTTTTGTTGCGATGTCAATATGTCTATTTTATTAACAAGGGTAATATAGTGTTGATGCTCTTTTACTTGCTGTTTAAAAACACTTACGGCAGCTTGTATATTCTTTATCCCACTATTAGCATCCACAAGATGTAGTATAATAGAAGCATTCTCTATCTTTTGATGTGTGCGCTCGATGCCCAGTTTTTCTATAGTATCAGTAGCTTCTCTTATGCCAGCAGTATCTATAAATCGGAAAACAATACCCTCTATGTTCACAGTATCCTCTATGGTATCGCGTGTCGTTCCTGCTATGTCAGACACTATTGCCCTCTCTTCGTAAAGCAACTGGTTAAGCAGTGTTGATTTTCCTGTATTAGGCACTCCAACTATGGCTACAGGCACTCCCTTTTTTACTGCATTACCCAGTTGATAGGTATCTAAAAGCTGTGTAATAATACTATGTATAGTCTGAGTAAGGTTCTTAATTTCTGTTCTATCTGCAAACTCCACATCTTCTTCACTAAAGTCCAACTCCAGCTCCACAAGAGAAATAAGTTGCAATAGCTCGTCTCTCAGTTTTTTTATCTGTTCCGAATATCCCCCCCGCAATTGCTGTATAGCAAGTCTATGCGATGCTTCGCTCTCGGCTGCAATAAGGTCGGCCACAGCCTCTGCTTGGGCTAAATTGAGCTTATTGTTGAAATAAGCTCGCATTGTAAATTCACCTGCTTGGGCAGCTCTTGCTCCGTACTGAATAATCAGTTGCAATATTTTTTGCTGTATGTAAGGCGATGCGTGGCAGGATATTTCTATTGAATCCTCGCCAGTGTAACTATGTGGTGCTTTAAACAGGCTAAGCAGCACCTCGTCCACAACCTGCTTATTTTCTTGTATCGTCCCATAATGTATTGTATTAGGTTTTTGTTGAGATAGGGTCTTCCCCTTCCCTGCAAATGTAAATATTTTTGATGCTATATCAATAGCCCTCGCCCCTGATATTCTTATTACAGCTACGGCACCACTACCCTGTGGAGTAATAATAGAGGCTATTGTATCGTTATGTATAATATGTTGCATATTACAAAGGTAAGACTTTTACATATAATAGGAATATAAGTACAACTTAGTTTAAGTAAATATATAATTGCCCAAAACCTATATTTCGGTTATTTTATATACTTTTAATATAAAAAAATAGTTATAAATAGTAGTTAATATTATCCTTCATAAAAAATGAACACAAGTATACGCTTCAAAATCTTATTTTTCTTTCTCATAATAGGACTTGTGCCTTCAAGTATTGCTATAATTACCAATTATATTAGTTCTGTAAAAACTATTAAGAATAAAACTATTGAACAATTAAATTCTATTAAAGAAATAAGAAAGGAAAATATAGAAAGCTATTTTGAACGAACAGAAGCCTTTGCAAAAATAATAGGAGGAAGTTCTACTTTAAAAGACTTATCCTTAAAACTAAAGGCTCAGTTTGAAAACTTTATAGTAGATATTGAGAATTACAATTACGAAGAAAATTACAATGCTCTTAATCATTTTTACGAAACAACAATATACCCTAAGTTCGAGCAAAAGGAATTTGATAAAGAAACTTATTTCAAGTTTATACAAACCCCAACAGATACTATTACTGTAAAACTACAAAACGACTTCTTAGTCAATAAGCATAAAAAATCTTATTACAAAGAACTTATTCACAGTATAGATACTAGCAAAAAACTTACAACCATATTTGAACAATTTCCCTTTGAGGATATGTTTATTGTAGATGACCAAACGGGCTATGTTTTATACAATAAATACCGAAAAATAAATTTTGGGGTAAAACTGCCTAATTATCCGCTTAATTATCCCAGCCTATCGAATGCCTTCTTAAATGCAAAGAACTTACCCGAAGGAGAAATTTTTATTACAGATTTTAGTATTTACCCTCCTGATTTAATGGCTCCAGCCTCATTTATGTCTATGCCTTTAAACGTTAATAACGAAAAATTTACAGTTATTTTTCAACTTTCCATCAGGCAGGTAGACTATTTAATGACCAGTGCTAAAAATTGGGAAGTCTTTGGCTTTGGAAGAACAGGCGAAAGCTATATCTTAGGGGATGATCTTAAAATGAGAAGTGATTCAAGGTTTTTAATAGAAGACAGTGCTACATTTTTTAAAAACCTCAAAACAATAAAAGCATCTTCAAAAGATATTGCCCAAATGAAAAGGCACAATACGTCTGTCTTGTTTTTAAAAGTTAAAAAACCTTTTTCTGGTGAACGTCTTTTAGAAGAACGAAAAGCATATGTAGTAAATGATTACAGAAATATTCCTGTGTTGATAACTTATACACCTCTTGAAATTAGAAATCTCAATTGGGTTTTGGCATCAAAAATAGACAAGGAAGAAGCCTATGGGCCTATATATGAGTTAAGAAATTTATTTGTCCTCATTTCAATCATTACTCTTATCATTATTATCATTGCAGCTATGTTGTTAACAAAAAATATTACTAAACCACTAAATATATTATTAGAAGGTATCAAGTCATTACAGGTTAATAAATTAGATATTAAATTGAAACCTATCTCCAATGATGAGTTCAAAACTATTACAGATGCCTTCAATACTTCCGTAGACAAGTTAAACATTTATAGGGAAGAGCTTATTCTCAAGAATAATATACTATATGAACAACAAAAAGAAATAACTGCCAGTATCAACTATGCTGTAAATATCCAAAAAGCTTCTATGCCTAGCATAGAAAGAATAAAAAATATCCTCCCTGAAATGTTTGTTCTTTTCAAACCTAAAGACATAGTGTCAGGTGATTTTTATTGGGTGCATCAACACAAGGACTGTATTACTCTTGTATTAGGAGACTGTACAGGGCATGGTGTACCAGGAGCCTTTATGTCGCTTATTGGCACACAGTTGTTAACCAACATTGTAGTAGAGCGAAAAATTCTACAACCTGCCCAAATACTTAACAGCTTAAAAAAAGAGTTGTTGGTTTTCTTAGACGTTGAGAAAGACCAAGAAAAGATAAACGACGGAATAGATATGGCTGTTTGCAACTATAACCACAAAGGGAACTATTTAGAGTACGCAGGGGCAATGAATCCTCTTATTAAAATCCAGAATAGCAAATTGGAAATAGTCAAAGCTGACAAATATCCCATAGGAAAGCATTATTATGATAGTAGTAATAATCGCCAGTTTACCAACCACAGGATAAGTATATCTAAAGGCGATGCGTTTTACATATTCTCCGATGGCTATCAAGACCAATTTGGAGCAACGGGCAAAAAGTTTAACAGTAAAAAACTAAGAGAGGTTTTGTATAGTATACACGACCAACCAATGAAAGAGCAAAAGGAAATTCTATTAGAAACCCTTGATAATTGGATGGGTAAAGAGCCTCAAACGGATGATATAGCTCTTATTGGGTTTAAAATAACAAAATAATGATGTACAATGGGTTATAGTTAAAATGAAAGTATATTGAATTGGAAAGAAGTATATTATTTAACTCAAATGTTTATTTTGCTTTTTAAACTGACCTAATCCCACTATCTCCCGTACTTCTTTAATAGTTTGAGCAGCTTGTTTTTGGGCTTTTCTTTTACCTAATTGCACTACTTCCGACAAGTACTTTTTATTTTCTCTTACTTCTAATACTCTTTCTCTTATAGGTGCTACAACTTTGTTAATGTCAGTAGCTAACTGTTTTTTCATATCACCATAGCGTATTTTGCACCTATTATATTCTTCTTCAAAGTATTTCAAAGTATTTGCAGAAGAAACTAATTTCATTAGAATAAATAAATTCTCTACTGCTTCTACTTTGGGTGCATTAGGCTTAGTAGGACCCGCATCAGTGACAGCTTTCATCACTTTTTTGGTTATTGTTTTTTCATCATCTATAAGATAAATTCCATTACCTTCGGACTTTCCCATTTTTCCACTCCCGTCCAAGCCTGGTACTTTCAACAGCTCTTTTGAAAAAGTAAATGGTTTAGGTTCAAGAAAATAGTCTACTTCATACATTCTATTGAAACGTCGAGCAAACTTTCTTACCATCTCTAAATTTTGCTCCTGGTCTTTTCCTACGGGAACCTTAGTTGCTTTATGTATAAGCACGTCAGCTGCCATTAGTGTGGGATAGGTTAATAAGCCTACATTGATGTTTTCAGGTTGTTTTCTCACCTTTTCTTTAAAAGAGGTTGTACGCTCTAATTCCCCAATATATGCATTCATATTGAGTAACAGGTAGAGTTCAGCAATTTCAGGCAGGTCGCTTTGTATATATAAGGTTGTTTTTTCAGGATCTAGACCTATTGATAGATATTCGGCTAGTACTTGCTGAACGTTGTTTGATAAATTAACAGGAGTGGGGTGTGTAGTAAGTGAATGATAGTCAGCAATGAAAAAATAGCTATTGTAATTTTCCTGCAATTTTATGAAGTTTTTTGCTGCCCCAAAGTAGTTGCCAAGATGCAAATTACCAGTAGGTCTTATTCCACTTACCACTGTTTCCATATTTTTGTAGGAAAATTATGCTTTATCTAATATATTTTAAGTAAAAACGACGAAAGAAAACAATAATAAGACTTAAGAAAAATGACATACCCCCATATCTTAAGATAACAGTTAATACATTAAATTTTTTTCTTACTGTTCCATCAAAATCTTCTACAAATGTTATTATGTTGGATATTTGATAATATCTTTGATAATAGCTAATTTGCTTGTATAAATTTATAATGAATAAAGGGCTCTTAGTTTCATCACCCATTATACTTATTGAACTAGTTTCTTTTATAAAGTTTTCTCTTGCTTCGGCTATTACTTCTTTTATTGTTTCTGTTATGTCAGAGTTTTGTTGTTTTAGTGTTTCATAGCTTTCTTTAAGATATTTATTATTTTCTAAATAATATGTAATAATATTTTGCAACTCACTAGCAATTGTTATGTCACTTATGTCTATAGATATTTTTATTTTATTAAAAAGCGGATTATCAATTTTAACTTCTTTATCTATGATGATGTGAGAGGAAATATTTTTTATTTTTTCTGCTAATGAAGCATCCACATTCAAGTGGAAGCTGAGTTTTTCTACATCTCCTATTTCTATCAGTTTTTGTATCCTATTAATCAGATCTCTTTCCAGTAGAGTATATTGTAAGTTAATATCTTTATCAGGGCTTACTTCTACAAGTGCAACAGCAGATGTAGTGTATATCTTTGACTCGCCTAGAGCAAAAAACTTTACTGTTCCTACCGTCATACCTATTACAGTTATAGCAAGGATAAGTTTTATATTTTTAGAAATAATCTTTATTACTTTTATTATAACCTTCTTTAGATCTATTTCTTCCTCTACATTATTTAAGTCTTGTTTCGCCACTATTTATATGTGGATGAAATTTTTGACAAATATAATAACTTTTTTATAGTATTGAAAAAAGCATTTTTTCTTTTTCTATTGTTTTTTTTACCTCCTGAAATATTGCTTCTTTTTCTTTATTTTGCAACTTTCTATAGCTCCTAGTCAAGGCATTTACTACTTGTATTATCGCTTCCAAGTTGCTGCAAGAATTGAAGTATTCAGGTGTAAGTTTTAAGTTTTGCGTTTTTATATAATCTTTTATATCCTCTCTATCAATAATTATACCATCATTAGCAGGGTTGATATAAAATAAAATAGAAAAAACATTTCTTCCTTTCTCATAATTTCTATTTTGACCATCATAAGCCAGAATAAAGCTATCAGGTAAATTTACCCCATAAATAGGCAAGTTTAGTTTTTCAGCCACAATCAAATAGAGAATTGACAAGGATAGGGCATTCCCTTTCTTGTTTTTTAAGAGATAACAAATATTATAATTCTGAGGGTTATCAATATTTTCTACATTCTTAGAAAAACCAAGTTTATTATACAACATATCATTTAAAATACCAACCTTTTCTACAGGAGAGTGTTTATCTTCCAGTTTCTGCACTACTTTTTTCGCTATTGATATGGTTGCATTCTCCATATCTTCGAAACTTACTCCTTGCTTTATAAATCTTGCAAGTACGTACATACCCTCCAGCAATCCTTGTTCTTTTGTTTTCAGCCATTCTAATAACAATTCTTGGCTATATTGGGAGCCTACTTCTTCTATAATTTTTTTAATTCTTTCTTGGAAGAGTAAAGTAGAAATTTCTTTTTGCAATTTTTGGGCAACAGGAATAATTTCTATGCCTTTCTTTATCAGTTTATCTCTGGTAGACATATAGGTGTTTTCATTTGGGTCTTCCAGCAATTTTATGAGGCTTATAAGGTTTTTTTCTTTCATCATAGGCTTAAGTTTTAGGTTTTTGCAAATATATCAATAGGATAATTTATCAAGTACTAATTTAATCAATTTCTGCATATAAGCTTTATAATTGTTGCTATATTGACGAGAGGCTCTATTGTCTATCAGTAGACATGCAGTAGCGGCTTTATGCCCTAAAAGGAGGGACAATCCATATATTGCAGCACATTCCATTTCATTATTTATAATCTTTTTCCCCTTATATTCAAAATTTTCGATTTCATCAAATAAATAAGAATTGAATGTTTTTAATCTGAGCTCTCTCCCCTGTGGAGCAAAAAACCCGGGAGAAGACACGGTAATCCCCTTTGCTAGAGCAGTGGACTGCAACTTATTTATCAACTCTGAAGATGCATTTACTACATATGGTGTAGTTAGCTTATCAGACCATTGCACATAGCTTAAAAGCTTGCTCTCGAACTCCAAATCTGACACTTCATCTCGATCTTCATAATAATTAAGCAAGCCATCAAAACCTATTGCCTTTTCTGACAACACAAAGGTATTTACTTCAATATCAGGTTGTAAACTACCTGCTGTACCTATCCTCACCAAATTCAAACTTGTAGATACCTTTTTTACCATTCGCTCTTTAAGATTAATATTTACCAAAGCATCGAGTTCATTCATTACAATATCTATATTGCCTGCTCCAATGCCCGTTGATAAAACGGTTAATCGTTTGCCCTTATAAAGTCCCGTAGAGGTTTTAAATTCTCTATTTTGAATAGTAAATTCCACGCTGTCGAAAAAACTAGTAACCATTTCTACCCTATTGGGGTCGCCCACAAGGATAATTGTATCCGAAATTTGCTCAGGTTTTAAATGCAAATGATACACACTTCCATCGTCATTCAAGATTAACTCAGAAGGAGGGAGAAAAACATTTTTTTTCATTCAATTTAGTTTTATAATTGCACACAAATAGATATTCAAAAATATAAAATTTTCAACTTTTAGCTTTATAATACTCCGCATAAGTTTTTAATATAGCTTAATAGGCTAATGTTTGAAAAATTAAAAAATAGCATTGCTCAATAGGATAGTAATAAGAGTTTATAACTCTTATTACTATCTTTGGCACAAATTGGAGATTTATTGTTAATACTTATTTCATAGTTCTTAAAAAATGGCAATAATAAAGGAAGTAAGGGGTTTTACACCCAAGTATGGAAATAATTGTTTTTTTGCAGAAAATTCAGTAGTTGTGGGAGATGTAACCCTTGGCGATGATTGTTCTGTATGGTTTGGTGCTGTATTACGTGGAGATGTAAATATTATTACTGTGGGTAACAAGGTGAATATACAAGACGGAGCCGTATTACATACACTCTATGAAAAATCTACCATACAGATAGGCAACAATGTAACCATAGGTCATAATGTAACTATACACGGAGCTACTATTGAAAAAAATGTACTTGTTGGAATAGGAGCAACTGTTCTTGATCACGCAATAGTAAAAGAAAATACTATAATTGCTGCCAACTCATTAGTTCTTACGGGAACAGAGCTTGAACCCAATGCTGTATATGCAGGTGTACCTGTGAAAAAAGTGAAAATTATTGAACCAAATCAAACGAAAGAAATGATAGAAAAAATAGCTCAAAACTACTTGATGTATGCTAGTTGGTATAAGTAGTATGAGTTTCGTTGTAATTTTTTTGCCTATTAGTAAAAGAAAATACTTGCCGCTTTCTATCTTTGAGGTTTTTTCTGAGTCATAAAATTTTTAACAAACTACAATATAAAGGTAACGCTAATGATATCTAGTACTTTAAAAGTACTATTGTTCTACGTTCAACAATCAGTTTCTCACCTGTTTATTAAATAGGCAAGAAGCTCTGTTTTGAATATGAATCCTTTCAGTATTATAGCTATAATTGATAATAGAATGATTATAGTAGCAAAATCTATTTTTTTATCATGTCTGTCTTTTCATTCAAGTTTTTAGTATTGTCTTGTCCTTTTATGCCGAAACAAGCTGTGGTTTTTCGCGTGTTATAGTATTTATTCGTATTTTTGCATAAAAATTACGTAAAAGCATTATACACATCTACATTCGAATTTAGGAAATGATTTCTATCAACCAAGTAAGTTTAGATTTTGGCAAATTTGAACTATTCAACAACATATCATTCGTCATCAACTCTAAAGACCGCATAGGACTTGTAGGCAGAAATGGGGCAGGAAAATCTACCCTGCTAAAAATAATAAAAGGCCTCCAAGAACCTACAAGCGGTAAAGTAAGCATTCCCGCTTCTACTAGCATAGAATACCTCCCACAACATTTAAAACTAGTAGATGCTCGCACAGTAGTAAAAGAGGCAGAGCTAGCTTTTGAAGAGGTGCTTAACTTAGAGAAAGAACTAAACAGGCTGAATACAAAGCTGGGAGAAATAGCGGACTACGAGTCTAAAGAATATATGAATGTGATAGACAGCATATCTGAAATAGGCGAACGACTCAATATACTTAGCCAAGAAAATAAGGACGAACAAATAGAAAAAATACTTTTAGGACTTGGCTTTTTACCCTCTGATTTTCAGCGTCAGACTTCCGAATTTAGCGGAGGGTGGCGTATGCGGATAGAATTAGCAAAGATACTATTAAAAAATCCTGATATAGTGCTATTAGATGAGCCTACCAACCACCTCGATATAGAATCTATACAATGGCTAGAAAATTTTCTAAGAACTTATAGGGGTGCAGTGATACTCATTTCTCACGACCGTACCTTTTTGAACAATGCTACCAACCGTACGATAGAAATATCATTGGGGAAAATATACGATTTTAAAGTAGCTTATACTAAATATCTGGAGTTGAGGGAGGAGCAGCGTCAAAACCAACTGGCTGCCTACAACAATCAACAGAAATATATAAAAGATACTGAAAAATTTATAGAACGTTTTCGCTACAAAGCCACCAAGGCAGTGCAAGTACAGTCTCGCATCAAGCAGCTAAACAAAATAGATAGGATAGAAATAGAAGGGCGTGAGA
Organism: Tubiluchus corallicola; assembly: GCA_030141605.1. Lineage (NCBI taxonomy): Eukaryota > Metazoa > Priapulida > Priapulimorpha > Priapulimorphida > Tubiluchidae > Tubiluchus > Tubiluchus corallicola. Next base: position 30,602 of record JAQGDQ010002394.1, on the reverse strand, counting down.
AAAACTTGCATATCAAGTTCCCTCCTGCTCCTTCTTCGGGTAAAGTAACTGTGGAGGCAAAAGAAGCAAGCAAAAGCTACGACCATCCGATATTGGATAAAGTAAATATCACTATAGAAAGAGGAGATAAGGTTGCTTTTGTAGGTAAAAATGGTGAGGGAAAAACTACTTTTGCTAAAATGATAATGAATGAAATAGACTATGAAGGAGAACTGAAAATAGGACATAATGTAAAAATAGGCTATTTTGCACAGACACAAGCAGATGAGCTGGATGAAGAATTGACAGTGTTGGAAACCATAGATAGAGTGGCAGTAGGAGACGTACGTTCGCAGATACGTAAAATATTGGGAGCTTTTCTCTTTGGTGGCGAAGATGTGGATAAAAAAGTAAAAGTGCTGTCGGGAGGAGAGCGAACTAGGCTAGCTATTATAAAACTATTGCTAGACCCTGTGAACTGCCTGCTACTGGATGAGCCTACCAATCATTTAGATATTAACACAAAAGATATATTGAAGGAGGCTTTGTTGAAATTTGAAGGCACGGTAATTATAATTTCTCACGACCGTGACTTTTTAGATGGGCTGGCTAGTAAAGTGTATGAGTTTAAAAACAAGAAAATAAAAGAAAATTTAGGAGGCATCTTCGAGTTTATTGAAAAAAAGGACTTAAATAGTCTCAAAGAGCTAGAACGCAGTGCAAATCAAAGCAATACAAAGAAAAAAACTTCTAATGGTAAGCAAAACTATGAAGCTCAAAAAAAGAAAAAACGACTGGAGAACAAAATAAAAAATATTGAACAAAAAATAGGTCAAATAGAAAAGGAAATGGAGGAAGTGGAGCAAAAAATAGCAGAGGGCAATACTGGGAATGATCTTTTGACGCAATATGAAAACTTACGAAAAAGTTTAGATAAAGAAATGAAACTTTGGGAGAAGTATAATGAAAAGGTGCAAGATAAAACAAAAGAATAGAAATAATGGATTTTATATTTGGTATACGTGCTGTTATGGAGGCAATACACTCAGGCAAAGAATTGAGTAAGGTGCTGATAAAAAAGGGATTGCGGGGCGATTTGATAAAAGAGTTGTCAGATTTGTTGAGGCAGCACAATCATCCTGTTCAATATGTGCCAGTGGAAAAATTGAACAGGATAACACGAAAAGCCCATCAGGGTGTAGTAGCATTTATTTCGCCTATAGAGTATGTGAATGTTGAAAAATTGCTGCCAAAATTATATGAGAAAGGCAAAGATCCTTTTATGCTGATATTGGATGGTATAACTGACGTACGTAATTTTGGGGCTATTGTTCGCACAGCAGAATGTTCAGGAGTAGATGCTATAATAGTACCTACGCGAGGAGGTGCCTTGGTGGGAGCTGATGCAATAAAAACATCGGCAGGTGCATTAATGAAGGTGCCAATTTGCAGAGTGTGGGACTTAAAGCAGGCAATAAGATTTTTGAAGGAAAGTGGGGTAAAAGTTGTAGTTGCAACTGAGAAGGCTGAAAAAATATATACGAAGATAGATTATTCTTTGCCTGTGGCTATGGTTTTAGGATCGGAAGAAAAAGGAGTTTCTACTCCTTTGTTTAAGGAGTGCGATGAATTGGCACGAATACCCTTGCTTGGTGAAATAGCTTCGTTAAACGTATCGGCTTCAGCTTCTGTGTTGTGCTATGAAGTGGCGAGGCAAAGGAGATGGAAAAATTAAAAGAGTTATTTTATTCTCTTCGGGGTTAGTTAAGTATATAATTGCGTTTTGTTTTTTTATATACATTTTATAGTATAAGAAAACTATGGTGTTAAAAGTTTTGTTGAAGCAGCTTACATCATTATGCCGTGTTTTCTATTAATGGGGAGATGTAAAGACTAAATTCTTTTAAAATGGCTATGACTGTAAAAGTATTTTCTTATCCTTTTATTCTATTGTAATAGTAGGGATAATTGGCAATTTATTTCTACAAGGTGAGAAAAATTATTTCAGTTTTTATATCTAATAAAACTGGGCAATATACCTGTGATGTGTGTTTGCAAGTGTGTACCCTGTGCATCGTATAGGTGTAGTTTGCCGTTTTGGGTGTAGTCAGAAGCATCTGTTACAAGTATTTTATCGTTGAGTATATCTATGTGTAAATTATAGAACTTTTGTTCCTTTGTGGCTTTTATAAAAGGCTTTGTGGGAACTTGTGTCTGATATATAGACATTTTGTAAATATCTTCGTATATGAAGTATAGATTTTCGCCTGTGTGGTCTATTTGCAGATGTGAAGCAAATATTCCTGTTTTATGTAAGTTTATAGTTTGCTCTATTTGGTATGTTTCGGGGTTGAGTTTTACAAGTGTGCTTTTGCTTGTGGGGTCGCAATAGCAGACAGGGTTATCTATACTAAACTTGTATCCATCGCAAAGTATCCATAATTTATTGTGTTTATCTATTACTGCACTTTGAGGTTGTGTGCCTATGTTTAGGGTGTGGGTTACTTTGTGGATATTAGTATCGATGATTTGCAGGGTACTGTCTTCTGAATAATTCAATGCGAAGACTTTATTTTTATATAATATGATTTGCTCTGTGCTCTTTCCTGTGTTGATTTTTCCTACTATTTGTTGAGTGTTGAAGTCTACAATGTTTATTGAAGTCTCGTACAGGTCTGAGACATACGCTTTTGTTTTATTTATGGGCAAAATATATCGTGGGGAAGTAAAATTTAAGATAGTGTTAATGCTTTTATTGGTATTTGTATTTATAACTTCTATTTTTCCTGAATTATTAACGGTTATATAGGCATTACTGTCGTTGATGAGGGTGATGGAATAAGCAACATCTCCAAGAGGTCGGTTGTTAGCGTTTTCAAATAGGTTGTTATGTATAGTGTTGTCTTCTACACTGTAATAGGACAAAGTACTATTGCTTGTTCCAAAATTACCTTCATTAATAATATAATAGCCTTTAGTAGTGGAATATGTATTGGGAGTTAAATTCTCTTTTTTGCAGCTAAATAGCAATAGTATTAAAATTAAATTTAAGGATAGTAAATGTAAATGTTTCATGCTATATTATTTTTTAATAAATATTTGCAAAAATTGTGTTCTTGTGAAATAAAAATTTATGTATTTTTTAAATTAACATTTAACTTTAGAGAGAAATATATATATCTGCCGGGCATAGGGTAGTATTGGACTATTTCGTAATATTGATTAAATAAATTATCTACGCCAAGTGTTATAGTTGTGTTCAGTTTTTGGACGTTGGAGGTATAGCTAATTTGTATGTTGCTGATGTCATAGGGGGCTATAGTTTTTGTGTTTTCTGTATTAACATAGGTTTGACTAGTGTAATGGTAAGTATAAGATAGGTTGATGTTTTTGTATATAAAATGATAAGTGATATTAAGTTTATGCAAGGGGGTGTATATGAGTTGTTTATTGTAGCTGGGATCATTTAAGTTGGTTGCTGATTGGTTTTTTGTACGAGTATGAGCGTAGTTGAATAAAAGTTTATGTGTTTGTTGCTTCTTTTGTAAGGCGATACTTGTGTTGTTTTCAACTCCCTGAGAGAGTACTTTTTTTATATTTTGGGGCATCCAATAGTAGTAGTTGGAAGGCTGCCAGAGTATCCAGTTGTTTATTTTGGAATTGTAGGTTGTTAGGTTAGTATTAAGGATAACACTATTAATTTGTTTTTTGAAAATAATAGATATTTCTTGAGTATAGCCTTCTTCTGGAAGTAGGTTGGGATTTCCTCCTGGAGACCAATATAAGTCATTAAGGGTAGGTATATGATAGTTTTTAGAGAGGTTGAAATTCAAGTATAGTTCTTCTTTTTTCAAAAATTTGTAATTAATTGCTATTACTGGAAGAACGGGGGTGTTATTTGTGTCAAACATATCTATTCGCAATAGGCCAAATAGTTTTATTCTATCTGTTATGTTGGTTGTAGCGGAGGTAAACAATGATTGTTGATGTCGTGTTTTGAGGTTGGTATAGTTGCTGCTATTTACAGTAGTATATTCTTCGCTTATTCCTATTTTTATCTGTGTTTGTGTTGTTGTATAAGTATAGTTACTTGTTGCGGTAAATTTGTTTTCAGTATGCTGGGTATGTATGTCTCCTAAGTTTGTAGTTTCGTAGGTTCTTTCATATTCATTATGGTTTTTTATGTAGGCTATGTTTGTATTTAGGTTATGTTTATTGTGGTAGTATTTCCAATTTATAAGTGTGCGTAAGTTTTTATCAAATTGCTTTTCTTTTTGATTGATACCTGTGGTAGTTATGGGTTGTGGCAAGTTCCTTTGATTATCTTGTAGCCATATTTTAGCAGATACTATATTTTTGGTATGTGCATTTAAGTATATTTCTTGCATTATTCCTGTTTGTTGGTATTGACTATTTTTGCGGTTTTCATAAAAAGGTTTATTGCTTAGTACTTTGTTGAGGTATTTGAAGTTATTGTCAGATTTTATGTAAAGTATTTTAGTGCGTGATTGTATTTTTTTATTTCCCAATAGTAGGCTTGAATGTGCTTTATAAGTGTTGAAACTTCCGTAAATGAGAGAGGTAGTGTTTTCATTTTTGTTCCAAACAGGCTGGTTCTTCAAGTTAATACTACCTCCTAGCCCACCACTGATAGTTGTGAGCGAGCTGGCTCCATAATGGATGTCTATATTGTCTATAAAATAGGAGGGAATAAGTGAAAGGTCTGTTTGTCCCAGCATTGAGGAGTTAATGCTTATACCGTTCCAAAGTATTTGTGTATGAGTAGAGTTTGTGCCTCTAAATGAGGAAGTTGCAAGATTTCCCTGCCCATAGCTTTTGATATAAAGATTGGAATTTTCAGAAAGAAGTTGAGAGAGGTTTGAGGTTTGATAATTTTTTATTGTAATGCTATCTATACTTTGCTTTTTAAGAGCTGTTTTAGGAGTGCTGTTGCAGGCTTTTACTTCCACTTGATTGAGGAGTACTTCTTTTTCTGTGTGTTGAGCATTTGCATAGATAGTGATTAAAAAAGATAAAATAATCGCTGCCTTTTTCATAATTCTCCGTTATGATATGACTGACGGAGGGGGGCTTATTGTAGGGCTTGAGAGCTTCTATTTTAGCTTTTTCTCCGAAAGCTATAAGTTGTGTTAATGAAATATAATACAACTTGGCAGGTCTTCTGACTTATCTCTTATCTAGCTACCTTCCCATCTTTTACAGACAGTGGTTTTAGTTGCTAAAAATTACAATGAGAATTACAGCAGCGGGAACTGCTCAGGGTTTTCACCTGATTCCCTTTTTATCTCTATAATGAGAACCAAATTGTTCCACAAAATAGTGTTTATTCTGAAATATTAGAATAACAATATTGATAAAGTTTGCTTTAAGTTTAATTTTTTATATTATTATTTCTATTTTACTCTATTATTATGTTCTCTTCTACACTTGGATCAATTTCGATTATTCTTTGGTCTGTTTGTATTTCTACAGTTTGGTTTGTTGTAGTAGATATAGTGGTATCTATTGAGTCATTTTCTACTGGGAGGTCTTCTTTTGTTGTTTTTTCGGGTGGTGTAAGCCTATTATGTACGCCTCCATCAAGCCTTTGTTCGTAGTAGGGTAGGCGAATTTTTTGTTCAGCTATAATAAGTTCTGGACTTTCTATACGGTCTGAATTTGCTTCGTATATGTCTCTCCATTTGCTGGCATCGTTATATACTCTTTGTGCAATACTCCAGAGGGTTTCACCTTCTGTAATGATATAGGCTTCTTCGTCAGTTATTCTATTTATGCTGTTCGTATAGTTTGGAATAATAAGTTCTTGATTGGGATGAATAAGATTGGGGTCTTCTGATACTTCAAGGTTTGAGTTGTATATTTCTCTCCATTTAAGAGGATTTCCATACAACTTATCTGCTATTTTCCATAAAGATTCTCCTTTTTGGATGGTATATGTTTTCTCACGGGAAGGGGTCTCTATTTCTTCATTTATTGCTTCTTTTGGAGACGACATAACAGTATCTGGTTGAGCTGTTTGTTTTGCTTCCTTTTTTAGCACCTGAGTTTTTTTGGGAACAACTTTTTTCTTTGTTTTCTTTTTACAAGATGTTGTAGAAAATAAAGTGGCGATAAAAACAGAAAATAACAATAAAGTAAATGTCCGTTTTATAAAATTAAAATTTAGCATCATAGTATTGTTGTGTAGATGTTAGTAATAATAAAAAACTTACTATTGATTTTTTTCTATCTTAATGCAAATTAGCTTTAAAAAGGTTGAGCTAATAATACTGCAAAGATAAGGCATATTATGTTATAATTAACAAAAAATAAAATTTAAAATAAATTTATTTTTAATTGATCATATGCAAGTGATATGTTGTTAGGTAGTTCTTTTGTTATTTCATCGTATAATCCTAATCTGTGTCCAATGTGAGTTAGGTAAGTTCTTTCTGGTTTTATTTCTTTCGCAAAGTTTATGGCATCTTCCATATTGAAATGAGACATATGTTTCTCTTTTCTTAAAGCACTCACTACAAGTACCTCTAAATTTTGCAGCTTTTGCTTTTCACTATCAGGCACACTGCTAATGTCTGTGAAATAACAAAAATTATTTATTCTATAGCCCAATACTGGCAATTTATGGTGATAGCCTCTTATGGGTGTTATAAGTTGTTTTTTTATGTAGAAAGGATTTGTTTTTATTGTATTAAGATTAAATACAGGAACCCCAGGGTATTTCATTTTTTCATCGAAAGCGTAGCTGAAAACTTTTTTTAAAGTATTTAAAACATAGTGCTCTGCATAAATGTTCATTGCTTCCTTCTGAATAAAGTTAAGAGGACGCACATCATCTAAGCCTATTATATGATCAGTATGGTTGTGTGTTAGCAGAATGGCATCTACAGAGGATATATTTTCTCTTAATAGTTGTTGTCTAAAGTCTGTCCCAGAATCAATGATTAATTTTAGCCCTTGTGTTTCTAAATATATAGAAGAACGTAGTCTATTGTCTTTAATGTTGTCGGACAAGCATATTTTACAACCACAACCAATTACGGGTATTCCTTGTGAGCCTCCTGTACCTAAAAATACGACTTTCAAAATAAAATGTTTATTAATTAATTAGTTGCACATCTACATTTAATCAAATAAATAAAATTTTATTCAAAAAAGCAAGTAAGGTTCTGCAAAAATATAAGACAATTATTTGTTTGTCCGTAAATGCGGTAGATGTTCCACGTGGAACATGTTTTTTTGTTCCACGTGGAACGCTACCTCCCCATTTGCACCAAAAGGATGTTTATGTCTGCTGGAGATACTCCTGATATTCTATATGCCTGTCCGATAGTTTCCGGGTTTATTTCTTGCAGTTTTTGTCTGGCTTCTGTGGAAAGTGTTTTTATTTCAGCGTAGTTTAGCTTGTTTTTTATTTTTATGTTTTCTAGTCTTTTTAACTTTTCGGATATTTGTTGCTCTCTTTTTATATATCCTGCGTATTTTATCGATATTTCGGCAGATTCTGCTATCTCTTTTCGATTTTCATCTTTGATGTTTTGAAAATATTGCGTTATTTCGAAACTATGTTTTTCAATATCTTGTATGGATATTTCTGGACGCAATAGCAGCTTTTTAAATTTTGTTTTTTGCTTTATTGGAGTAGAGCCTAGTTTTTCAAGAGTTGGATTTATTGTTTCTGGACTTAGGCTTGTATTTTCTATTAGCCCTATAAGAGCACCTCTATCAGTTATTTTTTGCTTGTAGTCCTCTAATCTTTTTTTGCTAAGTGTCTTGATTTTTTTGGCAATAGGAGTAAGTCGCTCATCTGCATTGTCTTGTCTCAAGAGTATTCTATACTCGGCTCGTGAAGTAAACATTCTATAAGGCTCTTTAGTTCCTTTGGTTATAAGATCATCAATAAGCACTCCAATGTAGGCTTGATCTCGTTTTAGTATTAGCGAGGTTAGTCCATTGTTTTTTTGATGTGCATTTATTCCTGCTATTAAACCTTGTCCAGCAGCTTCTTCATAGCCAGTAGTTCCATTTATTTGCCCCGCAAAATAAAGGTTTTGTAAGTATTTAGTTTCTAGGGTTAACTGTAATTGTGTTGGATGAAAAAAATCGTACTCAATAGCATATCCAGCTTTAAGGAGTTTGGCTTTTTCTAAACCTTCTATTGTTCTTATTGCTTCTATTTGTGTTTCTATAGGCAGTGAGGTGGAGAAACCATTCATATAGTATTCTATAGTATTTTCTCCTTCAGGTTCGAGGAATATTTGGTGGTTGTTTTTGTCTGCAAAAGTGTCTATTTTTGTTTCTATGCTTGGACAATATCTAGGGCCTATTCCTTTTATTATTCCATTAAATAAGGGAGAATTATTAAAACTTTTTTTAAGTATCTCGTGAGTGGCAGGATTTGTATAGGTAATATAGCAAGAGTGTTTTTTTAATTTTTTGGGTACTTGAGAAAATGAGAATTGTCCTGTGTTTTCGTGCTTTTGTTCTGTTAATTTACTGAAATTTATAGTTCTGGAATCAAGGCGGGGTGGGGTGCCTGTTTTCATCCTATCTTTTTGAAAGCCATACTCTATAAGTTGTTCAGTTATTTTATAGGAGCTGGGTTCTGCTATTCTGCCACCTTGAACCTGTATGTTGCCAAAGTGCATCAAGCCGTTTAAAAATGTTCCTGTTGTCAATATTACTGCATTAGCATTGAATTTGGCTTGTAATAATGTTTTAACACCTCGCACCTTGTTATTTTTTACAATTAGTTCAGTTACGGTATCTTGCCAAATATCTACGTTGAAATTTTTTTCTAATGTACTTCTCCATTCTTCCGAAAACTTCATTCTGTCACATTGTGAGCGAGGACTCCACATTGCAGGACCTTTTGAACTATTTAGCATTCGAAACTGTAAAGTTGTTTTATCCGCAATTATCCCAGTTTCCCCTCCAAGTGCGTCTATTTCTCTTACTATTTGTCCTTTAGCAATGCCTCCAATTGCTGGATTACACGACATTTGAGCTATACGGTTAGTATCCATTGTAATAAGCAGTACTTTAGAACCCATTTTACCAGCAATGTTTGCTGCTTCGCATCCTGCGTGCCCTGCTCCTACTACTATTATATCATATTGCACTGTCATATTTTTAAGTATTTGCGTAAAATGTATTTTAATAATTGTAATTTCATTTTTTGTAGTGCTATGCTTTTATCTTAAATATACAAATATTCTCTTCATAGTTGCAAGTTATTTCTTAATCTTGTACTAAGATTCGGAGTAAAAAATATACTTGTTAAACGATTATTCTATTTTTCACATTCTATTATGTAAATATTGTCTTCTACTACATATTAGTTTTTTGTTTTGATTGTCTCTTCGTATTCTAAAAAACAGAAGAATTAAACTTTCAATGCCTTGAAAAATAATAAAAAAACATTGTCCCCGTACTTTTGTTTAAGTAGTAAAACAAGCAATTCTTTAATATGTTATATAGTATACTTACGACATAAAAGTTTAAATTAACTTGCACAAATTTACCACTATTTTTTGCAAAGTTTTATATTTGCAGAAAATTTAATTTAATACTTGTAGTAATGATAAATAAGGTAACGAATCTTTTTGAAATAAAATATCCCATTGTGCAAGGAGGTATGGTGTGGTGTAGTGGTTGGCGACTTGCCTCTGCAGTAAGCAATTTCGGAGGACTTGGGCTTTTAGGCAGCGGTTCTATGTATCCAGGTGTTCTGCGTGAGCACATAATAAAGGCTAAAAAAGCCACTTCTAATGTTTTTGGGGTCAATCTTCCTCTTCTTTATCCTAATATAGAAGAGCATATTCGCATTATTATAGAAGAAGGGGTTAAAGTTGTTTTTACTTCGGCAGGAAGTCCTAAAAAGTGGACAAAGCTTCTACAAAAAGAAGGTATTAAAGTTGCACATGTTGTTTCTAGTTCCAAATTTGCTGTAAAATGTGAAGAAGCAGGTGTAGATGCAATTGTTGCAGAGGGTTTTGAGGCTGGTGGGCACAATGGAAGAGAAGAAACCACCTCGCTTTGCCTAATTCCGGAAGTAAGAAAAGTATGCAGTTTGCCATTAATTGCTGCTGGTGGTTTTGGTTCGGGACAAAGTCTTTTGGCTGCAATGGTTTTAGGGGCAGATGGTGTTCAAATGGGAAGTCGGTTTGCAATTGCTGAAGAGTCTTCGGCTCACGATAAATTTAAAAATGCCGTTATTAAAACGGAAGAAGGTGGAACTAAGTTGATGCTAAAGCAGTTAGCACCTACAAGGCTATTGAAAAATAAGTTTTACGAAGAGGTGGCAGAAGCAGAAAAACAAGGAGCCTCCGCAGAAGAGTTAAAGAAAATATTGGGCAGAGGTAAAGCGAAGCAGGGTATGTTTTTAGGCGATGTAGAAAAAGGAGAACTTGAAATAGGACAGGTAGCTTCACAAATAAAAAGCTTAGAAAAAGTGGAGGATATTTTTAAAACAATATTAAAAGAATTTAAAGAGGCTGCCGAAAACGTTAGTAAATTTAGTCTTTAAGTTCCCTTTGTTTTTAGGTATGGTAAAATGTTCTCAACACAAGAGCTTCCTAGTTATTTTCTTGGTTTATTTGCAAAATGTTTTGAGTTTGGGACGTAATTTTAAATTGATTATCTATTCGCATTCCTACTACCCAGACAATTTGGTTGTTTGAGACAAGTAGCCAGATATTTTCTTTTTGAATATTGTTTATTTTGTTATCTATAAAAAAGTCGCTTATTTTTTTAAACTTAGTCATTCCCAAAGGCTGAAAACGATCACCTTGTTTCCATTTTCTTAGGGTAAGTGGGAATTTTAGTTTATCAAGATCTATTTGTGCCGTGTGTTGACTGTTGTTTATTTTAAAATTTGCTTTTTTAGTTAGTTTTTTAAATATAAGGTGCAGAGGATGTTTCATTTCTTGCATATCCTCTGGTATATGGTATTGTCTATTATTTTTGTTTATGGCTGAAATAATCACATACGATCTATCTTTTATTAGCAGGTGTGTTTTTGAATAGTACTTTGCTCCTGCTTGTTTATGGATGTTTTTTAAAATATTTTTAGCATCTAAATAGCTGTAGCCATAGTGTTTAACAATTTCATACAGATAAGGAGTAGGATAGGGTAGCTGCAATAGTTTTTTTATATTGATAGTAGTTGTATTATTATCCTTTTTAATGAGTTTTTTTTCTTGTTCTTTTATTCTTTCTTCATATATTTTATATGCTTCATTTAATGCTTTTATATTGCGATGCATTATCTTATTGAAAGAAGGAGATATTTGTTGCAAAATGGGGATGAGGTTGAGTCTTATTTCATTCCGTTTATACAGTAGTTGCTTGTTGCTCATATCTTCTCTATATACTATATTATTGGTTTGCAGGTATTGTAATATTTCATTTTTTGTGGCAAATAGTAAGGGTCTTATTACATTATTATTATTCTTAGGCTTTATGCCTGTTAGCCCTTTTATTCCAGTTCCTCTCAAAAGATTAATGAAAAATGTTTCTATATTATCATCTTGATGGTGTGCAGTTGCAATACAGTTGTAGCCTTCTTCTTGTTGAATTTCATAGAACCATTGATAGCGAAGTTTTCTTGCTGCTGTTTCGATAGATATTTTTTCTTGTTTACTGTATTTTTCTGTTTTAAAAGATTTTAGGTGTATTTTTTTATTAAGTTTTTCTGCAAGATTTTTCACAAACTGCTCATCTTTGTCAGCCTCATTGCCTCGTAATTTGAAATTACAATGAGCTATTCCAAATGGAATTCCCAGTTTGTAAAATAAATAAGCAAGGCATACTGAGTCGGCTCCTCCGCTTATTGCCAAAAGAACTTTTTCGTTTGACGAAAGTAAACCATGTTCTTTAATATAGTTATATAGTGAGTTTTCCATTTGCTATGCGTTTAAACCCAAAGATAAAATTTTATATCTGTTGTTCAACAAATGTTTTTTTTTTAATAGCTTGTGTTAATAGTCACAAGCTATTTTATGGTAGTTTTTGCGGCAAGAGTGTTTTTTGAAACTTTGCAATTTTAGCACATATTTTTATATCCTTTTGTTGTTTGGGTTAAAAATATAATATGAATAGAGTGATATGGCAGGTGGGAGGTGAAAAGAAAAAGTGGAACTGGAGGGATTCGAACCCTCGTCCAAACAAGGAAGTAAAATACTTTCTACATACTTAGCTCTTAATTGATTGTAGGGATAGACACGAAAAAGAGCAGTCTTAGCCTATCCTTAGTTTCTAAAGTTTCACAAGCTTGCAGAAACGAACAAGGTTGCTATCTCTCTGTTCTCTGTGCTTCAAACCATTTGCCAGTGAGAAAACAAATGAAGAAACATCTAGTTCTTAACCTTCCTGATTAAGAATAAAGCTAATTCGCTGAGCGATATTAAGCAGCTAGAGCAAAGTTATTTTCGCCAGTTAAAAGTTGGAAGCTATATTTTTAAGAGTATAAGCCTCATCTCTCTGTATGCTTATATTTCAATTCTACTTGCTGTCAAAGCCAGTCAGTCCCAAAATATACAGCAAAGATAGCTAATTTCTTTGAAAATTTAAAAAAATGATAAAAGAAAATAATTTTGTTATTAGGATTTATCATATGAGAATAAAATATCATATTATCTTTTTTAGGATAATCTAAAATTTAAAAAAATGATAAAAAATTATTTTTTTATTTAACCAAACAGTTTTTCGCAAAACATTAATTTATAGGTGCTTATGGGGGATTTTTTTAAATAGAGTTTAGATATGGAATAAAAAAAAGTGCATTTTTTACTTTTTTTGTTGGTTGTTTAGATGTTTTTTTTATACTTTTGAATTTTAATTGTGTTAAATAATATTTTTTTGATAATGTTATGTTAAGAGTAGCTTTCTCCCCAAAAAAATTGAGCATATTTTTCTTTGCAAGTCTTTTCTCAATAGGATTTGGTGCAAAATTAGATAGAGACATAAAGAAAAGTCTTAAAACGGGTAATGTAAAAGCAATTATTGAGGAATATGAAAATGCAACAAAAAAAGATCAAGATAAAATAAAGATAGAAACACTTTATTTTATCTTTCGTGCTTATCAAGACGAAAATTATATAGATGAATCTCAACAGGTATTAGAGATTATTGAGAGAAGAGACACTAAGAAAAAAGGTGCTTTAAAGCATGCACAATATGAAAAAATAGGCAACTATTTACAATATGAAAAAAGTGATTTTGAAGCTGCACTAAAATTTTACGACAAAATCATAAATGATAAAAAGGGAAAGAGTAAAAGTAAAAATGAAGGCCAAGGCCCCTTATATGATTCTAAAATGCAATGTGCTGGATGGATAGAGGGATTAGTGAGTTTTTCTACAAGAAGAGATGACTACAGCTATGTTGAAGAAAACTTTAGAATAGATGGGCAATTCCCTCCTTTTGAAATTAATTCTGACATTTCGGAACTATTCCTTTATTTTAGTAATTCTACTCATAGTAGTTATGTTTTACCTGCAAAAAATAGAGGGAAAGAAATTATAATTTCTTCTCCTTCTACAGATTTTATTTCTACAGAGATACCAGTAGATAAAAGGTTTTTTCAGGATAATGAAGTTATAACAGATGTGTTCTTTTATGACAAAAACGAAAAAGCAATATTTACGATAAAAAGAAACAATAGATATTACCTGGCCTTGGCAACTTATGACCCTAGCTATGAAGCTTTCACATTTGGAAAAAACACTTCAGTAATTGAACTGTTATCTTATGAAGAAAGCTCTGTAAGAAATGCTTTTGTTGATGAAAAAACAAATACCATCTATTTTTCTTCCAACAAAGAAGGAGGTATTGGTGGTTATGATATTTATGAAGCAGATTTTAATAAAGACGTAATAAGTAATATTACTTTACTACAAGGAGATGTAAATACTGTAGAAGATGAGTTGTTTCCAGTTTTAGATGATAAAGGAATTTTGTACTTTTCTTCTAACGGCCATATTACTTTTGGAGGGTTAGACATATTTGCATCTGTTAAAAATGAAGAAAACGGCCTTTGGGCATCTGTCACTAATTTAGGTCCAAAAATAAATACTGCTTATGATGATTTTTCTCTGAATTTTATAGATGATGAAAATATTGCCTTTTTGACTTATAAATCTTCTGAGAACTATAGGTTGAGACGAGTAAGTTTTCTTGCTGGTTCTTTTCCTGCTTTTATTTCTCTTCCAGAAGAAAGAAAAGAAGAAGATATTATGGAAGTGTTTGAACTCTTATCTTCGGAAGACAAGAGTGAAAGTATAATAAAAGAAGAAAAAATATCTACTCCTACTCCTGCTTATGTTGATAAGTCTGAGGTAAGAATAGCAAAATCACAACCAGTAAAAAATAATTTTGCATCAGATGAAGAAAACCTTAACAAGGCATTGGAAGATGTATTTCTTTTTTCTTTTAACAAGGCAGAAGTAGAGTTGAGTGATACTATTGTAAAGAGGATAAAGCATCTTGAAGCTATAATGAAAGTAGACGAAAACATTTATATCAATGTAGAAGGCTATGCAGATCCAATAGGAACAATGGCATATAACACATCGCTTTCTAAGAGAAGAGCGGAATACGTAAAGTCTAAATTAATAGAATTAACTTCTATCAACGGAAATAAAATTAATCTCCGTTGGTATGGAGAAAACAAGTTGGTGGTTAATAATCCTTCTGACCAAGACAAGAACTCTATTGGAAATAAAGAGAACAGAAGAGTTGAAGTATATGCCGTGAAAAGAGGGCAAAGGACGCGTAAGTTGGATATAGTTTCTGCTAATTGGAGTTATGATGTTAATAGAGTTTCCGCAATAGCGTCCTATTCAATGTGTTTGAAGTTTGATTTTACCGCAAATCAGGCAAGTGATGATGCCTGTATATCTTCGGAACTTCCTTGCTTTGTGGTTCTTGAAAAGAAAAAGAATGCTAAGGCGGTAATTTTAAATTCACATTTTGCAATACTTAATAGAAAGCAAAGAATAGCATCGGAGTATGTTGCATAGATAAAAACAACTTTTCTTTCTTTTGTATCCTAAGAACAAACATATAAATAACTTAAAACAAATAATAAATCAAATTCCTACAACACCAGGAATATATCAATATTTTGATAAGAATGGTGAAATTATCTACATAGGTAAAGCTAAGAACCTAAAAAAAAGAGTTTCCTCATATTTTACTAAAACAAATGTTTCTTTTAAGCTAAATACCCTTGTAAAAAATATATATGATATTAGGTATATTCTTGTAAGTACCGAACAAGATGCACTTCTGTTAGAGAACAACCTAATAAAGAAATACCAACCACGTTACAACGTTCTTCTCAAAGACGATAAATCATTCCCTTATATTTGTATTAAAAACGAGCCTTTTCCTAGAGTTCTTTTTACCAGAAATGTTGTAAAAGATGGCTCTCAGTATTTTGGACCATATACATCTGTCAAGATGGTAAAATCTTTGTTGAGCCTTTTTAAAAAGTTATTTAAACTTCGTTCCTGCAGTTTAAACCTTTCAGCTAAAAACATACAGTCTAAAAAATTTAATGCCTGCTTAGAATATCATATTCATAATTGTAATGCACCTTGTATTTCCTTGCAGAAAGAAGAAAGTTATTTAAATGCGGTAAAAAAGGTTTCAAGTATCTTGAAAGGGAGTTTAAATTCTGTGCTGATATATTTAAAAGAAGAAAGAGATAAATATGCCTCGGAGCTAAAATATGAAGAAGCTCATATTGTACAAAGTAAAATAGACCACTTGAAAAATTTCAAAAGTAAGTCTACTATCGTAAATCCTAATATTAACAATGTGGATGTGTTTTCCATTATAGATGATGAAAAATATGCCTATGTTAATTACTTAAAAATACTCAATGGTGCAATAATACAAGTATACTCTAATGCGATAAAAAAGAAATTAGATGAAACACAATCAGAATTATTGCCCCTTGTTATTATAGAGGTGAGAAATATGCTTAAAAGTACGGCAAAAGAAATTGTAATACCTTTTAAGCTAGATGTAGAAATGAAAGGGATTAATTTTATAGTCCCTAAGATGGGGGATAAGAAAAAATTATTAGAACTGTCTGAACGAAACTGCAAGTATTTTCGTTTAGAGAGAATAAAACAATCTAGCCACCCAAAACAACGAACAAGTGCTTTGCTTGAGAGTATCAAAAAAGATCTTCGTCTCAAAGAATTGCCTTCTCATATAGAGTGCTTTGACAATTCTAATATACAAGGAGCAAGTCCAGTAGCCGCCTGTGTTGTGTTCCGTAATGGGAAGCCTGCCAAAAAAGAATATAGACATTACAATATCAAAACCGTAATTGGTATCAATGATTTTGCTTCAATGGAAGAGGTTGTTTATAGGAGGTATAAACGTCTTATAGAGGAAAAACAGCCATTACCACAATTAATAGTCATAGATGGAGGCAAGGGGCAACTTAGTTCAGCTCTCAAATCAATTGAAAAACTTAATCTCAGAAACAAAGTGGCTATAATTGGTATAGCTAAGAAATTAGAAGAAATTTATTTCCCCAATGACTCTGTTCCTCTTTACCTAAATAAAACTTCTCAATCATTAAAAACTATACAATATTTGCGGAATGAAGCACACCGATTTGGCATTAGTTTTCACAGGTTGAAACGCTCTAAAAAGCTTGTGAAATCAGAACTTGATGATATTGTGGGTATTGGAGAAAAAACCAAGCAAAAGCTACTCAGTCAATACAAAACTATTAAAAATATAAAAGCCATAACAATGGAGCAATTGCAAAAAACTATTGGAAAATCAAAAGCTAAAATTTTATACGAATGGATTAATAAAAAATAAAATATGTATTGCTTCGTAAGCACAGAAACTAACCCCCATTTTAACATTGCCCTTGAAGAATATCTTTTAAATACGAAAAAGGATTATCTACTTCTTTATTACAACGAACCTAGTGTTATTGTAGGGAAGCATCAGAATGCACTTGCCGAAACCAATCATAATTATGTTGTCAACAATGGTATTCCTCTCGTTAGAAGAATATCGGGAGGAGGCACAGTATATCACGATTTAGGCAACCTCAACTATGCTTTTATCAACACTGTTGATGTTGCACATAAAGTAAATTTTGAAAGGCATACGTTCATTATTATTAATGCTCTTAGTAAAATGGGAATAAAAGCCCAGCACAGTGAAAAAAGTAATATTACACTTTGCAATAAAAAGATATCGGGCAATGCTTCACATGTTTTCAAAAATAGGGTGATGCATCACGGCACATTGCTTTACGATACGAACTTGACAATATTGGAGGAAGCTGTAAGGCCATCAGGTGCTACCTACAATGACAAATCGGTGAAATCTATTAGAAGAAAAACTACACTCATAAAACCACATTTAACTACATTGCTTACTCCTTTTCAATTTGCAGAAACTCTACTCAACTACATAGCCAAGCAGTTACCAGCTTCAACTTCTTACAAGTTATCTTTAGAAGATGATAGGGCTATTCGTAAACTTGTAGCAGAAAAATATACCCAATGGCAATGGAACTATGCCTACTCTCCCAAATATCAATTTGAAAATCAATATTCAACGTCAAATAAAAAAACTATTGGTATAAAGTTCTATGTAGAACAGGGAGTGATAAAAACTTGTATAGTGGAGGGAGACTATTTTTCCTCTCAAGAAAAAGAAGTCTTGCAAACTCTTTTGGTAGGTATTCCACATCATTTCTCGAATATTGAACTTGTTTTTGGCAAAATAAAAAACGCTTCCTTTTATCAAAAAATATTAGGAGCAAAGTTAATAAAAAGGTTGTTTTAGTTTTTTTACTGCAAGGGAGGCTTTTTTATTTTAAATGTGAGTACTTGTATTCAATTAAACTTTCATATATTTGCTTAAATTTTAACATATAATGGAAAAATATTTTATATATAAAAAAACACCAATTTATTATAGTTTACAAGGAGAAGGTAACACTCTTGTGTTCTTGCACGGTTATTTAGAGACTAAAGAGGTATGGAAGAAGATAGAAGATAGGCTTGCTTCCAAATTTCAGATTTTAACTATAGATTTGCTCGGACACGGCAAAACAGGAACACTTTCTGATACGCATACTATGGATCAAATGGCAGATGCTGTTTATGCCATTTTGCAGCATCTTTCTATTTCCAACATCTGGCTGTTTGGACACTCAATGGGAGGCTATGTGTCTCTTGCCTTTTCAGAAAAGTATCCACAGTGTCTTTGTGGTCTTTCGTTGTTACATTCTGTAGCTAAACCAGATACTCAAGAAAAAAAGAAAAATAGATTGAGAGAGATTGAAGTGGTTAAAAGCGGTAAAAAATATTTTATTTTTTCGAAAAATATACCTAATACTTTTGCAGAAGAAAATCACGAGCAATATCGGCAAGAAATATTACAGATACAATGTAGAGCAAAACAATTGTCTAATAGGGCTATTATTGCAGCCTTACAGGGGATGATGCAGAGACCTGACAGACAACATGTACTGAAAAACATTCGCGTCCCCATTCTACTGGTATTTGGAGCAAAAGATAATCTTATTCCTTTGGAAGTAGCAGAAGAACATTCAAAACTGTCCCCTCATATTGTTGTAAAGGTATTAGAAAATTCAGGACATACAGGTTTTATAGAGCAGTCAGAAGAAACCATAGATATTATAGCCAAATTTGTAACACAACTACCAAAATGCTAATAAATGATGACAAAATACATCAGTATGTAATACAACATACTAGTCCAGAAAATCCTATATTAGAAGAGCTTGTAAGGGAAACTCATCTTAAAATGATTAATCCAC
Organism: Tubiluchus corallicola; assembly: GCA_030141605.1. Classification (NCBI taxonomy): domain Eukaryota; kingdom Metazoa; phylum Priapulida; class Priapulimorpha; order Priapulimorphida; family Tubiluchidae; genus Tubiluchus; species Tubiluchus corallicola. Next base: position 11,770 of record JAQGDQ010002394.1, on the reverse strand, counting down.
GAATGCTTTCGGGTCATTTACAAGGTGCGTTACTCTCAATGCTTTCTCAAATGGTACAGGCTCAGAATATATTAGAAATAGGAACTTTTACTGCCTATTCCACAATATGTCTTGCCAAAGGTCTTCCACTTAATGGAACATTACATACCATAGAGCTTAATCCTGAACAAGAAACAATTATCAGAAAATACCTCAAAAAAGCCCAAATAGAAAAACAAGTGAAACTTCATATAGGTAATGCCATAGAAATTATTCCTACTCTTAATACCATTTTTGAACTTGCATTTATAGATGCTGACAAAAAACAATACATTCAATACTACGAACTTACATTAAAAAATTTAAAAGAAGGAGGTTATATCATAATAGATAATGTGTTATGGGATGGTAAGGTAGTGCGACCTATAGAGAATGAAGACAAAGAGACACAGGCCATAGTAAAATTTAATGAATACATACAAAATGACTCAAGAGTAGAAAACATAATGCTACCAATAAGAGACGGATTAAGCCTTATTAGAAAGAAGTAATATTTTTTGTTTGTTCAACAATAAAAGATAAAGTAAGCAGTTTATATATAATGCGAACAAAACCCTAAACTTTAATAATGAAGGAACAAACAAAACACACACACATAGGGGTTATTGGACTAAAAGGGCTACCTGCTTTTGGGGGTGCAGCTTCTGTAGGACAGAATATAATTAATTCTCTAAGCGAAAATCATAAGTTTACAGTATATGCAACTTCTTCGCATACTAGTAAAAATTATCAAAATACATCTTATAAGCAAATAGTGTTTAGAAGGTTACCTTTAAAGAAATTTAATATCTTTTTTTATTACTTGTTGTCTGCCTTGCACTCAATATTTGTAGGTAAATATGATTTAATACACTTACATCACGTTGATGGGTCGTACATTATTCCTCTGTTAAAATTACGTTACAAGGTAATAACCACGTCTCATTCTCGTCCGCAAAAAAATGGAAAATGGAGCTATCCTGTGAGAAAGTTTTTTAAATTCAATGAAAAAATAATGCTTAAAAAATCTGATATTCTTACAGTTGTGGGTAAGCCTCTACAACAAGTCTATCAAGAAATTGCTACGAGAGATATACATTATATTCCGAATGGGATTAGTAAAGTTAAAGAACTATCTACTACATTATATACGAACAATTATCTGCTCTTTTCGGCTGGGAGGATTATCCCCTGTAAAGGTTGTCATGTGATGTTAAAGGCTCTTAATAAGATTGGTTTAAAAAAAGAGGTTTTTATAATAGGAGATTTAGAGCAAAAGAAAAAATACAAAAAAGAAATACAAAAACTAGGGGAACCATTAAATATAAATTATATTCCTCTTATTAAAGATAAGTTTCAGCTTTTACAATATGTTCAAAATGCTAACTTATTTATATTTCCCTCATTTTATGAAGCAATGTCAATGATGCTGTTAGAGGCAGCCTCAGTAAAAACACCTATTATAGCGAGCGATATTCCTCAAAATACGTCTGTATTTTGCAATGATGAGGTTCTTTATTTCAAAACAGGGGATGAAAATGATCTTGCACAAAAAATACAATGGGCATTAGATCATCCTAAAGAGATGAAAGCTAAAGCAGAAAAGGCTTATGATAAACTTGTTAGTACTTATACTTGGGATAAAATAGCTCAATCTTATGATAAATTGTATAAAGAGTTGTTAGGCTAACTATTTTTTTAACACTCTCATCACCTGAATGGAAAGATCTAAAAAAATTAATTTAGCGTAACCATTTCTTATTATATCACCCTCTGCCTGTGAAAAATCATTTAGTAATTTAACTATGTTGTTTTCGTTGATGAATTTAGCAAACTTAGAAGAAAATTCATTTTCTTTTCTTTTTAGATAGTTTAAATTGCTGTTATTGAAGTTTAAAACGAAGTTTTCTCTCAATAGTCTCAGGGAAAAACTTAAAAATCTTTTTTGAGCCTCTTTACCAATAGAATGAAACTTATCAGCTAGGGCAATAATTTCTACTACTTTTTTGCTATAACAAAGCCTCATAAAGTTAACGAATAGGTCAAAGCATTTTTTCTCTTCTTCTGATTCTTCTAGGGTGTTCTTTGCTTCTGTAAAGCTTCCGCGTGATATTTTACTAATATATTCAGCTTCTTCTTCGCTTATTCCATTTCTGTCTATTAAAGTTCTTTTTAAACTTTTGATTTCTATTTTTGGTACTCGTATAACTTGCAGTCTAGAGCGTATTGTTTGAAGTAATTGTTCTTCAAACTCTGTTATGAATAGAAAAAGAGTTCTTAAAGGAGGCTCTTCTATTAGTTTCAACAGTTTGTTTGCGGCTGTAACATTCATCTTTTCAGGATGCCATACAAGCATTATCTTGTATGCTGCTTCCAAAGGTTTTAAGGATAGTTTTTTAATTATATTATTACACTCTTCTACATAGATGGTTCCTTGTTTATTCTCAGATTTATTGAGTGCAAGCCAGTCGTTCAGTGTAAAATAAGGACTTTTTATCACCACTTCTCTCCATAGAGGGAGCAGGTCGTCTGAAATAGTTTTTGTTCCCTTTCCTCCTGCTTCTATTACTGGAAACACAAAAAATAAATCAGGATGGGTAAGTTTATTGTATTTGATACAAGAAGGACATTCTCCACAAGCATCTTTCTCCTTTTTGTTTGTGCAAGAAATATATTGGGCATAGGCCAAGGCCAAAGCCAGCTTGCCTATACCGGTAGCACCTGTAAAAAGTTGTGCATGGCTTATTCTGTTCTGTTTTACGGAATTGATAAGCCTTTCTTTGGTTTCTTCTTGTCCTATAATATCTTTAAAAAGCATTATTTACAATATAAAACTTATTTCTTTGAAATTGTACTCTCTTCTTTCTCCTTTTTTGTCTTCTAAAAGTAATTGGCCTAAGTCATTTACTCCTATTATTTTTGCTTCGAATATTTTATTGTGGTTTTTATATTGGCTATATATCTTGTATTTATATAGATGGTTAATGTAATGGTCATTAATTTTATTATCGTTTCCGGCTTTTAAATATTCATAGTATTTCACTATATTATCATATACTTGCTGTAAGGCTTTATCTAAATCTATGTCTTTTTTCAGTATCTGCTTCAATGATATAGGATTTGGGGTTTTTTTGTTAAATTTTGTTTGATTAATGTTAATGCCTATACCAGCTACACAGTTTTTTATATTCTTCTCTTTGAGTGTATTTTCAATCAATATACCTCCTATTTTTTTATCACCTACATATATATCATTTGGCCACTTAATGTAACTCTTATTTACTCCAAAATTGTTTAAAAAATTAATCACTCCCAATGCTACTATTTTGGAGAGTTGAAATTGCCTTTCTGCCGATAAAAAAGTTGGCGAGAATATTATAGAAAAGGTTAAGTTTTTATTTTCTTCACATTCCCAATAATTTTTTTTCTGTCCTCTTCCTGTTGTTTGTTTGTAAGTATATATAAGAGTACTATCTTCAATATTTTCTTTTTTCCTTAGTAGTTGCATAGCATAGGTATTGGTACTATCTACTTTGGGGAGATAAATAAATTTATTGTTGTTTGTCATAAGTTTCTATTTAAAATAGAGGTGTAAGACAATATGCCTATTTCTCGTAAAGTAATAGAATTGCCCAATAAGCTAAAATACTAAAAATTACAAAATAGCTTATAATTCGGATTGTTGCTTATTATTTATTTTAATTTACACAGCTACTTTTCCCTTTATGTGAGGGTGAGCTTCATATCCTTTTAACTCAAAGCTTTCATATTGGAACTTGAAAATATCTTTTATTTTTGGATTGATATGCATCTGGGGTAGTGGATAGGGTTTTCTTGTCAATTGAAGTTTTACTTGTTCTAAGTGATTGTTATATATGTGAGCGTCTCCAAAAGTATGTACAAATTCGCCCGGTTGCAGACCTACTACTTGAGCTACCATCATTGTTAATAAGGCATAAGATGCAATGTTAAAAGGTACTCCAAGAAAGATATCTGCACTACGCTGATATAGTTGACATGATAACTTGCTTTCTGCCACATAGAATTGAAATAAAAGATGACATGGAGGTAGTGCCATTTTTTCTATTTCTGCTACATTCCAAGCACTTACAATATGTCTGCGAGAGTCTGGATTATTTTTTAAAGAATGGATTAAATTAGAAATTTGGTCAACTACTTTTTCATCTGTCCCTTTCCACGATCTCCATTGGCTACCATATACAGGACCTAAATCCCCCTTTTCATTAGCCCACTCGTCCCAAATAGTTACGTTGTTATTTTGAAGGTATTTTATATTGGTGTCGCCTTTTAAAAACCACAAAAGTTCATATATTATTGACCGTAAATGTAGCTTTTTCGTAGTTATAAGGGGAAATCCTTTGTTTAAATTAAACCTCATTTGGTGCCCAAAAATACTGATAGTTCCAGTTCCAGTTCTATCCTCTTTTTTTACACCTTCGTTTAGCACTCTATTCAGTAAATCAAAGTATTGTTGCATTGTTTTAATAAATTAACTTTTTCACAAAAATATCCTTTGTAAGGATACTTATTCTTTTCGTTGATTGTATTTGGATTGTATCTGAATTAGTTTTTGGGTTGTCGCTAATATATATATATATTGTTTTTCATTAGCCTTTACTAACATTTTTCGCTTGCTAAGAGGTGTGTCTCGTATAGTTTCATTGAAGCCTTCATCATAAGAGAGTGCGCCCATATTATTGTTTGAGTAAGTAAAGAAATACCATTTTTTGTCATTTAATTTTATATATATGTTAAATGTACTCCCAATGCGTTTTTTCTTTAATTCGATTAAGCCATCTACATATTTATTTATAGGGATATTCAAAATGCTTCCTATACCAATTTTTCCTTTGGAGTAGTAAGCATTTTCGTGGTTGTCCCATTCTAATTTCACATCTATAAAAGTAATGGTCTTTTTCAATTCATCAGGTAAGTTTAATTTTTGTGGTTTGGTAGCTATATCTGAATGAACTTTTGCTGTTTTTTCTTTGCCAAGAAATTCTATAAGTTTTTTTTCTAATTCTGGGGTTGCTTTTACATTTTCAAGTTTTAGTTTTTCTATAGCGACAGACGGTGTTTCGTCTTTTTCATTTTTTTTATTTTGTTTTGTTGTCTCAAGAGTGTCTATTACTATTTCTCCTGTTATATCTGCAACTATAAGTTTTAATAAGTTTTTATCAAAATAAAAATCGGTGGTAAGTAAAATATCCATCTCTGTTTTTTCTCTTTTTAAGTCGTGGTTTATTGTTCCTGCTGCTGCTAATTTTACTTGTCCAAGGTCTGTGCCAAGAGATATTTTCCCTTCGGCGTATACTTTATGTTGTGTAGGATAAAATTTCATAAGGTTACCTTGTTCTGTTGGGTATTGTAGTTTTTTCTCAGAAGCAATAATATATCCTTGTTGTGTTTCGTCATATCGTAGTAGTCCATTTGCATTGATGATAAGACTGTCGCTATAGTTTTTTCTAGTAGAACAAAAAGCTGCATATATGTGAGGTTTCTCATTAGGAATAAAAAAGCCAGTAAATAATCTTACGTTTTCTAAATTTCGCAAGTTTTTTTCTATGGGTATTTTCACATTTTGAGGATTTACTTTTCCTTTAAAAGCTATCCAATGAGGTTTTATATAAGATGAATTATAATAGTTAGGCAAGGTTGTCCCTTCATAGTACATTATTCGCTCGTTTGAGACAAATCGAAGAACTCCTTGGTAAGCAAAGTTTTTATCAAATCGAAGGTTATCTTCTGATGTAGCTATTCCGAATCCTGTTATTCTTTTTGTATTTTTATCAGCTGCAACTTCCATATTTATAGTGTAAATATTGCCTTGCCTGTCTTTGTAATAGTATTTTCCTTTGGCGTTCATTTGATATTTTCCAAGTATACTAGAGGTCGCTTCGTAAATGGTGTGATATTTGGTAATACTGTCGGCTATAATGGTTGTGTTTTCAACAGGTTCTATGAGGGCGTTTTCTTTTATTGAAAGAATCTGATTTTCGGGAATAATTACAATGCCATCTGCTATATGCAAGTCTTCTATGTATCTTACATCTATTTGTATATCGCTCATTGAGAACTCTCCTATTCCTTTAAATGAAAGGGAATCTTGCTCTTTGTGTACAGATACAAATGTAGCAGGATCGATATATTTCGTAGCTACTTCTTTGCGGTCTAAAAGCCCAGTGTATAATTTGTTGTTATTCATTCCCCACATAAAAGACTTCATATAGGCTACATATTTGTTTTGTGGGAATTTAACTTCATTTGTTCCACTGTGAAAAGTAAATTTTCCTACTCTATCTTGAAAGTTTACTTCTGCTTTTATACTTGGTGTTTCTAATATTGTTTTGGAAGAATCTTCTGATAGGAATTTAAGGGATGCAGTGTCTGCAAAAAATCGATAAGCACGAAAGTCAAAATCATTAGAAGCCATTTTGAGTATTTCATATTGGTAATTTCCTTTTCCTCTTAATGTTTCTGGTGTAAGGGTTAACTTTCCTCCAAAGTCCCCATCATAGTTTGCGGTGTTAATTGTAAATGGGGTTTTCATATTTTGTGCATACAACACATCTTTGTAGGGGTGCCATTCTATATTTATTTCGTCACCCCAAGTTCTAGGGTAGTTATTGGCTTCGTTTTCTTTGTTGATAAAAAACTTATCGGCAATGGAGGTTACATTGTTTGCCTTGAATTGAATAGTATCCGAATAGATGGAGGAAGATAGATATGAGAGTTTTCCTCCCCCTTGTAGTCCTTTATTACTAAGTCTTATTTTATTCTGATAGTTGCCTTTTCCTTTATATACAGGATAGCCTTGGCGGGGTGTATTGGTAATAAAACCAAGAGATAGGTCTTTTTGCAATATGCTTGTTTCTTTAAAAGTAGGGAATATATTGCCTGAGATAAGCTGTCCCTCGAAATATAGATGTTCTCTTTCAAGAGTGCTAATACTGTCTATGGCATAGGGTTCTATCTGAAAGAAAAAAGAATCTCGTGGATAATTTTTTTTCATTTGAGAATTAATATCATAATAAATATAAGATTTATCAGTGGTAGTAAGTATTGGGTATTGTGGATAGTCTAGCAAGCTTGCTTTATTGTTTGGCTTATCTATTTTGATGTTTCCTGTTGTATTTTCGATGATAGACTTAATAGGTATTGTTCTTGTTCTACCAAGGTTGTCTGTTTCATTTGTTTTTATTTTTATGAGAAGTGTATCTGCTTTATTAAGGTTAAGTTGAAAATTTTGATATAAAAAGTTATGTTCTTTACCTATGAAAGTGAATAGTCCAGTAGTAATATTCCCATCAAAATCCATATCTCTATCTTTTTTTAGAGTTATTTGTTCTTTCAATGGTGAAATGAATACATTTTTAGTTTGAGATATTCTAAATGGTTTTATTCCGTTCAAATACAATTGATAGTTTTTTATATCTAATTTTGCATTGTTTTGCGTGTTATCTGTAAGTGAGGTTAATGTAATAAGGTCATAGTCTTTTCGTTTTGCATTAAAATCTACAAAATCATAAAGTCTTTTATTGAGGGTTATTATTTTTTTTTCTATATCATATTCTAATATGCCAAGGTATGATAGCTCTATCATTTGTCGTGCTACTTGAGAGGGGCTGTGTCCGATATATGAGGCATATCCTTCTACAGCTATTTCATCAGAATTATGTTCTTTGGCGTATTTTTTAAGAAGTATTATAGGGTTGGTGTTATCTAACATTTGTATTTTTCGATAGAGCGTTTCTGTAAAAAAATCTTTTGACTCTATTGTAAGCTGGGATAATCCTCTTGCACTTTTTCCAAAATAGATATTATGGTCGCCTACTTGCCACTCTAAAATATCGAATCTCATATATATGTTGTGATAGTCATCATACAGAGGGCTTCTTCCATAAGAGCCTTCATTGTCATTTCTAAGAGTAACTTTTCTGCTTTTTGTTTCGTAATTGAAATTAAGATTATTTTGCACCAATCTATTGTCTGTTAGATGTATAGTAACTTTTGCTTTTTGTGCTGATGCTCTACCCTTTCTAAGTGAAAAATAAAGAGATTCTACTGTAATGAATAATGTATCGTTTCGGTAGATATATAGTTTGGCTGGGTTTTCCTGTACTCCTGTTCCTACAAATTTTGCTCCATTAAGAGCAAAACCTCCCTCGTAGGTTATGTTTGGATAAAACTGAGGTATTTTAACCCTTTTACTGAAAGAGCTAAATTTAGGGTAGGGAGACTGAGAAGCATCTTTAATGGAAACTATTTTGTCTTCAAAAGAACCTTTTATAGCAGTTGTTACATAGTTGTTGTTGTAGGTAGTTACTGTATCTACTTTGTAAGCAGATTGTCTCATATTTATGGTATAATGATTGAAAGTAGTATAAGCATCGCCTCTTTTAAAGCCTGCTTTATCCCAATATACTGTGCCATGTATTCCCTTCCATTGTTTAGTGTCGGTGTTATATGTACCTTGTGTTTTGTGTATTTGTATTTTATCGCTTTTTGTAGCACAAGTAAGTGTGAGGTTGGGAAAGTGAACTATAAGTTCTTGGTTGTGGTATTGTATATTGTAATTTGAGGTACTGCTGTTCCAATTAAAATATTTAGTGGCATATATATGGTTTTGAGTAACAAGATTTTGAATTTCTTGAATATGGGTATGTATCTTTGTCAGTGTCAAGTTGTTTTGTTTCTCGTAATCTTCTAGTGATTCTAACCAGCTTTGGAGGTTTTGTTTTGTCTGCTTTATTTTAAAATGGTGTATTGTATTATAGAAAGTATTTAAGTGGGGTAGGTATTTTGCTCTTTTTTTTAGTAGGAAGTTAGAATAATTTATTATTTGTTCTTTTTCTGTTGAAGAAAGCTTGCTCCACAGGGTCTCAAATTGCTTAATATAGTCTTTTTGTTTTTTTTTGTCGGCAGTAGCTTTGGTTATTTCTTGGTGTATCTTTTGTTGAAAGGTAGAATAGTCAGTGCCAAGTTGGCTTGAATCTTCAGCAAAAGTTTGAATTTTTGCTATTAATAGTGTTGCTAATAAAAGGATGTATGTTTTTAATTTCATATTTTATTGTTTTGCAAAGTTTGCACATACCCATTTGTTTTTTTCTACTGAATGGATGTATTGTAAATTATATTTTTGTGCTTCTTTTTTTATACTAGGTGAGTCTTGTTGGTAGTAACCACTGGTGATAAGTATGCCATTAGGGTGAAGATGTTGAGCATAGTCTTTCATTTCTTCGAGCAATATATTTTTTGTCAGATTGGCAAGTATAATATGATATTTTTTAGTTTCGGGTATTTTTTTGATAGTGGTTTGTTTTACTTCTATTCCTGTAAGGCTGTTAAGCTGAATATTTTGAAATGTATTTTGTATTGCATTAGCATCTATATCTATGGCTGTCACTTCTTTGGCTTTTCGCATTTTGGCAAGGATAGCAAGTATACCTGTGCCACAGCCTATATCGAGTATGTTTTTATCTTTAATGTTTTCTTGCAATATGCTTTCTGCTACCATTGAGGTTGTTTCGTGGTGTCCTGTTCCAAATGACATTTGGGGATGGATGATGATTTCATAAGGTAGATGAGGTGTGTTTTTGTGAAAAGGGGCTTTGATTAGGCATTGGTTAGCTATAATGATGGGGTTAAAATAATTTTCTTCCCATAGTTTGTTCCAATTTTGATGTTTTATAAGTTTGCATTTATAATCTATTTTATACTTGGAATATTGAGGCAGCTGGCTTATTTGAGATTTATCCCAGTGCTTTTCTTGAATATAAGCGTCTAATCCGTTATTTGTTTCTGCAAAGCTTTCGTAATTTATTTCCGACAAATCGGCAACAAGCATATCTGCTATGTTAGAGTTGTAAGGGCTTATTGTGCAAATAAGTTGAGTGTAATTCATTGTCGGTAATCGTTGTAGAGGATGTTGTTACAACATCCTCTTTGAGTTGATATATTTAATCAAACGCTTTAATGATACTGATGAAATCATCTGCTTTAAGCGATGCTCCACCTATTAGTCCTCCATCTATGTCTGTTTGGCTGAACAATTCTTTTGCATTCTTGGGGTTGCAGCTTCCTCCATAGAGTATAGATGCTTCATCGGCAATGGTTGAATTATATCTCTTGGGCTTGTTTAGGGGTGGCTGTTTCACCAGTACCTATTGCCCATACAGGTTCATAGGCTATGATAAGTTTTGAGAAATCGGTTTCTGATAACTGAAAAGGAGTTGTCATTTGTTGTTTTATCACATTAAAATGGGTATTTCCTTTTCTTTCTTCCAAAGTTTCTCCAATGCAATAAATAGGTACAAGTTGATTATCTAAGGTTTGTTGTAATTTTTGAGCCAGAGTCTTTTCTGTTTCGTTGTAATATGTTCTTCTTTCGCTATGTCCAAGAATGATATGTGTAGCTCCTGTGCTTTTTATCATAGATGCAGAAACTTCACCTGTATATGCTCCAGAAGTTTCTGTTGCACAGTTTTGTGCAGAAAGTTTTATCGCACTATCTTTTATGACATTGTTCACTTTGGTAAGATTAATAAACGGAGGTGCTATCACAATTTCTGCTTGGGAATTATAGTTTTTTAGACCATCTACTAATTCTTGTGAGAGTTTTTTTGCCTCTATTAAGGTCTTGTTCATTTTCCAGTTTCCTGCTACAATGTTTTTTCTCATATTTTTTGCGTGTATAAATTAATTAATATATTTTGTGAGCAAATTTAATAAATTCAGAGTAGAAAGAATGAAAGTTTTTATAAGAAGTGAGGAGAAAAAAGATTTTAAAGCTATAGGGTTCGTCAATGATAGAGCTTTTGGTCAGAATAATGAGAGTATCCTTGTTGAAAATCTTCGTAAGAATAAGAATTATAATAAAAAGTTATCCTTAGTGGCAGAGGTGGAAGGAGAAATAGTGGGGCATATTTTGTTTTTTCCTATTCAAATAAAAAGTGAAAATAAGTTTTTTGATGTGTTATCACTTGCTCCAATGTCTGTATTACCTAAGTTTCAGAACAAACAGATAGGGGCAAACTTAATAAAAAAGGGGTTGAAAATAGCTAAAGACTTAGGTTTTTCTGCTGTGATTGTCTTAGGTCATAAGGACTATTATCCTCGTTTTGGTTTTACACCTGCAAGTAATTTTGGGATAAAGTGTCCATTTGATGTAATAGATGAAGTATTTATGGCAATGGAATTGGTAGAAGACGGGCTACAAGGCAAAGGTGGGACAGTAGTATATCCCGATGAGTTTAATGAAGTATAAATAATTTTTCTTAATAGGATGCTACGCATTTTAAAAAGTGTCCAACTTGCAAAGGAATAGGAAAGAAACATATTAAAAGAGCTGACTAACAACAAGTTTTTAGAAATACGTCAGCAAAAAAACCACTACATTAGAACAGGAAATAGATACTATGATATATAAACTATATAAACTCACCCCAGAGGAAATAGCCATAGTAGAAGGAAGATAAAAAATAAAAACCCAATGTATAACTAATTTAACACCTAAAAAATTATGGAAGAAGCAACCATTGCCATAAAACGAATAAAATACATTAGAAGGCTGATGGAGGTAGAGGTAAAAGAAGGTTTTATGTTCGTTCCTGCAAAGGGGCAAGAATATTTGTCCAATAAAAACAGCGATATATGGGTAACTTTAATAAATAAATCAACGGGCAAAGAGGAGAAAAAAAAGCTAAAGTACAATGCTGAATACAACCGCATA
>JAQGDQ010001123.1:27765-61020 GCA_030141605.1 Tubiluchus corallicola | reverse complement strand
TCTTAATAATTTTGATTTGTAGTTTTAAACTTTTGTTTTTCACTACCACTAAGTCAGTGCTGACATCTGTTTGTACACTTGGAAGTTTCCAATATATGTATGTACTTGCTACTGCTATATGTTTGTATGGAACTGGGTCACTTGGCTTCTCTGTGAATAACTACGACTCTTGACTTGGTAGCAAGATGAGAGGACAAGCAATAGGCTTAAACAGTGGTTTGATTATTATAACGTTTTTAGACTCAGGTGCCATGATATGTTGGCTGATGGATTACTTTAACTTTTGTTTATTAGTATTACTGTTTATTTTCGTGTATATGTGGATTGACAATGAGACTATGATTTCGAATACAATACAGATCGCAAAGTTAAACCATGTTTTCATCCATTGATTTCATCTGTTTAACACGAACATTGCATCTACAAAAACAGTCTGATAAACCTGCCAATGTCGGTTGTTAGCTCTCCCCAAAACACCCAAGCGAAAATATTTGGCATGATAACGAAATCCTTTAATACGTACACGTCTATATCAACATAGATATTTTGTATTTCGACATGTGCTTAGTATCTACTTGGAACTAAAGAAGTTCTTCGCAATACCAAAGCCAGTAAGGCTGTAACATATCTTACCTGGTAACATGCCGTTTCTATTGGAATTTCATCTCCTCCAACGATAAAGTTGCTCGTGTCTCTCTGGTGAGCTCTCGATTCAGCTAATGAAACAAATAATGTTTAAAGGAAAAGCCAAGCCACCTTAAAAGTTAGAAAGGTTTTGTAATAAACGCGTTGTTTGGGCTTTCAAAACCAAATTCGAAGTTCGATTAAATTTTGTTTTTTCTTTGCTCTTTATTTGCCAAAACATGTCATTCCATCTAAACATATGAAATTAGTACCAAAAAATAACAAATAAACAAATAACAAAAAAAAACACTAGCCAAAAGGCAATTTTACATAATTAAGAGTTCTACACTGTACTGTCGTGTTAATTAATACCTAGCTGTTATCTTAAGGTAAATTTGAATTTTATAAAGAAATTAGAGGATATAGATACGTTATTAGCCCCAAATCATAAACAATTGTAACCGATAACGACAATATCTTATCAAGTTATCATGACACGTCTTCACTCCACAGTAGGCCTCTGACCCAGATCAAATTGATCACGTGATTAGGCCAAAAATCACCACAAGGTGGACAAAGCCAAAAACAAGCGAAGGCCGCCAAGCTCGCCAATGCAAGATTTCCAGTACACGCGTGATAAGTGCCTCGTTTAATTAGCAATATCGCCTTAAGAAGGTGAGATCACTGGGTGTTTGGATGCCAAGATTTTGAATGCCATTTTTCTAACAATTATGTTGTCAAGAAAAGTAGCGCACTGTCAATATTTGTCAAAGGCGGGATAAGTTTTTACAAAAAATTAGACGGTTAACGTTGCGATATTTTCGCAAGAACATTAGGTAAGCTGTAGAAATTTGAATTAGCTTAAGCAGAGCGAGCTTACGGAAAGCCACGATGCGCTTACGAAAAGTTAAGTAGCCACCGAAGACTTACAGTTTTTTTTGCAAATATGTTTGTTATATTTTTCCAAGCTTAAATTGTAAGGGGTAAAAAAACCCAGCATACAATGTGGCTTGCCTTTTCCTTTAAATCGCATTTTTAAAATTTAGATTGTACCAGTAAAATAAATCCAACACACAATGTGGCTTGTGTTTTCCTTTAAATCATATATCTAAGTTTGAATGGCAGGTGTCAAATAAACCCAATATACAAAGTGGCTTGTTCTTTTCCTTTAAATCAGACTACACGTACTATGAATTACGCAATCATTCACACTGCTGCCTATTAACGCCATATGATTTTATGGAGGAAAAAGCAAAAAGCAAGTAATCGTGCGAAGAGGCCAGAATAACAGTAAACCTTTTGTTGTGCTGTAGGTCAAAGGTTAAGTGTACCATAGCAACGCGTCTTAACAACAACCGCTACGTGACATGTGGTAGGCAAAGCTATCTGCCGCATCAGTTCAGTAATTTTAGTTGTTTTACTTGGACTTTACTTAATTATGTATTAGTCTCTGCATAGAGTATACTAGCAGAATATTGCTTAGGAACAAGAAAAAATAAACTAGGTAAGATTCCATTAACGATTATTAACCTAAAATATGATTACAATTCCAATTATAATATTTTAAGAGTATAGTTGAAATACATAACAATTAGTAATATTTCCTATAATATTACATAAGAAGAAATGTTTCCAAAGAGAAATTTTTACTATATTTTTAATCTTTGGCAAGAATGAGAGAAAACTAACAATTAATTAACTGTAAAATGAGAGTATTTAAAACTAAGTGCTCCTTCACCTGAAACTTGTTCACAAAAACGGGTGGACGTGCGTTATCTTTACAACGAGTATTATACGAGTGAAAATCTGAACCTTTGGTAACAGGTGTAGAGTAAAAGTAAGAGTAAAATAATTGGATAAAGCCCATTTGTTCTTGTGATTAAAGCTGCTTGCTGATTATTGTTGTTTATTGCGTGGCGTGTGAGGTAGCCACGATGGGCATGGCAAACTATCAAGACTTTATTTAATAAACTACAGTCAACCCTCGTTAAACCGGACTAATTGGGGGGGGGGGGGTCCAGTTTAGCCGATTGTCCGATTTATCCGATATGCCTATGTATGGTCTATATTTTACAGGAATAATCACCTTAACAAGGCCTATATACATTGCACTATATACTATACTGTATATTATTTTAAAATAGTTGACTGTAGCATATACAATTTTTTGTATCTTCGATTTGTGTTATGTATTTATTCAAAATTGAAACAGTTAGAACAAAACCATATACATCAACGATTCTAAATAATTCAATCTAATTTCAATTCTTACCTCTGCAGGCTAGAAGCCCTAAGACAAGCGCAAACGTGGCTGCAAACATGTTAAGCTGGGTAGTCACTAACTGGCCAAGGCGAAAATCGAAGTGGACGATTTTCCTATCCTTTGGTTCCATTTTATACAACTCGTCCACTCCTGAAAATTGGCTATTTGACATTTGGTTTTGCTATTAATATGCCCATGTCATATTGGTTGGGCAAATAGTCAAAATGGTTGGGCAGTTGCACGTAAAGCTCGTCTTACTTTCGTAGCTTTTGTAGTTTACAAATGCCAGTAACACAAGTCAGTTATACAAACACAACGAGGTATCTAATACTGGTAGGCAGTAAATGCCAAGGATACCTAAGGAGGTATATATATATATATATATATATATACATATATATATATATATATATATATATATATATATATATATATATATATATATATATACAAGTATAATATTTTCTCTATTTAATAATATAAAACAATCATTTTTTCTTATTAATATATGTGGTTATTTAGAAAATTGGTTTTATGTGAATCTCGAAAAAACGCGCGATTGTTACTATTATTCGAGTACTTCTTGTTAGCATTTGAAATTTTCTTTAAAAAGCATGGTTTGATATCTTCGCTACAAATTGATGATAAGTTTCAATTTAACACGGCAGCCATACTTATTTTTTTGTCAAAAGCTTCAAATTCGTCTTGACAAAATAAAAAATCGTCTATGCTTAGTGAAACAAGGCAAGGCTTAGTACAAAAAATTCTACAACACTACATGTTATTTTGATCTATGTAATAATTTACAAACTTACTTCTTACTTACTTTAATATATATATATATATACATAATTAAAAAATTCTTGTTCACAAACACTACAGAAAAATCGTACATGCTACAGTTAGTTGCTAACCCTGCTGCATTCAGTAGGTTTCTCTGTATATGCCATTGTACATTTATCATTATCTTTTCCTTTTGTAAACCCACAGCAAATATCATCAAAAGTATACAAAAATTGCTATTGCATAATATAATATCTCTTATAAATTAGCAAACTCCCTCTATGTTCCTATTGAAGTAATTCCTAAATGGAGTATTTTATTAAGTATAATGTAACTTGAACCCCAAATAGATGTATTTTCAACAGAATATTGAATTTGCTTTTGTTGCTGAAACTGCTTCTATTTGGAATTGTTTTATCTTATGTTTCTTGTGGAGAAAAAGAGCAAACTCCTCGGCACGTTTTATTCAGATGCAATAAAGTAGATAATACAAAAAGAATGCGTTTCGTAGAAATAGCTGATGCCAATTATGGTGAATTTCTGATAAAAATCTGATAAAAATTTAATAATGGCTTTTACTAACCTGATCAGAGATAATTTTATACTAAATAATTGTTAATTTAGGCCCGCTCGAGTATACAAAAATAAATTATGTAGTTGTGTAAAGTTAATTTGTGTGTATAATACTTGTGAATCATTTGAAATTAAATCTAATTTAAGTATAATATGTTATTCGTTGTACATAGAGTGAAACTGGAAATATTTAAAAGATTTGTTACATGAAAATGTAAATTGTTTATCTGAGCCTGCAAAAAGAGGCACCTTTTTGTATATACGTTCATTGCTTTAATAAAGATTTCTTCTTCTTCTTCTTCTTCTTCTTCTTCTTCTTCTTCTTCTTCTTCTTCTTATTATTATTATTATTATTATTATTATTATTATTATTATTATTATTATTATTATTATTATTATTATTATTATTATTATTATTATTATTATTATTATTATTATTATTATTATTATTATTATATTATATTATATTTCTTTCAGATTGTGACGTCACGTACTAGAATTTTGTACACATATAATTTTTAGCGTAATGAAACGTTCACGTTTGTTCTGCGATTGGATTGGATTGCTGCCCATCTTTCCATGCCTCTCCCATTCCCGTTTTTCATAGCGATCTTTCGCCACACGACTTATGAACAGGTGAATCTTTGCGCCACTGGGATTCGTTGAACCGTGATTCCGTGGTCACTCTGATTACGGGTTGTGGTTACTAGATTATGAACAGGTGAATCTTTGCGCCTCTGGGATTCGTTGAACCGTGATTCCGTGGTCACTCTGATTACGGGTTGTGGTTACTAGATTATGAACAGGTGAATCTTTGCGCCACTGGGATTCGTTGAACCGTGATTCCGTGGTCACTCTGAATACGGGTTGTGGTTACTAGGTTATGAACAGGTGAATCTTTGCGCCACTGGAATTCGTTGAACCGTGATTCCGTGGTCACTCTGATTATGGGTTGTGGTTACTAGGTTATGAACAGGTGAATCTTTGCGCCACTGGAATTCGTTGAACCGTGATTCCGTGGTCACTCTGATTACGGGTTGTGGTTACTAGGTTATGAACAGGTGAATCTTTGTGCGTCTGGGATTCGTTGAACCGTGATTCCGTAGTCACTCTGATTACGGGTCGTGGTTACTAGATTATGAACAGGTGAATCTTTGCGCCTCTGGGATTCGTTGAACCGTGATTCCGTGGTCACTCTGATTACGGGTTGTGGTTACTAGGTTATGAACAGGTGAATCTTTGCGCGTCTGGGATTCGTTGAACCGTGATTCCGTAGTCACTCTGATTACGGGTCGTGGTTACTAGATTATGAACAGGTGAATCTTTGCGCCTCTGGGATTCGTTGAACCGTGATTCCGTGGTCACTCTGATTACGGGTTGTGGTTACTAGATTATGAACAGGTGAATCTTTGCGCCTCTGGGATTCGTTGAACCGTGATTCCGTGGTCACTCTGAATACGGGTTGTGGTTACTAGATTATGAACAGGTGAATCTTTGCGCCTCTGGGATTCGTTGAACCGTGATTCCGTGGTCACTCTGATTATGGGTTGTGGTTACTAGGTTATGAACAGGTGAATCTTTGCGCCACTGCGATTCGTTGAACCGTGATTCCGTGGTCACTCTGATTATGGGTCGTGGTTACTAGAGAGGGAAAGACGTTTGTGCAGCCAAGTTTGAGGTCTCATAGTAAATATGGCCAGTGAATCAGTTTGATATTTACTGCCGCCTTAAACTCACTTTTGGTAGCTTAGCCTCTGTTTCTCTGAGAGGAGATCAGATGGTTCCTTTGCAGTGAAACTTTGTCGTGTATGTTGTCCCGTTTTAAAGTTCAGTGCACGTCAATTGTTATTGCAGTTGCTGAAGTATGGACGTCCACAGCTATCAGAATTCAGTTGTATCTGAAAATGCTTAATGCTGTTTTACTGCAAAATTGTTGGAACATTGAAATTCCTCTCGCTACCTCCGCCATTTTGATGGCTTCTAGTGTGCAGGAGAAGTTTTTGGAGTTTCTGGGTTTCTGGCTAATGCCCTGGAATGATCACACCTACAACGCACGAACCACTACAGGCAGTTTCTGTGCTGATATAGGCTTCAGCGCGTGTTCCCGGATGGTGGGCACGTGGTATCCCAGCATAACGATGTCCATTGGTACAGCTTCTTTGACAATGGATCCTTTCACCGGTTAATAACCATTTCTCTTTTTTAATCAAACCTAGATTTGGGTTATTTGAAATTTTGCTATATCTTCTCATGTAATTTGTAGAGTCATATCTAGAATTTGTTATTAAACAATTTTAGTATAAATATTATAATTATTATCTTTATTATAATTATAGAAATAATAATTACTATTGTTTTATTAATGCGTTTTGTGAAAAATTTGTTTTTTGTGGCCAGTCAATTTGAGGATGCTGAATTCAAGAATGATTAGTGCCGTTTTTTATGCATATCGTCAGCCGCCATCTTAGATTTTCAAATGGCCGCCGCTATTCCCATGCCAGATTGAGCTAGGTTTATATAATACTTATCCTAATTATTATACTTATTTCATTTATTATAATGTTTTCAATTATTATTATTATTGTTGTTTTTGTTGTTGTTATTATTGTTGTTGTTGTTGTTCTTGTTCTTGTTGTCATTGTCATTCTTGTTGTTGTTCTCGTTCTCTTTCTCGTTCTTTTTCTCGTTCTCGTTCTCGTTCTCGTTGTCGTTGTTGTTGCCGTTGTCATTACCATCGATGCTGTTGCTGCTGCTGCTGCTATTGCTGTTGCTGTCGCTGTTGCTGCTGCTGCTGTTGCTGTTGCTGTTGCTGTTGCTGTTGCTGCTGCTGTTGCTGTTGCTGTTGCTGTTGCTCTTGTTGTTGCTGCTGCTGCTGTTGCTGTTGCTGTTGCTGTTGCTGTTGCTGTTGCTGCTGCTGCTGTTGTTGTTGTTGTTGTTGTTGTTGTTGTTGTTGTTGTTGTTGTTGTTGTTGTTGTTGTTGTTGTTAATTATACAGCTTAATGTGTTATCATTTGTAGTATTTAATTTTCTTTTGATTTGATCTACTTTATATGTATATTATCTATGTTTCATGCACAAATGTACGTGATCACTTCATTTCAGCTTTGATTCATTAAAATATAATACTACTGATCCTCAGAAATCATTTGCTAAGGATTTACTTAGCGTCCTTGGCATATATTTTTTCCGCGTGGAAAAACTTCACACGGCTCTTGCATTATTTACTTCAGAAACCGATATTTGTAAATAACGAATACTTTTCGAGCAGCACGGGACTACTTGACTTTTTCACGTCCGGAACTGGCAATGTTTTCTGTCCTTTTGACGTATTTTACATTCTTTTAAGTATTTCACATTGTTATTCTTGCAAGCTTTTTGTATTGTTATTCTTTTAAGTATTTCACATTGTTATTCTTGCAAGTATTTTGTATTGTTATTCTTTTAACTATTTCACATTGTTATTCTTGCAAGCATTTTGTATTGTTATTCTTTTAAGTATTTCACATTGTTATTCTTGCAAGCATTTTGTATTGTTATTCTTTTAAGTATTTCACATTGTTATTCTTGCAAGTATTTTGCATTGTTATTCTTTTAAGTATTTCACATTGTTATTCTTGCAAGTATTTTGCATTGTTATTCTTTTAAGTATTTCACATTGTTATTCTTTTAAGTATTTTGTATTGTTATTCTTTTACGTATTTCACATTGTTATTCCTGCAAGTATTTTGTATTGTTATTCTTTTAAGTATTTCACATTGTTATTCTTGCAAGTATTTTGTATTGTTATTCGTTTAAGTATTTCACATTGTTATTCTTGCAAGTGTTTTGTATTGTTATTCTTTTAAGTATTTCACATTGTTATTCTTGCAAGTATTTTGTATTGTTATTCTTTTAAGTATTTCACATTGTTATTCTTGCAAGTATTTTGTATTGTTATTCTTTTAAGTATTTTGTGTTGTTATTCTCTCAAGTATTTTGTGTTGCTATTCTTTTTTGATTTATAGTCTATGGGAGAGCAGACATTAAGTGAAAACAACACCTGCCCGCATAATAAACTACTCTGGACTATCAAATGTATATTATTACTACCATAGGCACTCTGTAGCTTTTGTTATGAAACTTCAAACTATTGCCTGTGATGTTTAAAAACAATAAAAAATAAATAAATTAACAAACGAAAAATACAACAATCAAATAACTTGACCATTAAAGTTTTTAATAAAGTATAACAGTCAAACATAACAATTGCAAATACATACAAGACATCAATACAATAAATAATGTATAAATATGAATACGAATACGAATACGAATACGAATACGAATACGAATACGAATACGAATACGAATACGAATACGAATACGAATACGAATACGAATACGAATACGAATACGAATACGAATACGAATACGAATACGAATACGAATACGAATACGAATACGAATACGAATACGAATACGAATACGAATACGAATACGAATACGAATACGAATACGAATACGAATACGAATACGAATACGAATACAAATACAAATACAAATACAAATACAAATACAAATACAAATACAAATACAAATACAAATACAAATACAAATACAAATACAAATACAAATACAAATACAAATACAAATACAAATACAAATACAAATACAAATACAAATACAAATATAAATATAAATATAAATATAATACAAATAATTTATATAATATAATCATACAGTAAAGTACATCTCAATTTCAATAAATAATCCAATCAACCAAACATGTCATACATTGTCATACAGCAGCTGTAAAGAGTTACTTTTACTCTGCAAAGAAAAAGCATTAAAGAAAAAGTCATCATTAGCTGTATAGAAAAATACCAATAATCTTTTAGTGAGTGAACGTTTATACAACATTTAAAACAACAAATAGCTAACATGGACACGTCTCTATAGACTGTGAATGAGAAACAGGATTACCAGCAATTTATACTAGAATACGGTCGAAAATGAATCAGTTACCAGGCATTTATACTAGAATACTGTAGAAAATGAATCAGTTATAGCAGTTAAAGCAGATTAGACAGGTCTAACTGATACTCCTTCTACAGTATGAGGCAAACGACGTGATATGAAATGAAAGCAAAATATATGGAAAGTTACCTATTGCAGTAACAGAGGGGGGGGGTGGCAGCTGATTCCTAGCACACCACAAGGCTAAGAAGATGCAGTAATTATTTAAAGAACTTCAGAGATCGCAAACATGAATCACGACAAATGTCAAGCAGCTACTAAAAGTGAAATGAAAATAGTAATGCTGATGACGATAATGATGGTGACAATGTTGGCAGTAATGATAACATTTATATCCAAATGTTTGTTCAAAATGTTTTGTGGGAGTTTTATTGGGCCTATCCTAAGAATGAGGCTCAAGTGGTCAGTCAGTGGACAACAGCTGTTGATCTGTCAACGTTCCACAAGAATGGATTCGAGCTAACTATGATAGTAATTTCGCTTGTTAGTGTAATACGTTAATTCTGACTTCGTGGTGAAATGATATATAATAATAAATGCTTTATTTCACAAACACAAGTCTACACAAGTACAGCTAAAAGACAAGAAAAGAGGTACCTGAAGTAGGTTTCAGAAAAATCGCCTTGAAAAATTATATTACTTTACATCAATTTTATGCGCACATCGCACTCGCGTTGAAAGAATTTTTTGTTTGTTTTCATTTTAAATCTACCCCAATACTGTTTCAAAGTCGCCATTACGTGACGTCATATACGCACAGCGTAAATCAGGCGAAGAAAACAAACTGTCAAACTATGTCCCAAAAAAACTTTCCATGCAAAACTTTCACTCACCTGCTTTAAAGACTTATGTAACTAGAAAAGAAAATTATTAATTATTTAAAATGTTTTCACCAATTGGTAAAATGTCGCTGATTCACCGTCCAGGGTGAGCCACTAACCAAAAACGTATTTTTAATCTCGTTGACAAGATACAGTAATTTTAAATTTTACTTAGTTAGTGACATGTGCGCTACGAATGCTCTGATTATTTTTTAAACTGCACGCTATGTTATCTAATCTTCTTTCAAACGACCTACCGCTAAAATGGCTGCGCCTAACCATCATTGTGAGAGTTTAAATTTACATGTTTTATACAGCGTTACTGCCGACGCAAGGCCTGTATGCAAAAAGGCAGTATGTAAGATATATAAATTTCAAGACAAATTTTTTAAGCTTTGCGTAAGTGAAGGGTTTTCTTGTGCTTTGACAAATCACAAACTTAGGTGAATATTACTAAATTATAGGAACGCGTCCTTACAATTACAGGACTCTTTTTAAGCGTAGTCGACGTCTATCTATCTATCTATCTATCTATCTATCTATCTATCTATCTATCTATCTATCTATCTATCTATCTATCTATCTATCTATCTATCTATCTTTCTATCTATCTATCTATCTATCTATCTTTCTATCTATCTATCTATCTATCTATCTATCTATCTATCTATCTATCTATCTATCTATCTTTCTATCTATCTATCTTTCTATCTATCTATCTATCTATCTATCTTTCTATCTATCTATCTATCTATCTATCTATCTATCTATCTATCTATCTATCTATCTATCTATCTATCTATCTATCTATCTATCTATCTATCTATCTATCTATCTATCTATCTATCTATCTATCTATCTATCTATCTATCTATCTATCTATCTATCTATCTATCTATCTATCTATCTACATCTATCTATCTATCTATCTATCTATCTATCTTTCTATCTATCTATCTATCTATCTATCTATCTATCTATCTATCTATCTATCTATCTATCTATCTATCTATCTATCTATCTATCTATCTATCTATCTTTCTATCTATCTATCTACCTATCTATCTATCTATCTATCTATCTATCTATCTATCTCTCTCTATATATATATGTCATTCAGTCTGCACTCTGATATATATATATACATATTATATACATATATATTAATTTTTGGTATTTTTGGTAACTAATTCGCACCTCTTAATTTACAATCATATATAGTTGAAATTTTATGTACGTAGTTAATTAACAATTTCTCAATTTCCACATCTCAACTTTTGTTTAAAAATATGATCTGATGGATATCACAGATGGACAGCAATTCTAGGTTCTAGGGAAATATCTGATATTCTGCCTGAAGGAAAACTGCACTATTGATTAAACTGAATCTCACTTTAATTTGCTGTCCAAAATATACATTTTCTTGCCTGTAAAAGTTAACAGTTGTTTCTAATATTTTAATAATTAACTTGGAAAGTTAATTAACGGCAACCGAACACAGTTATCGCTTACGCCACAAACTAACAACAGTTTGTACAATGGTATGCATCTTCTCTGCGTGTCAAGCACTTTCGCTTACATTGCTTTAAGATGCTGATGTGATGTCACGAAAATGAGCTCTACGTCACACGAACGTCACATGTTATCTTACACAGGCATATTACCGGGAGTGTCAGAGGTAATTGTTTTTAATATATGGTTTGATTTAACAAATGCTGTTGTAGTTTCCAATATTGTATTGCACAAAAACAGGTGCTGTACCTCTCAGTTCAAATGTGTTAATTTCTGACGAACTACACGCGTTCGATAGCTCATGCGTGAGCGCATCGGTAAATTTGAAATTTGAATTTTTATCTTAAAACTTGTCTTGTTCTAGTACAACACACTGGATATCTTACTGTAGCACTGAACTTCAACTTTCGCTTTAATAAACGCGTGCAACACGTGTTTACAGTTCTTACAGGGTTCTTACACGCTCATGCAATATTTATGCTGTTGAAAATTACGTTCGTTTGTGATGTCATCAGTAGTTGGGCTCGCCCGCCATTAATTAAGATTTTAATCTATAATTTAATTATCAGAACCGCTTTTGCAGTATTATTTGTGCTGAAATATATACTTTTATCGGACCTGAAAATGTGGTAGTGTATGAAAGATAATCCTGTCTTGCTTTAATAATTACAACTGTAACGTAACAAAAATTACATTGCAGGAATTTTTTATAAACCAAAGTATGTTTTTCTAAGTTGGAAAATTATTATATTCACACTATAAACAGTTTTAAACCTAAATTGCTAAACTTTACACAACTAATGAAACAACAGTTCGCAGCATAAAGCCCTTGCAAAATGGATCCACCCTCGTCATGTATAATCAATCAATCATTCAAGAACCGCGAAAGTTCTTACAGGGGCACCGATATCGTAATTAAAATCCACAGGTTAAATATCATAATTTATCTATTAAATTTTACGCATCTGTGCACAGCCAAGTAAAAACTAGGGTGATATGTTACAATGCCGTGCTATAAAATCATGAATACGTGTAAGATTCCGCAAACATCTGACGGATTATCTTATCAAAGGGTAAGTAATTTTACGTGAACTGTGCTTAAGTATTGTTATGGTGTTAAAGAGGTCGTGTGTTTCTGTTTGCTATACAAGACCTTTATTAACTGTGAAAATACAAGTTATAGAACAAGGATGTTGGGAAACCTTGGTTTTTGTCTTTTTTTGTTTTTCTCTGTTAAAGGAAGACCAGACAATTGTTTAGACTCAATCTCATTTTAATTTACTGTCCAAAATATACATTTTCTTGCCTATAAAAGTTAACAATTGTTACTTGTATTTGAATAATTAGCTTAGAAAGTTAATTAACGGCAACCGAACACAGCTATTGCTTACGTCAGAAACTAACCACAGTTTGTGCAATGGCAGGCATCTTCCCTTGCGCGTCAAGCACATTTGCATAGGGTACTGCTTAAACGCACGATGTCACGAAAAATGGGCTTTACATCATATGACGTCATGAAACTAACACTGCAATTTAAGATCATGCTTAGCACGGTACCGCCTTCTATTTGTCGGCCACGCGAATTTGACAAAAAGGCGTCGCTGCCAATCTTAGTAGATTCACTGAGCCGTGCGTAGCTTTGAAAGTTTAACGAAATTTGAGTATCTGAGGTAATTATTGTTTAATCTTAGCTTTGATTTAAAAAGAGCTATTGTAGTTTTCAATATTTTAGAGCATTATTTATTCTGAGCTAACGTCTACACAACCATCCGGTTTTCCTTTTAATCTGGTGTCTGTTAAAACTCGGCCGTTAATGAAATTGCTAGCAGCTGTATTAACGAGTATTGTAAGCATAATATTATATCAAATATCATTGTATACAGTAATATACATGTACATATGTAATATCCATTATAATAATATATAATAAAAATATAATAATTGTATTAGTATTATACATTATATAATTGTTAAAAAAATAATCTTATGTCTTGTGACTATCCTGTCTGATGTGGATTAGTATATAATAAATAAATATATATATATATATATATAAGTATATAAACATACATTTATTTATTTATATTATTTAGTACTTCACTTAAGCAGTGACGTATTTAAAACTATTGCTCTTACGTATTCATTAGCGTGCAGGATATTCAAAAAGTACAATTACAATTTTATTATCAATGAACTTACACTTAAATAGGCGAAAAAGTCAAACTGCTAAAGTGCATTAAAGTTGAACAATTTCTATCACTTTCATAATCACTATAACCGCAGGCAAGCACACGGAGGGGGGGGGGGTGAAAGATATGCCTAGATATACCTAGTCTATAGACCTAGATAACAAATCAAACGGATGATGATCTGAACACGCAGCAGAAAGGAGTGAGTTCTAATACGGGTTGAACCTCAATTTTTCTACCAATGTACTGATTTGGTAAACGTATAACTTTTTCATCAAATCTGTAGTTATCTGTATTGATGTTTGCTTAACTTCTGACTTGAGGTTTGATTACAAAAAATAATGGATCTCATAACAGAGGCAACGTGAATTTTGGCAAGATGGACATAGAGTGTCATTTTATGTCAAATTATATACTGGCCATAGTTTCGTATAACGTCTTACGTGTTGCGTATAGCAAACCCTGCTGCTTTAAGACATATCCGTTGCAAACTTTAGTATATTTAGACATGTACGTTGCAAACTTTAGTGTATTTAGACATGTACATTGCAAAATTTAGTGTATTTAGACATGTACGTTGCAAACTTTAGTGTATTTAGACATGTACATAGCAAAATTTAGTGTATTTAGACATGTATGTTGCAAACTTTACTATGTATAGGCTTATCCTTTGCAAACTTAATTATGTGTAGACTTGACGTTGTAAACTTTACTATGTATAGGCTTATCCTTTGCAAACTTAATTATGTGTACATGTCCGTTGCAAACTTTACTATGTATAGGCTTATCCTTTGCAAACTTAATTATGTGTACATGTCCTTTGCAAACTTTACTATGTATAGGCTTATCCTTTGCAAACTTAATTATGTGTACATGTCCGTTGCAAACTTTACTATGTATAGGTTTATCCTTTGCAAACTTAATTATGTGTACATGTCCTTTGCAAACTTTACTATGTATAGGTTTATCCTTTGCAAACTTAATTATGTGTACATGTCTGTTGCAAGCTTTACTATGTATAGGCTTATCCTTTGCAAACTTAATTATGTGTACATATCCGTTGCAAACTTTACTATGTATAGACATGTCCGTTACAAATTTTACTATGTATAGACATGTCCGTTATAAACTTTACTATGTATAGACTTGTCCGTTGTAAACTTTACTGTTTTTAGGCATATCAGGACGACAATAATGCTAATCATAACAAATATTGCTAGTGGGTATAATAAATTTTCTTTTAAAAGTGAATTTAAAGTCAATGTAACTGGGACAAGATTAACGATGTCTGTCCTTGTAGCCTACATCTTCAGTAACAGAAAGCCGTAACAATATGTGGGTCATTAGTGAATAGACAAGCTTTATAACGCTAACTTTCCTTTTTATCTGTCGTGAGTATCGTATTGAGTGAGATTCTTGTCACAGTTTCCTGTTGTGAAGAGGCTGAGTGTAAGTAACCCTGATTAATGCATTCGCGCTTGTATCATAGTCGCTCTTTTATGCACTTTAGCTATGCAGATGATATTTCACTTCTTGAGGTTATTTAGGAACCGCTGTAGAGAAAAAGTTAAAAAGATCTGCGCGATTTTTAAAGAGAAAGGAAGTTTAGCTTACTTAAAGAGAAAGAAAAACGATTTTTAGCTTGTATCATATATCCCAGTAAACTTTCTTGCAAATTTATATTACTTAGTATTACGATTACGTGTTTGAAAGACTTGTGTAAATGGAAAAGAAAATTCTAAATAATTTAAAATAATCGCGCCACCTGGTAAAACGGCAGTATGTATCAACATCCCAGGGTGCACCGCTGTTTCACTAAAACACGTTATCAATCTTATTGACAATATAGAGTAATTTAAACTATTACATATTTAGTGAAGAGTGGGCTGCAAATGCTGTGATTACTTTTCAAACTTTAAGAAACCTAAACTTGTTTCAAAAACGACTTACCATTGAAATGGTTGCGCCCAACTGTCATTAATTTAAATTTAATAGTTTAAATTAGGGATCTAAATTTAAATCAGTTTTATACAACTTTACTGTTAACGCAAGCTTTGTAAGCAATAAGACAGCCTTGTAAGTGATACAAAACTGCGAGACGAAATGGCTAAGCCTCAATTATGAAGAGCGTTTTGTTACCTTTTAAATCATTTGGGAATAGGTAAAGTAGTTAGAACCTAAAGCAATTTACAATTGGACAAATTTTGTGATAAGGTTGAAGAAAAATATATTAGCATAAACACTTATGCTTTATATACAGCTCCAGCATTTGCAGAATAGCATAGTTTTCGTACTAAGATAAGATGAGATGAGATGAGATGAGATGAGATGAGATGAGATGAGATGAGATGAGATGAGATGAGATGAGATGAGATGAGATGAGATGAGATGAGATGAGATGGGATGAGATGAGGTGAGATGAGATGGGGTGAGATGAGATGAGATGAGATGGGGTGAGATGAGATGAGATGAGATGAGATGAGATGGGGTGAGATGAGATGAGATGAGATGAGATGAGATGGGATGAGATGGGGTGAGATGAGATGAGATGAGATGAGATGAGATGGGGTGAGATGAGATGAGATGAGATGAGATGAGATGAGATGAGATGAGGTGAGATGAGATGAGATGAGATGAGATGAGATGAGATGAGATGAGATGAGATGAGATGAGATGAGATGAGATGAGATGAGATGAGATGAGATGAGATGAGATAAGATAAGATAAGATTTAGTTTCATATGATATAAAACAGTACTTATTTGTAAAACGTGAGCTTAAAGCTCGTAAACCGATATCAAACATAATGTATATGAGCGATAACAATGTAATAATATGTACTTCTTAAAATCTTTTGGATGCCACCAGAGGTATTGGTACAAGAAAAATTTATAACTACATGAAGACAGTAAAAAATTTGAGACAGTAAAATTTTAGGCAGTAACATTTTCTAAAATTTACACAAAAAGCTATCTACCGTAGGTCAATAGAAAAGTTTCCTGCCAACACATTCAGCATTTAAATTTTTTTATTGACCTAGATAGCTTTTTGTGTAAATTTTAGAAAAAGTTACTGCCTAAAATTTTGCGATATATCAGTCGTAATTGTTTTGCTTTTTTCAGGTGTGAGAAAGTTAGAGGTACTAGACTCCCCACTCACCTGCCCTTTACGACAATGAAAGCTCTCTTGGCGCTGATATTCAATGTAAGTATTGACAGCGGTAGAGAAAATTATCACAGTAACTGTGATTGCAGAATGAGCACTTTCACAGTTGCAGCGATTGATGATGATCGTAAAAACGTCAAAGGTTAAGTGTACTAGACAACACATTTTGTATAGTTTACAACGCCTCGCAGCCCGTGCTATTGTAATAGTAACAGTTTTAACAGCTAGCTAGAGCCTTACCTAGTTCATTTTTTTTGTTCCCAAGCAAGATCCTGCTAGTAAATCACTCTATGCGCTGACTAATGCATAGTTAAGCAAAGTCCACGTGAAACAACTGAAGTTACTAAACTAATGCGGCAGACGGGTTTGCTTTACACACATGTCGGATGTAGTTAAGACGCGTTGCTGTGGTGCACTTACCATTTGACCTGCAGTAATTGCGCATGCGCATCATGAAATCGTGATTAGGCTTACTACACAATTACTTCGGAATGCGAAGCATTTGGTTATTCTCTTATTCGGTTTTCTTCTAAAAAACTGCCTGGATATGTCATTTACAACTCATTTAACGTTGCCATAGAATTCATTTCGCGAATGTGTTATTAAGAACGCCATTTACCGTTGCTACAGAATTCAATTACGTAAAAATTTATCATACGAATGCACTCCACTATTTCTATTATTTTAGAATTCTGAATTCTGCCTACAAAATGTCTACAATATAATGTAATGTGCATGTGATAAGATGTGATACTAGGACGCCACAATGTGACAACTATTTAAAACTTAATATTACTAATTATTTAAAACCTATAATGAGAACTAGACAGGTTTCAAGTAGAAAACAATGCGTTTATCAGGTTACATCCCAAGCGAATTTTCATTTTAGTTGTTACCTGTGAAAATATGATGGTAAGTTCACGATAGCAAAGTTGATAATGGCAGTGGCTGTGGCTGTGGCAGTCGTGGCGGCAGTGGTGTCTTCGTCATTGCCTTCATCAACATCAATAATGTCTTCGGTAACTAACATGTTTGTTAATGAATTCAGGTAGCTGTGGTCTTTGAGACTGTACAAGTAGCAGCACAGGGCTATCCACCAAGAGGACGCGTGCACGGATCGTATCACCCATCATATTACCGAACAACAGGCTACTTCACTGATTATCCTCCTTCTTACACAACAGATTATTATCCCGCAGCCCATGCGCCTCCACGAAGTTACACCCCACATCCGAGTAAGGATGCTCCAGAGAAGGTATACTACATACCACAATCAACAACAACCCAACAGCCTCCAGTTGGTGTTTATTTTGAAAGACATACAATTCCCTATGAAGACCTGTACGAATCAACATTCACTGACCATTACATACTTTTGCCCTCGAAGCCTGCTCCTCGGCCTCCGCAAAGAAGACATCGACCACATCGCACGGGCAGTGGATACGGAAGAAAGACGGGGGGACACAGAAGCAGCTATGCCAGTTTTAGCGGAAGCACGGGCACTAGCTATGGCAGTCACGGAGGCGACAGCTATGCTGACTTCGGAGGTGACAGTGGTTCCAATTATCATGATCCACCAGGCCATTACAAAAGACCTCATTATCCAAGGAGTAGATACCACCCAAGACATCCACGATACTATGAATTTCACAAGAGACAAGGAAGCAGATACACTGACCCAGGTTATGGTCCGACTGGTTACCACCTTCCAAGAAGAAGGTCATCATCACTATACAACCACTGAAGCACCAGGCTAAATATGACTGCCTGTTAAGCACTGGAATATAATCAGTCCGAACCTTAAATGACAACTTCTAGGTTTTGAGTACACTGGTCTGTGGTAAACTTGAATCTAAGATTTTCATCAAGTTTTTGTTTATAATGACACCAAACCATACATAATATTTAAACTTCTAATACAAGGAAAACTATGTTTCGTTTACTGGTAACATAGTAACATACTTTAACATACTATGCTAGTATTAACATACTTTAACATACTGTGTTGCCAGTAAACGAAGTAGCATAGTAACATACTTTATCATACCATGCTAGTATTAACATACTGTTACATACCGACGAAGCTGCCAGTAAACGAAACGTCGTTCTCCTTGTAATAAAAGTTTCAAAATTATGTGCGGGTTTCCCACTATTATATTGATAAAAGCGTGAACGCTGTGTAGCAGCATTTTTTCTACCTTTTAGGTAATTCTTGTAAATAAAAGTACACAATAAAAGTAAATAATTTTAACATACTTCTACAACAATGCACAAATTGTACGTACATGTTAAATAGTTATTTTGGGACGTTTTACTTAAATCCAGGCTTCACACTTTATCATACATAAACGTGCTCCCTCAAATCTGATGTATCGTTTGCTTCTGTTTAAATTCCTGTAATTACAATTCAACGCAAGTCTTGTCCACGTTATATCCAGGCTTTGTGTCTTTTTTGATTCTTTGCTCTGTTTAATTATTTTGTCTGTCTTTGTCAAATTTTGTGTAAACAAGCGCAAACCTACTCAAGTATGTGCCAAATGCAATCACTTGTGTTGTATTAACTTGTATAACATATAAGCAAAAAGCTTTGTGATATTTTGATTCATACCCTCAAAGCTGTAGACTACATGTTTTATAAACTGAGGTGTTTGTTCCTGTTTTAAATTTTGCAGTGTATAACAGAGGGGTAAGAGCTCCACCATGGTAACATCTCTCATTCCCCTTCTATTGCGTTGTAATACTACTTTGGAAAGAATAAAGATTGCATTTCATAAATCTGTGTGCTTACGAGTTCCCAAATGTGACATAATTGTGTTTTGCATGTATGTATTGTCAGAAGCAAACAGCTGATCAAGTGTAAATGTAATGGAATATGTCATTGTTTTAACAATGGACAGTTCATCCATTCAGTAGGATAAGTGCTCTGCTAGAATTTAAAATCCTATATAATCCCAACAGACATTGAAAATTTTTAACGCATTATTATGATTACGCAAACAATTCATAGTTATTATTATTACACAAAAGAGACTTTTAAGTTAAATATCTTACCTTTTACTTTTGAATTTCGAACACGTGCATTGGACAGTAAATATAGCCATGTTTCACTTCTTTGCCGCGAGTAAGCGAGAATGATGTACAAGGTACAGAAAGCGTCTTCGGTTACCGATGCTTGGTGACCTCGTGACTGTACTCATTACGTCATTCGTGACGCGCAATGAAAAATGGCGGTTCTTCAAATAATTCAAATTGAGTATTCGTGATGAGAGTAGGATGATAAATTGTAAAAACTTATTATTATAGTGAGGGTTTAGGTTGACTGTAAGCATTCACATTGTGTAAACATTATGCTTCGAATTGTTTAATCGGACACATATTTTCATAATCATTGTTTATCTTTTTCTCAAGTTAATGTAGGTTTAACATTTCCGTTGTTTTGTACAATTGTTCTATCACAGAATTGATTTGTATTGTTACAGGCAATAAAGATGTTTTATTAGTAAATAATGAACGTCTTCGAGCACATGTTGACAGTAACAGTAGGTTATAG
This sequence comes from Tubiluchus corallicola, assembly GCA_030141605.1. Lineage (NCBI taxonomy): Eukaryota > Metazoa > Priapulida > Priapulimorpha > Priapulimorphida > Tubiluchidae > Tubiluchus > Tubiluchus corallicola. The sequence goes on along the minus strand of JAQGDQ010001123.1, from coordinate 40,525 downwards.
TGCCGGCGGCGGCAGCGGCAGCGGCAGTGGTGTCGCCGATCCTGGTGATAAAATATATACACAGTATTAAATTTTGCTGATGCGACATTTTAAGATCACTAGACAAATCATGTTTGACAATATTGACTTAATTGTTTTAAATTACATATACATAACAAATGTTTGTTTATCAGAATCTGCAACAAAATTTACAAAGTAAACTAATCTTGTCATAGAAACACTTAAAGTGGATCTTAATTACGGCTAACAAACCAGGTAAACACTTAACAAGCTTGTTAAGAACATTTTAACCTACACTAATTTTTTTAACAGATCTGTAAAATGAGAAATAATTGCTACGTCTGGATATAAAAGCTAAAACAAGAGGCTTGTTAAACATCCCTTAGTGGGGTAACGTGTGATGCACATTAGAACCCAAAACAAAAATTATTTATTATTAAAATAACAGAACTTACATTAAAAACTTTAATTTACAACAGTTTAAAAACATTTCCAGACGTTTCGACATTAACCAGCTGTCATCATCAGTGGGACGCTATACAAACAACAACCAGTTTATATGGACAGAACCTACAGTATTTACAAAGAAGCCAAACAGATAATGATTAAGCAGACTTGTAGAAAAGAAATGCATACAGTAACAGATAGCTAAGTGCTGGAAAATAAAGTTAGTGGAATTGAACTACTTTGTCCTTAAAAGAAGACTCATTAGGGCACATAGACAAACTACCTTTCAGTCCCAAATTATTTTTTTAATAAGAAAATTTTTTTGCTTGGCATTTTTGTTCAGGGTGTCCATCTTGTTTACAAATAATAATAATTTTTTTTACCTGTGCTTGTGTGCTAAAAATAGCCTGTATCCCACAGGATCCATTTGGATTCAATGGTTGCAATGTAGGATACACGATATTCTTTGGCAGATGCAAAAAAACAAAGTCAGATTTTTTTAAAAACACAACAAAAACAAAAAAATGTACTTCGTTTTGCAGCTGCTAATGTTTTTTAAAGCATTAAAGACATTTACTGCGCATGCTATGCTGATCTGTACAAGGTCATGTCTAAAGTACTGTACCTTGCACAGTTTTTTAAGCTACGTAGATTTTCTTGTTTGCAATTTTAACATAATTTTTTAGTTTGTTGTTATTGGCTTAAATCAAAATAACTATTAATAGATTAAGTAACTGACTGTTTTTAAATTTTATTAATTTAAAGGCATAAAAAGTTCTCGTATCAAACGGGATATAATGGGTATGAAAGGGTTAATAAGCAGCAGTTATTTGTAGCTCTAGCTACAATGCTGAAGTTATTAAAATCAGTTTTGTGGCCAGAGACACAAACATGGTCATTAATACCAGACAGACGAGAATTTTTTAATTTCTTGGCAGTTCTAAACGAAATACCCTGATTTTCATAATTCTTACTTTAAAATGTAAGGACGTTTTGTGATGGTAAGTAGTATTGCTTTGGCTTCTTTGTAAATACACAATTAGTGCATAATGTCTATACTGTAGGCTCTGTCTACATAAACTGGTTGTTGTTTGTATGGTGTACCACTGACAATGACAGCTGATTACTGTCGAAATGTCTGAACATATTTTTAAACAGTTGTAAATTAAAAGCTTTTTAATAAAAATTGTGTTGTTTTAATAAAAATTATTAACGTTTCCGAGTTCTAAACCTTACATTCATAATGCAAAATTTTCAGTGAGATCTGGAATTACACAGGGTCTAACATTAAAACATTCAAAGTTATGTTAGAATCGATTATGTTAAAGAATCGTTAAAAACTCGTTAAAAACAAGTTAATTGCGAGCTTGCCCAATTAGTGATGAACACGATTTTCAACAACACAAATATTCTACAAACGCGTTTGCGAACAACATTCAGCGTGCTATACGAAGGCTCGGCTAAAGCTTACAATTCCCCACACACGAAAAATTAGGGTTAGGATTAGGATTAGGGTTTTTAAATCGTGTGGGGAATTGCAAACTCCTTCCAAAAAGTCATATACATATACAAAGATTATGTATTTTAGGCTTAAAATTCATATTACTGACACATGTGACCTACGTCACAACTGAACAACTCTGAACTGAGAGGTACAGTGCCTGTTTTTGTGCAAGGCCCGAGATTCAGGCGCTAGCTATCTATCGCACCTAACTATCGAATAGCGAAATGCTTGTAACTTGAAATTACGTTTCTGTGGTAATAATTGAACTTATTGTGAAAACATAGTTTGTTTCCTTTCAATGTTTTGTAGGGCAGATTCTACTAACATTACTAAATGCTTCTAACATTTTTCGCGAACACTGACTTCCCAGAAGGCTTGACCGCTCCTTTAACTGAAAGTAAGCTTTATGTGAAAGTCCAGCCATCATGACTGAAAGTATTGATTTTTTATATCCCCTGGAGGCGCAACAGAAATAACAAAAGAAGACCCACTGTCTTACATACACTCGTCTTCCATGTAACATAATGATGAAACTCTATGCGTGTTTAGAATGCTTGAGTTACTATTGACTTTGTAAGTTGTAAAGCTTTTTTATGAGTCAGTTTGAAATAATAAACAATAATTAATAACTCGGACAGTTGAAATTAAATGCAGCCTACATAATAGCAAGCAGAAACTGTAATAAGATTTGGGTCACGGTCGAAAAGACAACTTTTAAAGAAAGTGTTCTCTGTCATCTTGATCTTCTTGTCTATAGTGATCGAAATTGATGTGAATTGTCTTTAGTCTTAAGAGGAACTAGAATCCAATGTAAGTACATTAATCAAATGTAGATATTTGTAGTTAAAAACTACACAACTTTTATATTAAAAATTTTTACATTAGAGATTAAAGTCAAATCATGCTAAACGTTTCGACTAGCCGCTGCTGTCATGATCAGTGGTAAATTTACAAACATACAACCATTTTATTAGCAGAGCCTATTATGCACTAATTAAGTAGTTAACAGAAACCAAATAGGTTATGAATAAACAGATCAGTAAAGAAATTGATACAGATTCTGTCAATATTTCTTTACTGGTCTGTTTATTGATTGCATATTTGGCCTATATCAGTTTCTTTATTGGTCTGTTTATTGATTGCATATTTGGCCTATATCAGTTTCTTTATTGGTCTGTTTATTGATTGCATATTTGGCCTATATCAGTTTCTTTACTGGTCTGTTTATTGATTGCATATTTGGCCTATATCAGTTTCTTTTTCCTGCTATATTTATTCATTACCTATTTGGCTCCTGTCAGCGCGTTACTTAATTAGTGCATAACAGGCTCTGCCTATATAAATTGGTCGAATGTTTGTAGATTTATCACTGATGATGACAGCAGCAGTTAGTCGAAACGTTTGGCATGACTTTAACTCTTTAATGTAAAAGTTCTAATAAAGTTGTGTTGTTTTTAACTATAAAGGTTTTAAGTGTCTGTTATAAAAATTGGCAGGTAGATATTTATTAGTGTGCTAGACTATTTACTGCTGTTTTGTTGGGAAACTAGCGTGACGTATTTTAGCTAGCGTATACACATTTGAACGTTGTTTTGAAGTATTTATTAAGTTTTTGTAATTAACAATAGTGTCAAAAATTTAAGAGATTGCACCAGATTCTGTTAGTTCTGTGATAATTCATCTAGCTGGACTCATCAACACTTTAAATATTGCTGGTCATTTTGAATTAATAAGGTATTATACGTAAGATAACAGGAAACAGCAGGGTGTATAAACTGCTGTCTTTAATTAGAAAAAAGCAAGCGCATTTTTTTGAATTTTTGACAAAGAATATGCATTATATAATTATTTCTTAAGAGATTATTCAAAACATGCTGAGCATATTCCAGCAATATCCAGCACAGAAGGTAAACACGAATCCTTGGTGACCAAGAACGCTATGGTGGTAGCCCTTTTTGTCATGCGCCAAATTAGGCGTGTAAGTAAAAATTGTTTTTCCATTACTGACTACACTGATATCTACTTCTATGTTTGAATCAGTCAACAAAGCGATTGACACTTGTTGAATACAGGACACATATGAAGATTTTTGCCTTTATTTTATAGGTTGGTTAGATGTTGAGAAAATTGCATTTATAATTTCAGATTTAATGAGACTTTGTGTGTGTGAGATGTTTCCATTCCAGCACTGCGCAATGAAGATTCTTGTAGCGCTACTTTTTTATGTAAGTACCAAAAACTGAACAGTTTACCCGATTTTAAGATGATGATGACGATGACGACGATGATGATGATGGTGATGATGATGATGATGATGATGATGATGATGATGACGATGATGATGATGATGACGATGATGGTGATGATGATGATGATGATGATGATGATGATGATGATGATGATGACGATGACGATGACGATGACGATGGTGATGATGATGATGATGATGATGACGATGGTGATGATGATGATGATGATACAGATGATCATGATGGTGAGGACGAGGACGAGGACGAGGAGGATGATGACGACGACGACGACGACGAGGAGGACGATAACCATAATGATGCTGATGATGAACAAAGTTTGATTGGTTTTAACACAGGTGGTTATCAACTCTGAGTTTATGCAAACAGCAGCACAGGGACAATCGTACAGAAGACGAGGTCATGGATACCCTAGTCGCTCCTCCTATGGACAGGACTACACTCCTAACTACCCCACTCACCCAAGGAGAAAAGTTTACTACAAGCCTCAAACGACAGCTGCTCCTGAACCTCACGTTTACGTGTATTTCCGAAAACACACGATTCCGTACGAAGATTTGTACGAATCAACGTACACGGACCATTACATAGCACATTCACCAGATTCAGCACCATATTCCTACGGGAACACACACGGGAGGTACTCGCAACACTACGAGTTTCACAAGGTTCCAGGAAGTCGTAGAAATTATTACCATGATTCTCATTACGGTCCTACAAATTATTATTTTGTAAAGAGACCACATTATTACACCAGCTCTACAGAAGTAACCCCTCCGGCCACAGAAACCACTCTACCCACTCCACTTTAGTTTAGTTTAAAAAAGTCTTTTATATTAGCTTAGAGTAATGCCTCAATACAAACGACCTTTATTTTGTAAGCCAACCTGGCTATATAATTTAAAATAAAACGTATTTTCATTTTTTTCAGATAACTGTATTTTGTTACGTTAAAGATGGTGTGTTCAATCAGTTTTTGTATTTTTTAAATGATTAGTGTTAATGATGAATCAAGACCAATAATATGAAGAAGCAATAGAGGCAAATAAACAGAAATTAGATCATAAATTATAAGAAACAAAGATCAATAGAAGGTCGTAACAAATGAAGCCACTTAGCTTTGGCTTCATTTTCATGTAATATAATAGTTTTGTTTTACAATTTTTGAACTTGAGCTGTTTTGCTGTCTACATATGAATGTTATTTTTGCGTATGTACGCCAACAAATAAATTTTAAGTTCTGTAATTTGATAATTGCTTGCAAGCCTGTAATGCATTCAAATACGGATATGGGAGATTTAAAACAGCCCTTACACTGGCGCAGCATCACCAAACTTTACTGAAATGGTCTCCCATCCAAGCGCTAACCGGAACGTTGATTCCTGATTCATTGTAAACATATCTTGTCTGGGGCCCTACGTGCCCCGCATATTGTACTTCTAAGAACAATTTCAATTTCGTAAGCACCTGAACATTCTGAGTATCTCATGTTTGCCGGATTCGAAACTACGCAAGTCAGTATACGTAATCTTTATTTAAAAAAAAATTAAATGATTTTCCACTAAAGTATAAAAAACGTATTTGCATGACAGAAATAAATTTTACAGATATAATGGCTAATCAAAAGATTACTGATAAAAGCACAGAGCCAAAGGCTACTTACATGTACCTGTTAAAAGATAAATGATTATTAAGATTTACATCTTTTAAGCGTTTTTTAAAAAGTTTGCTATTCAAAGTACATATCAAGGGGGGGCACCTCCGACTGACTCAGGGAATTGATTCCTGATTCTAATTATTCTGATTAGTTTTGAAAAAGTCAAGTCGGCAGCGAGAGGGTTGTAACTTCAAGCGGTGACCTCTGGTTATATTAAATAAAGGCGCTTTGCTAAAAATTCATCTTTGTCTATAGTACTGTCTTCAGGTATTATAGAATGAAATGTTGTCAGGTCACAATGTATTCGACGCAGTTCAAGTGGTTCAAGATTTAAAATGCTAATCGGTCAGTGTCTGACACACGGTCAAGATTGCACCTATTAAACAGCCTGCAAGTGAAATACCGTTGAATATTTTCAACCTAATCAAGATCTTTTAGTAAGTAAGGGTTCAAAGTACAATACTCCATTGAAACCAAGTTTGTAGATCAAAGTCTTTGACCTGACTTCTGCACACTTTCGTGAGCGTTATTGAGTTTTTCTTGAACGAGAAGCAAACAAACTTCGTTTTCCATAGTAAATGGCCGAGATTTAACAAAAACGTTTAAATTTCGCTATCTATTTTCAAGAGCACCTCGAGCAAAGTTTAATTTCATAAGCGTGTTAAATGATCCACTGTAAGAGAAATCTGGAGCGTGACAGACAGACAGACAGACAGACAAGCAGGCACGTGACACGCATAATCTCATTGTCACGAAGATTTGTGGTTCAATGGAATTCAGCACCTGGTACGGTTATCATATCATAAACGTTTTGCTTTTGAAAAACATTTTCTCGTTGTTTCTCGGTCAAACTGTTCAAAAGGCACGATCTTGATTTTCACATGTTACACAACACGTTAATATGTATAAAAATATACGTATAACTTGTATGTATAAATAATGTATGTTTTTTATTGGTTAGCAAATAAACACTTTAGCATAACGCAATGTATGGGCAAATCAAGGTTGTCAGAAACAAGAGGAAATTAATTTAATTAATGACGTCATTTATCAATCAATCAATCAGTCAATCAATCAATTTATTTCACTCCAGCAATACATATACAATACATCAACATACAATATTATTGAAACAAAAAGAAACAGTATAGGGTAAAAAACGTTGATGAACTCAAATTAACCAAATAAAAGAGTTGCTGTATGACACTTTGAAAGCTTGGCTTGTTAAGGTGGCACAAATGAGTGAATGAAAGAATGGTAAGGGTTAGTAGACATGATGGAATGGAAAAAAATAGTAAGATTAGAGATAGGAAGAAGGAAGGGAGGGGAGGATGAGTGAATGAAAGAATGGTTAGGGTTAGTAGACATGATGGAATGGAGAAAAATAGTAAGATTAGAGATAGGAAGAAGGAAGGGAGGGAAGGATGAGTGAATGAAAGAATGGTAAGGGTTAGTAGACATGATGGAAAGGAGAAAAATAGTAAGATTAGAGATAGGAAGAAGGAAGGGAGGGAAGGATGAGTGAATGAAAGAATGGTTAGGGTTAGTAGACATGATGGAATGGAAAAAAAATAGTAAGATTAGAGATAGGAAGAAGGAAAAGAGGAGAAGAAATGACCACAGTGTATGTTTAATTTACATAAAGGTATATTAAAATAGCATTATAATTGATTGGAGGCCATATATTGCGACTGCATGAGACATGGAACCATTAAAATTGTATTATAAGTTTGAATCAAAAATGGTCCTTTTCAAGTACTTTTTGAAACTATAAATAGTTTCAGAACTATGTATTTAAATACAATTCTGGTACCGTAAATATTTTAGCGAAACGAGAAGTACTACGAACGACAGTATTCCAACAGCAATAGTGCAAGTTGCTTGTGCCTCACTAACTTTGGTACAAACTTTGTTATGCATTATAAAATCAACATCTTTTACAATTTTAAATTCATTCTTATTGGGTTATTGCCTGTGTGTATTTTTTAGTGATCTGTCTTGTGTTTATAAGTTTTGTGTCTGAGTTCGTATGTATGTATATGTGTAAATATTTTTTTAACTTGTATCACAATTTTGTAGTATAGCTGAGCGTTTTTAAATTTTTATATTATGCTATTTACTTTTAAATGTATGAAATAAATTTTAAATAATAAGTAATAATAATAATAATAATAATAATAATAATAATAATAATAATAATAATAATAATAATAATAATAGTAATAATAATTATTATTATTATAATAATAACAACAACAACAACAACAATAAGTAATAATAATAATAATGATAATAATAACAATAATAATGATAATGATAATGATAATGATAATAATAATAATAATAATAATAATAATAATAATAATAATAATAATAATAATAATAATAATAATAATAATAATAATAATAATAATAATAATAATAATAGTAATAATAATTATTATTATTATAATAATAACAACAACAACAACAACAACAATAAGTAATAATAATAATAATAATAATAATGATAATAATAACAATGATAATGATAATGATAATGATAATGATAATGATAATGATAATGATAATGATAATGATAATAATAATAATAATAATAATGATAATAATAACAATAACAATAATAATGATAATAATAATAATAATAATAATAATAATAATAATAATAATAATAATAATAATAATAATAATAATAATAGTAATAATAATTTATGTACAAATTCAACGTCATTATTCACATTTATCTCTAAATATGGCTGTTAGCGATGACGTATGACTGTCAGAGTACCTTGAGGGCTGCGTGAGATAAACGCTTATGAGACATGCGCAGAATGCTTATAATTCTCATCTTCCCTAACCTGCTGTAGATTCTGGACGACCTTCTCGGTAGTGTTCTTTTTCTGTCCCCCAAAATTTGTAGCAGATGAGCTAAACGCGCATGCGCATTCACAGCTAAGAGGAAGATTACTGAGGCCCACTTCACAGTGAGGAGGTAAACTAAAATTATGCATAGAATTGGTGACAGAAAATCAGAAAATTCATTGAAAATTTCCAATTTTTCTCGATATTTTCTACCATATAGCAAGAAAGTTCATTTCACAGTGAAACCGTGCGTCCAGTTAGCTGCAGTTACTTTGCGAGGTTTATAGTGTATGATCACGTCTGAATTAAGTTATACTTGCCGTATTTCTCATATACAACGTACAGTTAATAATGTTAGATAATTTTGTGCTGAAATGTGTTGCTTGTTGTTCGTCAAATGAGAAAGAAATAATTGAGTAGTTAAATTTAGGACTGAATGCCGTGAGGATTCCTCGCGAAAATGAAACATGCAGTATTTCTGTACTATGCTACAAAATTCCATACGAGGAGGACGCACAGTGCCTCACGAAGAATTTTGCTGCGCGTCCAATGTGTGAAATGCGTCTGACTCGGCAGATGAGCAACATACCCGACAACATAAACTTAAGCATTTTGAGACGTCATCTCTGTACAGGGCCAAAATCACAAAATAGCAAATAGTACAAAAACTGGCATAAAACTTGACTAACAAGGGTTCTAGGCTTGCAGAAAGAATACAAAATATAATCGGCATACAGCCGCAAGGGAGGAATTTAGCGATACTACAAACATTACGAAATGATCTGCACATGCGCACAATCAAAAAAGGGCTTTTTTAATTGTCACTGTCCAAATCTGTCCAATAACTCAGCACGCCAGAGACAGCTATACTTACATTAACGTTTATGATGTAAATTCATTTTTTAAACTAATGAATCTCTTAAAATTTGTGACAGAATATTAACTGAATATGATTAAGACATAGAATTACCATTACTTTACTGTTTTAACTACGAACGTTGGATGACGTGTATTAAACGTAAAAGTAAATGAAAGTGTTTACCACATTTGTTATACACGAAAATATTTTTAGCAATAAACTACATACATACAGGGGCGTATTAACCAATAGGCTAACTAGGCTATAGCCTAGGGCGCCAAAGTTTGAGGGGCGTCACATTTTAGAAATAATCTTATTCTCCTTAGAAAATGCCTACACTTTCACATTCATGCAAATGACGCATTTTTTAACGGGCAGTTACTGAGGGCAGCTTTTATATAAGTGCCACATAACGAACAGGTGCAAGGTATTACACAACAAGCAGTTGCGCAGCCTGCTTGAATATAAGCGCCATGTAAATACATGTAATTAATAATGACCATGTAGAAACTAGGTATAATAGTGTTACTAATACACCACATGTAATTGTTTAATCTGCTCATTATACGAACATACATACATACATAGTACAAAAATACATAGTGAGATACGAGATGAGTCATTTGCGCTGTGAGTGTCCCATAACTTCTTATCTCAGACAACTGCCAAGGTTCTCTAACATTGACACTTCCTGGCTAACATTTCCACATTTAAAGACCTTGTTAATGATATTACAATACACACAGTTCAGTGCGCAAAAAATCAACAACAAAAAACAAATAAACAGGCAGACAGACAGACAGATATGATTTTGATTTAACTCTTTACTTCGAACTAAGCTCATAGAGTACATAACAAGGCTAAAAATCATTATAACTCCTCCCTGTCAACACATAGTCAGATATACAATAATAATAATACAGCACAGACAGACAGGCAAGCAGAAAGACAGACAGACAGACAGACGGACGGACAGACAGACACAGACAGACAGACACACACACACACACACACACACACACGCACGCACGCACACACAGACACACAGACACACACACACACACACACACACACACGTACGCACGCACGCACGCACACACAGACACACAGACAGACACACTGACAGACAGGCAGGCAGGCAGATAGACAAACAGACAGACAGACAAAAAACAAACAAGCAAACAAACAAACAAATAAACAAACAAGCTTTGAAGACACACAGTTGAGCTATCCTTATTTGTGTAGGCTGAACGCGACTGTGCAGTGTACGGTAATAACTCAATGATTATGATAAGTTTGAGCAAATTTCACTTTCTTTGCCAACACATTTGCTGCTTTATCGGAAGTAGTGCTGACAAAATTTGGCATAACTGTGTCTGGTATTTGTGAGAGTAATTGTTGTATTTGTGAGCGATTTTAAGAAAGTCCACACGCGATGATTTTCGTTTCATCGTTACGTGAGACATCGAGTTTTAAGCGTGGAGACAACTTTGAATAACTTTTAAACGATAGTACCCAAAGCCCCGAAACTTGCAGGGTAGGCTCCAATGATGATAACTCTGACAATTGTATGGTCAGATAAGCTGGAGTTGTTTAATGGCCCGAGATATAAATGTGAAGATTGGGGCAAACTGCACAGCAACACAAGAGTAATCCACCCTGGACCAGGCATAGGCAAGTGCGAACTAGTCGCAAGTACTGTTCGAACACATAGGAGCATAATAATCTATGGTTTTTGTGATGTATAAATCAAACTGCCAGACATAGTCAAGCGATAAACTAGATCATGCTCGCGGATTTGAAACTGAATTGACTCAGTTTTGTTTTATGTTAGAAATCAGTTTTTTAGTTCTAATAGCTTTTGCTGTTTCCTGTTTCCTGTTTCCATGTAATTCAGTAAAATCGCTATCGAATGCTGAATTAGTAACTAGAAAGAGCTATATATTGAGCAAAATTATTGTTTGATAACTCTCTCAGTTTTTATTCTAAATGTGAAAAGGTTTGGCAACCAAATTGTTTCGCGTTCACTTAATTTGCACTGCTAAATTCGAATTTCGTTTGATCAAACACTTTAATAGTAATTTAAATTTTCACAAAACGTTTGCAATTTGCTTAGGCAATGGCATGGAACGACCCTCGCTATTGAATGTACAAAATAATTACACTGCCCTTCTGTTGTCGCGAAACACCTTTTCATTATCATTCGCATTTTGTGATACTAACCGAACGAGAATCAATCATCGTTGCAGCAACGTATTTCAATAGAGCGTAGAATTGTTCTTGGAGACTTCGTATGTTATAGAGTTCGGCTGTGATAATGAAGACATTTGTTGTATCTTTCTGGTTTGTAAGTATGATATAGATGGATCAGAAATTTAGAAAAATATATTGAAGAAAAATGTAGAACTGATAGGTGTTATACGTCACCCTTACGATATTTAATTAAGTCATTGCACGGGCAAAGATCACAGAAAACACAAACGAAGTTTTGGAAAACTGAGATTTTTTTAGTGGTTGATTTGTGTAACTCGTGTACGCTTTTGATGTGTGATACGTTTTTGTACATATAAATCGTGTTTGCCTTTGATGTGTATCATGTTTTTAGGTATATATTATTACACATCAAAAGCAAACAATTTGCTGTATAAGCCGGTTTTTCAGCTCTCTAAAAATAGAAATAAATAAAATATTTTCATTTTATTGTTGTTGTTGTTGTTGTTGTTGTTGTCGTTGCTGCTGCTGCTGTTGCTATTATTGTTTTTGTAGTTGTTGTTGCTGTTGCTGCTGCTGCTGCTGTTGTTTTTGTTTTTGTTGTTGCTGTTCTTGTTGTTGTTGTTGTTGTTGTTGTTGTTGTTGTTGTTGTTGTTGTTGTTGCTGTTGTTGTTGTTGTTCTGATGGTGGTGGTGTTAGTGGTGGTGGTGGTGATGATGGTTGTGGTGGTGGTGTTGGTGGTGGTGGTGGTGGTGGTGTTGGTGGTGGTGGTGTTGGTGGTGGTGGTGGTGGTGTTGGTGGTGGTGGTGGTGATGATGGTGGTGGTGGTGGTGTTGGTACTGGTACTACTGCTCGTTCTGCTGCTGCTGTCACTGTCGTTGGCGTTGTGCTAAAACTGCTGCTGATGTTATTGTTATAAAACACTTAATGCAAATATACATAGCTGGATTGTT
>JAQGDQ010001123.1:5000-22500 GCA_030141605.1 Tubiluchus corallicola | reverse complement strand
ATGGTGATGGTGGTGTTGGCAGTGGCGGCGGCAGCAGTGGTGGTGGTGGTGATGGTGGTGTTGGCAGTGGCGGCAGCGGTGGTGGTGGTGATGACACAAATGATGACGTTGACGATGACATCAGTGGTGACGATAAGGACAAGGATAACACAAATGTTGCTACGTTAAAAGCCTCTAACACAATCAACGATGACTGTGGTTTCCAACTCACCTACAAACATAACGATGACGCTGATAACGACAACGATGGTGACAACAAGAGAAGAAAGGGTGTCGATGGGTTATTTGTTCTATTTTTTTATTTCTAGTTAAATGCAAATGGAAACAAGGTACGCAAAATTATTACGCAATTTTCATTTTAGAGATTTATAAACAATGTGAGATTAGCATTAAATTTTTATTTGAGTTTGCCTTTAATTATGTTGGTGCAACAAACAGTTGAAGATTTATTACTAAACTCAAGCCTTGTAAGGCAGGAATAAAGTTACGAAGAGAATTAGCAGATGGCGCTGTTCGCGACACCTACATTCTAAAAAGGAAATCTTTAATATACGCTTTTGTAGATACTGTAAAAGAAAATTTCACTATTGAAAGATTTAGAATGTAGTAATTGAAAAATTACTACAAAATTATTATGTTGTAATATCCAATTGTTTAATTCATTTGCAAGACTAGTTCGTTTTCTTGCTCTACTGGAATTCAACGATATAATTCTTATACAGACTAGGCATACATGTGCTCACATAGTTGGAAATTATATAATTATTATGATAAATATCAGTTCTAATTTGGCATATTGCGTAGTAATTTTAATAGAGGCAACGGTATTTTTCTGGTTGTAATTTTTGACAATCTTAGTAACATCGTATTAGCTATACATATTTTTAACGTTGTATTATTAATATATGTATATGTAATATACGTAATATATGTAATATATTAATATATGTATATATATTATATGTGCCTACTATATATGCCTACAAAGCAAAATCGTCCATAAGTCGGCATAGTTAAGATTACGTTACGATGCTTCAAAATAGAATGCAGCAAAAATTTGGTCAAATGTCACTGAACAAACGTTAAATATATTGGACTTTTATATTCTAACATCATATTATCAAGAAAATGTTCAAAAAATACTAAAAAACTAATTTTATAACCCTGCACAAATTTTTCGTGCTAGAAACTAGTACAGCAATTGTGAAAAACTTCGACAGTATTTTCAAACTTGTACGGTTGCTAAGTGTTTTGTAGAAACGCAACAAATAACAATGGCTAACTTTAACAGTGCTTTTGTCAAGATTATGTTTTTCAGTGTGCAGCCTGCACCTCAACTTTAACATGGATCATCTCAGCTGGGAAATAACATAGAACAATGAACTTGGTATCAAAATGATTCTCATGAAATGGAGATTCAGGATATGTGAATAACTAGAAAAGCTTAACTGCCGACTTCGCTATGCAAGCTATGCAAGCACACACACACACATATATATATATATATTAATTTTAAAATTTATTTATTTTAAACTTTCATTTTAAAATAAACACACAAACACATATAACATATATACACACACATATATATATATATATATAATCATCATAATTTGCTTTTGGTTTTTTCCATTTACCAGACAGCTGTAGTGACAATAATTATTTTTTATTTGATGAAATTATGTAATAGATAGAAATACACGTACGAGATTAGGAAAGAATTCGGTTACAAATTAAAAAAATAAACAATAGTTAAATTTATACAATATAGTGTAAAATACAGATCGCAACCAGAAACAAGCCATTCTGTCAAACATTAGCCCATTTTACCCGAATACATTAGAATATGAAAAGCTTGAAATTAGTAAATTTTGTATTTTCAATACACTTGAATATTATTTAAACTTTGTACAATTAAATATCATTCTTTATATCAACTTATATATTCCATATCAACTTATGGAATCCAGCACTCTTAAGTACAAAATCAAAAGACGGATTAACAACATTTAAAACGGAACTAAAAAACAAACTACTAACTTACAAAATACCTTTATATAAAAACGATAAAGTCAAATTCATCAGTAATTGAAGAATATAAAAACGCATAACGCTTTAGACTCATAAACTCATCAAAATATAAGTGTCTATACTCTAAAAATATACTACTCGTACGGAAACTTACATGAAAAAAAAGTAGCAAAAAGTATTAAAATTCACAATTTCATAAGTCACCATCATGTCATCATGTAGACAAATTTGTAAATATGTAAAATAGTATTTTAATCTTTTTATTCTTATGATTTTTAACTAACAATAACTGACACAATTGCTCACGTCAGTCACTGACTGGCTTATACACTGATTTTACGTATGATGTAACTTGTTTTACTCTGTACTAGTGTATAATTTTTGCAATAAAGATTTCTATATACTATATATTTAACACATCATGCCATAAACCAGTTGTCTTGTAAAATACCTCGGTGTTTTATAGAGCAACAGTAATGATTATTATCAAATTATTATTACAAAGTTATTGTATAAAATATCAAACTTGTTTTATTGACCTACCGTACTACTTTCTCGTTTAGTTGTGCTGTCTACAGCCGGTGCGGAACTCACAAAAAATAACACCTCTGAATGGGACAGCTAGCGAAAATATCGGTCTAATTACAGTTTGTAGTAATTTACTCGTGAAACAAACTTATAAATACGTATTGACAGCAACACTGTCTTGTTTTTGGGTCAACTATTATGCGCCAAAGAACTGTGCTTCTTCACAGCAACAAGCAGTTTAATCATCCAATTACAACTGTGATCAGAAGTACACTGTCAAAGGTTGCTTAAGGGTTAACAGTCATTAAAACGATCACGCAGGTAAAGTTTCGTAAGAATTTTATAGAGAGAGATAGCCCGAAGCTTATGTGTCTTTTTCTCAATACGGAAACACGAAAGTTCAACGTACGCACAGGTTTCAAACAGCAGTATTTTAACTGATTAATAGGAAATGACAGACGTCGTTTGTCTGCATTATGACTTAACGATTTAAGTGTTTAGCACAGTAGTTGCTCGGATACCAGTTTGTTTACATAAACAAAATGATTCTTAAAAACTGCGCGCATTAACACTAAATGGTGGATTTGTTAAACAACAAAAGTGAATGAGAATGATGGCGACGGTATAATCACGTGAAGTATGTAGTTATCATAATCTTTGTTTATTTTGTTTTTAGCTTAAAATCTGTAAATAGCTGTCTGGATAATTAGACTCACTTTAATCTTCCTGTTTTTATCGATTAAAATAATCATATAAGCACCCCTCCCTCTTTTCTCTTAGCCTCTCTCTCTCCTCTTCTCTAAGCCGCTCTCTCTTTCCCTCTCTTTCTCTCACTCTCTCTCTTTCCTCTCTCACTCCCTCTCCCCCTTCTCTCTCTCTCTCTCTCTCTCTCTCTCTCTCTCTCTCTCTCTCTCTCTCTCTCTCTCTCTCTCTCTCTCTCTCTCTCTCTCTCTCTCCCCTTGCTCGCTCGATCCTTTCGTTTTTCTTACCCCTTGGTATCCTTTTTCCCTATTTTTTTCTCTCGCCTCTCTCTTTCACCGTCCTCTTCTTTGTTTCGATCTTTCACTTTCTCTTTCTCTACCGTTTCTACATTCCCATTTCTTCTCTGATTGTATTTCTGGTTGGTTAACTGTGCACTGTTTTTCTTTGCAGCTTAAACTTTTCAAAGCATTTTCAAAACTTGAAATGATATGGTGGAAAGCGCCCATTTACGCATTTTATCTCACTTCTTTCATCAGCGTCCTCTTCCTTCTCAGTCTCCAACAGGAGCGTTGCCTAGACGACGGAAGAGAAGATTTCGTGGGCACGGGTGTAGATGACGAAAAGCAGAACGACAATGATAACAGCGGCGATGACGATGCTAATAGTAGTGGTAATGTCGGAGTGTTTCCTGGTTTTACTGTGGTCATGCTAACGTATAAGCGCAATGATTTATTGAGGAAAGTTTTAATCAACTATTCTACAATGGATTCACTTGCAAGAGTCATTTTAGTCTGGCATAATATTGGTATGTATCATTCATTGGAACATTTATGCTTTGTCTATTGCTGTGCCTTGCTGTCACAAGCTACTTTATGCTGTACCTTGCTGTCACAGGCTACTTTATGCTGTACCTTGCTGTCATAGACTACTTTATGCTGTACATTGCTGTCACAGGGTACTTTATGCTGTGCCTGGCTGTTACTAGCTACTTTATGCTGTACCTTGTTGTCACAGGGTACTTTATGCTGTACCTTGCTGTCACAGGGTACTTTATGCTGTACCTTGCTGTCACAGACTACTTCATGCTGTACCTTGCTGTCACAGGTTACTTTATGCTGTACCTTGCTGTCACAGACTACTTCATGCTGTACATTGCTGTCACAGACTACTTTATGCTGTACCTTGCTGTCACAGGCTACTTTATGCTGTACATTGCTGTCACAGGCTACTTTATGCTGTACCTTGCTGTCACAGGCTACTTTATGCTGTACCTTGTTGTCACCGGGTACTTTATGCTGTACCTTGCTGTCACAGGGTACTTTATGCTGTATCTTACTGTCACAGAATACTTTATGCGGTACCTTGCTGTCACAGGCTACTTTATGCTGTACCATGCTGTCACAAGCTACTTTATGCTGTACCTTGCTGTCACAGGCTACTATTTATGCTGTACCTTGCTGTCACTAGCTCCTTTATGCTGTACCTTGCTGTCACATGCTACTTTATGCTGTACCTTGTTGTCACAGGCTACTTTGTGTTGTACCTTGCTGCCACTACCTACTTTGTGCTGTACCTTGTTGTCACAGGCTACTTTGTGCTGTACCTTGCTGTCACAGGCTACTTTATGCTGTATCTTGGTGTCACAGGCTACTTTATGCTGTACCTTGCTGTCACTAGCTACTTTATGCTGTACCTTGCTGTCACAGGCTACTTTATGCTGTACCTTGCTGTCACTAGCTACTTTATGCTGTACCTTGCTGTCACAGGCTACTTTATGCTGTACCTTGCTGTCACAGGCTACTTTATGCTGTACCTTGCTGTCACTAGCTACTTTATGCTGAACCTTGCTGTCACAGACTACTTTATGCTGTACCTTGCTGTCACAGGCTACTTTATGCTGTACCTTGCTGTCACAGGCTACTTTATGCTGTACCTTGCTGTCACAGGCTACTTTATGCTGTACCTTGCTGCCACTACCTACTTTATGCTGTACCTTGCTGTCACAGGCTACTTTATGCTGTACCTTGCTGTCACAGGCTACTTTATGCTGTACCTTGCTGTACTTTATGTTTGGATCATTCAGCTTTTACAACAAGATTCGAGTTCCATATCACTCTCATCAAATATGTGTTGTCTAATTGTGTTTATAGGCCAACCAGTGCCAGATTTTCCGCGCGAGATAATGAAAGAAGGGGGGAAAGAGTTAATAGTAATGACGCCGCTGACAAACACGCTTGCCAATAGATGGAAAATTCCGCCAAAATTAATGACAGAACGTGGGTACATAAATATTTTACAAAACTATGCTTTAGGTATGCAATTATTTGTAAGACTGCGCATTTGTTATGCAATTATTTGTAAGACTGCACATTAGGTATGCAATTATTTGTAAGAGTGTAAAGTAGGTGTACAATGCTTTGTGGCAATGCACAGTAAATATACACTTATTTGTGTGACTTCGCAGTCACCCATTCAGTCTGTCTGTCCATCTGTCTGACTGACTGAGTGAGTGACTGACTGACTGATTGATTTTTGATTTAATTTCTGATTTAATATTTTATTTCAAACTTTACAAAGTTCATAAACACATCAAAAATTAATTCAAATAATACTATAAATCATGACACACAACAATAACACAAATAACAATTAACGATTAAACAAACTACGCAAATGACGTCTAATTACAGAAAAAAGTTTACCTCACTGTTTAAAATGCTCTTGCACATAAAATTTTCACTCTTATTCAGCCTGACTTGTAATCTGTACTGATTGACTGACTGACTAACTGAATGACTGACTGACTGGCTTACTAAAAAAACAGACAGACAAACGGGCAGGCAGGGGTAACAGACAGAAAAACAGACAGTCAGACAAGCAGACAAACAAACGTATAAAAATCAGTTACATATGCTGTCTATTTTCTAGCTGTCCTTGTAACAGATGATGACATTTTAATAAATGAATGGGATCTACTCAGAGCTTATGAAGTATGGAGGCTGGTAGGTTTGTAGAACTTGAACTCTGTGACAGGTTGTTAAAACCCACTGATAAAACATTAAAGTTAGTACTAGGTATTGGTAACTGTATGCAAACTATTCTGCCTGGAAAAGTGGAGTATACATAACGAAATTTTAATACAAATTTAACTTGATTATAAGCATACAATAACATAACAATACTTACTAGGGTGTAGTTAACATTCGGCTTCCTCATAATACTTTGGCGAGTGCAAAATTTCACTCAGTTGTTCAAATTCAACGTCAGTTCTAACTGTTTCATTCTGCCTTTCTTCATTAATCATCATCATCATCATCATCATCATCATCATCATCATTTATGTGCTCTTACATTCTAAAGGAATGTCCTTCATTTCTACACGATGTTTATTATTATCCTGTGTCATAGCTTCTGTAATATAAAAACTGAAAAGGACGGGGCTCAGACAATCCCCTTGAGGTACACCAATGTTACAATAGCGTGCTCATCTACGCTTCATATCGGTCTTGGGTTGTAAGATTTTCGAAGAATTGATAAGATGCAACTCGTCTTCTTTTATAACTTCTGATAATTGATTAATAAAAGTGTTTTTATTAGCTGTGTCAAAGGCGTTTCCCTTCCACTTTCGCAAACACGTGCAACGCGGAATCAAATGTTTGTGCTGTTAGAAATTTCATTCATTTAATATCATCATAATCACCTTTTTTCAGAAACAAATAAAGGACTTGTTTAGAGCGCCAAAGTGGAGTTTAACGATTAATTTTAATATTAATTACCCAATTTTGAATTAATAAAATAATTAATCATGAATATTCATAAATGATTGATTGATATTAATAAATGCGTGATTTTTTGGTATTCGAAAATGATTTAGTAAGCATTAACAAATGAATTATGAATATTTAAGGTTGATTTATAAATATAAAAAGCGTTTAAGAATATTCAAAATTGATTTATAAATATTCATAATTGATTTATTAATATTCAAAAATAAGCGTTAAATTTCACTTTGGCATTCCATAAGCTTGATTAAAGCGAATGTATAATGCATAATATTTCTTATGTCTCTTAACGTCAAATTTATTTCAGTAACTGGCAAAAGTTAAGCATTATTAAATCGTTTAGTTGATTTATAGGTGCCTGATCGCCTCTTCGGATTTGCCTGCCGTGCTCATAGTCGAAGTGAGAATGGATCTTTTGAATACAGAACTACTAATGTGAAGGGAAAATACTCCATTATGTTACCAGGTGCGATTATAATATAATTAGGAGTCTGTAGATCATCAGAAATGTTTGTTTCTTCACCAAAGTTTAGAAGAATATAAATAATAATAATAATATTTATGTTTATTGTATGATTTCATGTAACCCCGTTTTCAGCAGGAGAAACCGGGGCTGGTTGTAAAGGGGTATGTTGCAACATCCTTTAATCTGCATTACCAATGACCTTTGGGCAACCTTCCTACTGCATGTCAGTAATGGCGAGCTTAGTGCCGTTAAAGGTCTCAAAAACCTAAAATCAAGGAAAATACAAGCACGGGACCCCACCGGGGCAGCTTACAACCCTCTCCCAGACCTCCTAGCTGTTTCTCGTTCTGTTCGCCATGAGACCTCTTATGTAAAGAAATGCACTTTAAGCACTGAAATTTCTGTAAACACTTTGTAATTCTTAGAAGTATTGTATTTCTAAATACGTGACTTATTATGTTTACATTAATAATACATTACATTATTAGTTTTTCCAAATATATATATATATTCATAAATGATTGATTGATATTGATTAATGCGTGATTTTTTGATATTCAAAAATAAGCATTAAATTTCACTTTGGCATTTCGTAAACTTGGCGTGACTAAAGCGAATGTAATATATATATATTGTATTTTTGGAAAACTGTATTGCATTTTGGAAGTCAATAAAATTATACACACACATACACATACACATACATACATATATATATATATATATATATTTGATGTAAGTATAAGTCTGGTGTACATATCAGTTTTTTCCTGTTCTCTTCAGGAACTAATATAACAAATAAAAAATATCTTTGTATAAATTAGATAAATTGACGTCTTCCAGGTCCGATGTTGGTACACAAGAAGTATTTTCACGTTTTTAATCAACTTCCGGCGGAAGCGTATCGCATGATTGACCACTACAATAACTGTGACGACATTGCAGTCAACTTTGCAGTGTCCCACGTACTTCAGGACGTATCAGGACTCTGTGTTGTGCCCAGAAAATGCGTGAAATTGGACAGAAGTGGGAAACATTATAAGGGCCTCCATTATGAAAAGCAGCATCGTGATAACAGGACACGATGCTTGAATGAGCTAGTAGACATATATGGTTACATGCCTTTACGATACAGCAACGTGTTCATCACAGGTGGTGTCGTGGCTCGTTACGAAGAAAATGAAGATGAGGAGGAAGTAGAAGAAGAAAAAGAAAAAGAAGCTGAGAAGCAAGAGGAAGAAAAAGAACGCTCATCAAATTCTGACTGGAAAGCCGTATGATTTCAAATCTAGCTCGTATAGTCATATGTTTCAGTTGAAATTCCAACGATTAAACTAGAAGAACTCGGCAAAGGAACTTATTCCCCCTGGTGGACAAATAAAAGTTTATTTTATTGCGTTTCTCATTAAAATGTAATGTGTCGTTTTACATTCCCATACCTTCGCGTTGTACCTTTGTACAATTATACTGTTTATTGAGCATACAACCTAAACAAAAACATTGATCAAGTAGCATTGTAGTACGAAGTAGGGGGATAATTTCAAAAAAGCACAATAATAACAATGATAACAAAAAGTACAATGATAACAAAAAGGACAATGCTAACAATGATAACACAAAGCACAATGATAACAATGATAAGCACAATGATAGCAAAAAACACAATGATAACAATGATAGCAAAAAGCACAATGATAACAATGATAAAAAAGCACAATGATAACACAACAACAGTAAGAATACATTTTGTAGGCTGAGAGTTCAAATTAGAGTTATTTGTTGATGTTTATGTTTTTGTTTATTTATTTCACATCAACACAAATACACAATTAATACATTAAAAGAAACAAAAAGTTATCAATAATTCAATGAATAACAAACAGTAAGATACATAATAGGAAGCAAATTTTGGAAAAAATGATTTAGACTGTCTTTAGACGTAGGTCAACCTATGGTAAACAAAGATAGTGATATCGCTAAAAGATCTTTCATACTGGTGTCTAAACAACGTTATGTACAGCATCATTACGAATACAATACTGGTGTCTAAACAACGTTATGTACAGCATCATTACGAATATACTAACTTGACTCTCAAAACACTGTGGGGTTGAAAGAATAGGGGTTTAAACAAGAGAATTATCGCTGTTTTATGTTACTTAGTAAATTCGTATACAGTTTACTTTGAGCACATGACTAGTTTAGATATATCATAGTTTAGGTTTGGCTATATATATAAATGTAAATTCCTGTCCTGTTTGCTGTCCTGTTTCACTTCCATTTTGTTACTGATATCGTATGTAAAATTTATTACTAGGTTTCTCATCTCTGCGTCGTTTAGGCCATTAATAAACATAATCTGTTCACTTACAGGCATTTCTGCAAAAGGAGGAAATATTTTTAAATACTTTTCTCTCATTTTGCTAAGCAGGACATTTCATACAAAAACGGTTTTCATCTTCCACTTGATTCATCTCACACATTTTACACGTCTATTTATATGACAAATCGTGTTGCATATGTTTGAAAAATCGGTCAGGGCCACACAGGTCACAAGGTCAAATATCCCCCATATGACACTTGTGGACATAGTTAATTAATTTGACTCAGTTCTTTGAATTATTAGGAAGAAGTATTATAACACAGACCCCACAATAATAAGCTACTGTCGCGAACTTGAAAACGGCACAGCTTTTCCGCACTATGTTACAAACTTGTAAGAATTGTTCGTCATTTTTTGCTTCAGAATTTTTTAAGCTGTTAGACTGAAGGCTTTTGTATCTAAAGGAAGTTCACGAAAAACATATTATACGCTGTATTAGTATTTTGTCGATCTTCGCTGTGGTTCCAAGCCACAGATAAATAAAAACAAAGAACGAATGATTAAACATGATGCAATTACTTATTTACAACAATTGTAAAATGTTAGACGACATGTTGAAATGCAATAATAAATGTGTTAGACGTCATATTGAGTTACAGTCATAAATGTTAGTACTAATTTCTTTATTTATCTGTGCAGAGTTATACTACATAAGTACTCTCTAAATCGCCTATAGGTTGCAAATTAGTTATAAACGTGTTAGAAATTGTTGAAACATGGGGGAAACCTGTTCCAACCATTTCACACGCCACACAGGTTTTCCCCAAGGATAAACTTCCTGCCTACACTCTTATGCATTATCATATGCATTTAGATAATTACGTACCGTATTTATTCGAGTATAACGCGCAAAACTCTATACCTAAAAAAGAACTCAAAGTTTGGGTGCGCATTATAAACGAGGGCTAGGGTGACTCGCTTAGGTGTATCAATATCAGCAGACTTTGCCAGACGGCGCAACTTCTAGACGGTTTGTCTAGACGGTGCCTGGCCCACGGAAATCGAGCAGCTAGCCGAGAATTCACTGTACCAGAGACGAATGTTAGAGACTGGAGTTGTTCAACAGAATTTGTCTCTTACAATGCTTGGTCTGAGCCGAGAAAAAGTGAAACAAAATTTTATGCCGATTTTTAATCGAAAATTAGGGGTGCGCGTTATACACCTGTGCGCGTTATACTCGAATAAATACGGTAGTTAATGAGGCCATGACAGTAGTAATTCACTTGGCTTTTAAAGTTATTCATTACAATTAAGCTACAGAAGTTTTCGTTCCTACTATACGTGGAATACTTCTTAACTAGCTTTAAATACCATAACATGCAATAATTGTCCAATCGGAAAGATGTTTCCTGTAGCTACATTAATGTTGAATTGAACAATCAAAATCTCGTTGTGATATACTGACAACTCAACAGGCATGGCTGCAAAAAATTACCACAAATTTGCACACATATGTTTTAAAATAAGCTCCTGTAACAGAGTAATGGTATGTTGTGATTATACAATGAACGTTACATTAGGTCACGTCTAACACATGCATTTATTATTCTATCACATTAGCTGTATTACATTTAATTTTGTTTTGTAAAGTCTCTCTGTTTTGTAAATGCACTATAAATAAATAAAGTAAAAAACTAAAATTTTTCTACTCAAGCATTTTCATCGTTACTACAAATAATTACAATAATTACGAGCAACAAATCTAATCTAAACAATCAGCATTAGTAAACCCAAGCTTTATGCATAATCAGCAATGAAATTGAAATGAGAGTTTTTAAAGCACTGAAAAATTGCGTGTCGGCCAGGATTCGAACCCAGAACCTTGCGATATTAGTCTGCACGCTTTACCACTGGACTCCTCATTGTCAACTCACGCAACATAAAGCAGATCTGAATTCTCAGCAATAAGCACGTATAGAGTGTTTCTATCTCTAGAAAATACTTGCTTTAAACTTGCTTTATTAAATTTAAATTAATTCACACGAGCTCAGGTTTAAATAAATTAACTAGCTTGTCTGACCTCATAGCTCATTTTTATAACCAAATATATCAAAATCTGCTTCGAACATTAGCGATACTTTTCCCCATCGATCGCCATTCGCAGAAGATAAAAACTTCTCTACTGATTTCTTGTCAATATTCCCAGAAGGAAAAGGGAATTTTCCATTTATTCCCAATTGCTTTAGAATGAAATTTGCATCTTCTTCAGCAGTTTCCGTCTTCCCAACGTACTGGTATCCCACAAGACAGGGATTACACAGTTTGTGGATAGTTTCCCAGTTTGGATTTAAGTTTCCAGCTGTACCCAATGAGAGAGGATCTTTCCTCTTAGTTCGTTTATTAACTAAATAAGCCAGAAATTCGTCTACTGTTACGTTTTCACCTTTTGCTTGCACGCCTTCGTTTACCGACGGAAGGGGGCGGTAGTTACCAATGATAAACTCTCTGAATTGTTTGTGTCGTTCTTGAATCGAGGGCCTGTTTTTATTCTGGGCATTCTCAACCATCAGGGTTCTATATGCTGACAAGAGTCTTTCCACTGGATGTCTAACAAACAAAAACTTCGTGTAAGTTTCTATTCGCTTCAACTGTTCCTCTGGTTCGTATAATCCAAGATATTTGAAGCCAGCGTGGCGTATGACGTCAGCGTCGTGCACTTCAACGTATTCGAACTCATTTACGTCACCTTCACGTTTGGCAGCCAGCAGAACCTTCAACCAGCTGGTGCTCATAGAATGTGGTGTGCGGCAGTACAGGAACTTAAGCTCATCATCAACCAACACGTTACGCAAGAAGCGAAGTCCCCCATCCTCTATGCCGTACCTAGTGGAACACGCCTTGGTCACGTGATCCCTACGTTGTCGAAAACGCTCCTCTGGGTCACGTGACTCGTTCTTTACATCGTACTGCCAGGGTGGCTTCATCGGCGGCTGGTAGACCTCAGTGGTAGTCAATTCAGTTACCTCCCAATCAGCAACATTGGCTTCACTTCTTCGAACACTTGCTAAATGAAAAATAAGCAAACTATAAAAAAAGTTCTACAGAAATTTTTTAAGATAGTTAGACACTTAACTGTAAGTATATACATTTGTACGTAATGTACATATTACGTTACTTAACCTCCCTTGACTAACCAGCACCTCTAATCGCATTCTTCTCTATACACACCCTAATTTTAAACCCTGCCTTGTTTTGCTTAACCCTTAACAATTTGTTTTTTGGCAGCCATTTTGTAATTATTAATTCGTATCATTGAATGTACATTGGTTTTCGTGAGAAATAAATCTAAATCTAAATCTAAAACTCTAAATCTAATCTAAACAATCAGCATTAGTAAACCAAAGCTTTATGCATAATCAGCAATCAAATTGAAATGAGAGTTTTTTAAAGCACTGAAAAATTGCGTGTCGGCCAGGATTCGAACCCAGAACCTTGCGATATCAGTCTGCACGCTTTGCCACTGGGCTCCTCATTATCAACTCACGCAATATAAAGCAGATCTGAATTCTCAGCAATAAGCACGTATAGAGTGTTTCTATCTCTAGAAAATATTTGCTTTAAACTTGCTTTATTAAATTTAAATTAATTTCTTTGCAGCGTGGAACAAAATTAAATTCAAAAGTTAAAACATACGGACTGACGAGTCATATGAGAATATTGTCAAATGATGTGAAATCATGTGACCATCGTTAGCCAACCAAAATCATTTGGTTGAAGATATGAACCATCCTTAAAGCCCATTTCTCAGTGAGGACGTAAATTTTCGGAAAATTTCCGATTTTTATCGAAAACCCATGCAGCAAGAAAGTTCATTTCACAGCGAAACCGCGACATTGTAATTTTGATTCGCAATTGTGTCGTGTGTTGTACGAACCTCTTGCTCTCCCCCTCTCTCTTCATTTCTCTCTCCCTCTCCCTCTCTCTCTCTCTCTCTCTCTCTCTCTCTCTCTCTCTTTCTCTCTCTCTCTCTTCTCTCTCTCTGTCTCCCTCTCCCCCTCTCTCTTCATTTCTCTCTCCCTCTCCCTCTCTCTCTCTCTCTCTCTCTCTCTCTCTCTCTCTCTCTTCTCTCTCTCTCTATCTATCTATCTATCTATCTATCTATCTATCTATCTATCTATCTATCTCTCTTCTCTGTCACACTTGCACTTTTTTCCTCTTTCCCTTGCATTTACACCCTCCTTTCTGTGTCTCTTTCCATTCCTACTACTATATATACGACTTGTTTTCAACGCCTTAGCTATTTAGACTCACACAGTGGACAAAATGATCGCAGCTGCTTTGCTAGTAACTATCCGTGTCCTACCTCTCTGTGGCATTGTTTTGCTTCATTCTAATTAAAGGTTATCCGATAAGATCACATCACTTTTTGTTACTCCATGAATTACTTCATTTGTGATGTCGTTTTAATAAATATGAAAGGAGAACGAGAAAGAGGATGCTGGGTGTCGAGAAGCACAAGGGAGCTCGAGGCCTAGGTGCCCTGTCATGGGTTAATACGGCACTGGTATTATCAACATTTGTTTGAAATTACCGCCTTTGGCAAACAGTAAATAAATACTGAACGTGGTGCCTCGAGCTGCAATATTTACAGGAGTGCAGTTTGACAGGAAAAACAAATCTATCACAAAATATACATAACTATTCCAATTGTTAGTTAAGATAATTAAAATGTTAAATGAACTAATATATTGCTGCACCAGGTCAAACACGACGATGTTGTGTTCATAACTTAGTAAAGAACTACCAGAAAGAAAAACTGAAATTTTTAATTGTGGGTCAAAGCTAGTTAGGTGAATTAAGTAAATTTATATTAAACGGTAATGTGTTTGTTTGGTATAGTTTGGTATGTTAGTAGTTCTCGAGTACCTCTCTACGGCACTGATATTGCGAGAGCGACATCTTATAACTGAAATTATAACTGAAGTTATTTTCTCCACTTTAACTGTTACTTAGGAAAAACAGTTTCCATAGAAGAATTTTAAAAATAAATAAACAGTTTAAATTCAAACCTGGAACGCCATTCAATCGATTTAGCAGGAAAATGGTCGTGAATGCCACCCAAAGCACCAATAGTACTAAGTTTTGACATTCATTAAACCTGATGAACATTGTAGCCATTGTAACACTAGCAGATTACACTAGATGTTGATAGATTGATTCAGCTGACCAATATGAACTAAACGTCCCAAATGATCATACCGGCTTTTCACAGAATAACAATAATTTACTCATCAATTCTGATTAGTAAGTTTTTATTGCAATACACAGTGCAAGCTGTATTCAATGTCTGTATAAACCACTATCGAATCACTCTTAACTCTTTCTTCACAGCCACTTCAAATAATTACACTATAGACCTGTCATTGATAAGGGGGTCAAGCTTTTAATTTAACTCTTTACGCGTTTTAATATCAGCTAACAACAACAAAAAACAGAAGCAATCAGTCGCTTAGAAGCAAAACATCTAGTAGAGATTAGCAGTTATACGAAATGAAATTATTTCGTTAAAATCTGCTGTCATGAGTTCACTGTATTGCCGTTTGACCGGGTTAAAGTATTATGAGAAGTGAATATTTGAGCCTTAGGCGTTTTAAAATACTATTCACCAGACTATAGTAATTACTGACGTTATAGAACACCTTACTTATCGCTTTGTTAAAAAAACTGATATAAATGCGTTTAAGTTTACTTAAAATAATTTACATTAATAAAATTGAAATTACCTCTTTTATGTACAAATTCTCGAACAATCTATTAACCAACATTTTTTTTATTTCTAATAAAGATATTCAAGTGTATAAAACTACGCAGGCGAACAACATCCACACTTCTAAGTGTGCAACAAAATGTTTTAAAACATTTTATTAAATATAACTACGCCATTGAAAGGAACAATATTCCATATGACATAAAAAATGTTAGAAACATCTGAAAACCAAAATGGAAATGTTTTTACTTAATTTCTATTAAACTGTGAATTTAGATTTGAGCATAATATTGTATTGTAATTGTCATATTTTTCTTCTTCACATTCTACACCGTTTTTATTGTACTTCTAAATTATAATAATTTTGTTTTGCTTTTGTTAATTTTATATGACAATAAGCTATTAAAATATTAACTATTAAAACGTGGAAATTCTACTACAAACACAGTTATTTGAATGCCACTATAATAATTACAGTAATATCCGAATTGAAATTCTTAGCGCAAGTACCAGGCAATAAACCTTTTCACAGTTCCACGATTGATCGTGATCGTTAAAAGGTTAAAAGTTAAGTGTACGTGACAACGCATTTGTGTACACTTGACAACGCATCGCAGCCCATGCTGTTGTAATAGCAACAGTTTTAACAGCTAGAACCTTACCTAGTTCATTTTTTCTCGTTTCCAAGCGAGATCCCGCCAGTAAATCATTTTACGCCCAGACTAATGCATAATTAAGTAAAGTCCGCGTAAAACAACTGAAGCTACTGAACTGGTGCGGCAGACGGCTTTCCTTACCTACATGTGACGCGATGGTTGTAGTTAAGACGCGTTGCTGTGGTACACTTAATCTTTGACCTACAATAACTGCGCATGCGCATAACGAAACTGTGAAAACGCTTATTGCCTTCAAAACGTTCGGGTTCATCAAAGTCGCGATCACTTCATGCTTGGGCGCTTCCATTTTCAATGCCCGTTCTTCTTCCAATGACGTCATGCGTCCTGGGGAAAACTAGTGCATTGTCAATCTTCATCAAAAGAATAACAAGTTTTTACAAAAAAAATTGACAGCCAATTTTGTAATATTTTTTGCGTGAATCTTAGGCAAGCTGCAAAAGTTTGAATTAGCTTAAGCAGAGCGCGCTTACGGAAAGCCGCGAAGCGCTTACGAAAAGTCACGAAATCTCCCAGTTACGTCATAATATTCGTGTGAATGGCGGCAACCACCACGCTTGAAAATTCAGAGGTGGTACATTTTAAATTTATGAAAATATAAGCAGTTCTTGGCAAATTTCTTTGTTATATTTTTCCACGTTTAAGTGATAACAATAAAATAAACCCAGCATACTGAGTGACTTGTTCTTTCCTTTAGCACACCACAAACAGTTTAAGCGATAACAATAAAATAAACCCAATGTACTAAGTGACTTGTTTTTTCCTCTATGGTAGATGCTCACCTTTGAACAACTTGTCTTCCCCACGGCACTTCCGTCAAACTTTTGATTACGTTAATACCTCGGCCTGACGATTTGTCTGGCTATAAACAATTTAGATATTAAAAGTCAGAAAATAAAACAATCTATCTAAAATAAGTCAATTTTTATTACAGGCTCTTAAAAACATTTAGAGTTCATGAACGCAATTTTATTAAATCCTAAAAGTTAAGATCATGCCAAATAGGCTGCTGCTGTCAGCATAAACTGGTTGTATGTTTGGAAATTTACTATTGTTGATGACAGCAGCAGCCTTTCGAATCGTTTGGCATGATTTTAACTTTTTAATGTAAAGCTTAGTAAAGTTGTTGTTATTTTTAACTATAAGTCTCTAAAATAATTGATTTCTCTTCTACATGAATTCTATAAAGGCCTGCACTCAAGTTAGTTCATTCATTCTGATTAGTAT